>OZ025297.1:171296577-171634077 GCA_964019185.1 Maratus speculifer | reverse complement strand
TTACGGATAATCAGCTAATAGGAGAGTTTTTGTTTTTTTATTGGAGCAAAAAAACTTCTTTTTCTTAACTTTCGAAGTGATGATAAATTAAAAAATAAAATGAAATAAATAAAATAAAAATATACGTGTCTCAAAATATTACAGGTAGCTTTAAGTAAATTTGTTGAAATAATTCCCAAAACAAAATGCTAGTTGCATTAATGAACCTTTCTGTATAATTGTATTTCAAAATGCTAAAATACCCCAAAAACAGCAACAATTAAAATAATTAAGTCATAAACAGCTGTATATTTTTACATATATTTCTTGGAGTTCTTATAAAAATACATTACTATAACGGTCGTTTTAATGAGAGAAATAATGAAGGACAAATAATTAAAACATGCTATTGAAAGAAGCATTTCCGATTGAACTTATTTGCATAATTAGAAAAGAAAATATTTTAAATTTCTGAAATCGGTTCATAACGAAATTTTTTACCTATCTTTCATTAATATGCATTTCATTGTTCTTTAGCAAAACGTATTTGCAAAGTATCGAATATTTACTGGTATAAAGAAATACTAAATTCACACCTCGAAATGAAAAATTAGATTTCAGATTTAGGCATAATGCATGTTGAATATTTAAGCATATAATAGCATGAAAAGTATAGTAAAAGATTCTAAAAGTTCAAAGCTATTGTATAAATAGGAAAACAAAATCAATAAATTTCTGAATATGTAATATTTTTTATTTCAGAAATACTAATTTTTCCACAAAATGTTTATGTTCTAATAAATGCACCGGAGAATAAATTTTATTAATAAAAATACGCAAGTGATTTATGTTAATTTATATTTTATAGTCAAAGAAAGATAGTCATACGAGAGTTCGAGGTCATTGTTATTACATTTCCAATGGGATTTATATTTGTTTCACAAAGGGAAGCTCATTTGAACAATACTCCTTTCAGCACGTGTGAAAGGGAGTGCAGGATTACTGCACATTATACAATATATTAGCACTACACAAATAGTTGGATAAAATGTTTTTAAAGGGGATATGTTATTTAAAAGACATATGATAGATTTTTCAAAATTGAATTCAACTGGGTAAATAAAAAAGGACTGACCTGATACAGGTCTTTAAAAACCTGAATGTAACGAAAAGCGTCGTTTCAAGAATTTGGAACCATTAGAAGATATGAGTGATGTAAGGGTCATTCCAGGCGAAATGAGCAAATTAGCTGTGGCTGCCATGTCACAGATTTGAATGAAAATTGGCATATGAGTACAACATGTTTATTTCTGAAGAAATGCAAAACAAGAGATTACAGGACAGATTGTTTAAGCATGTAAACTCACTTTAAAAGTTGATACAAAATCGAGTTCTTGTTTACATGCTTTAAATTTCAATCTGTATTATTCGCGTTAGGAATGAAAAAAACTATATCATAAATTATTTTCAGATAAGAATGGATACTAAGTAAGAGATTGGCGTAATTTAGGATTTGAATTTTTATTCCTTACTAAGAAAAAAATATAGAAAAGGAAAATTTTAAAGAAGAAAATTCAATATTTCTTTTGCTCATAAAAATTTTAGGGCAGGCGTTATGACTTCAAAACTATTTGACATTTTAGATAAAAGTATATATTTTGAACACAAGAAGTTTCATATATGCCTTTTTTATTCCTTAATGTGAAAAAAAATAAATTATGAAAAAAAGGACGGGAAAAGGCATTATTTTTATTGCTCTTTTAGTCATGAAGGAAATCTCTTATATCATTTCAAATTACTTTATATCAAAGATAAAAGTGTCTATTTTAAATATTCAAATGCTACTTCTCGCCTTTTCTTCTTTTCATTTCTTTTTTCTTTTTTTCTTTCAAACTTATAATAAAAGCAATGAGAATTGAAGGATTAATTATCTAGTATTGTTAAAATCCAATAGATGGCAGCACTATTTTTAAATTGAAATCGTACAATATTTTTAAAAAAGCGAGCTAATTCAAAGAAAAATTTGCGTGAAAATACCTTTTTGAAATCATTTTTTTTTCAATGTTAGGACTCAAAAGGCACTATTAAAATTTTTCGAGCATATTATGGACTTATTAATCTTTATATCTGTGCAATATTGTTAAGGACGATCTTGTCCTTTATTCATTATTCGAACATAAATAAGAGGGAAAAATACGATTTTGTAATTTTTTATAAAATTTCTAAGTTTTTTTTAAGATGAAGGAATTAAATTATAATTATCAAACTTGGGGAATTCAATCTTCATATATAATACTGTATCATGCGCCAATTTCTCACTTGTTTTATCATTTTTAAAAAATTTTATAATGTTTCGAATTTTCTCAAAATTCACAAATTTTCAATTTTAACAACCCATTTAAAATTAATTACATTGTTACCAGATTGCTATTGCTAAATAAATAAAAAGATAATTATTCAGAGGTTATAAAATTGCAAGCCAAATTCATTTATGTTAAATATTTTTCAAGATACGGAGCTTTAAACTTGCAACATTGGATGATTGCACACATGCCGTTCTACATCACAAGTTTTTTAAAAGTCCAAAACTGCTAAAATAATTTAATTTTTGTCAAGATATTTTGCAGAGCTCTATTTGAATATGAATAAAATCCGTGTATGAAATTTTATTAAAATCGGTTACCATGGGGCCACGACTATTTTTAAAATTTTGCTCATTTGACGTGGAATGACCCGTAAGTGAATAACCAAGTAGAAAACGCGCCACAATGGAATCTTAGCGCAGTTATTTGTTAAGAATTGGAAAAAGAAATAGTCAATTAATATCAATCGAAATTAGAAGAAACTGGCAACCTCTGTCGCAATCGGAACTCGACTACCCAGACATACTGTGAGTAAAATGCTGTGTAAAAATTCTTATATGCAAGGAAATTTGACATTTCTATCCTACTAACTCGAACTACGGAGAACACATAGCTGGAATTGCGTAGAGTTCTTTGTGAGTTGAATACCACGAACTGGAGCTAAGTTCTCTAAGTGATAAATCTTTTTTTCGTTTTTAGAAACATTCAAGACGAGAGAAAAACACTGGTAATATGTATATTCGTGAAAGGCATCGGTCCAGAAGTGAAGCAATCATGGTATTAGCATCTACCATTTCGAATGACCACAAGGACATAGACCATTTTACTCTTGGAAACATGAATGGTGTAACATATAATGATGCGTTTCTTGATTCATATGTCAAGATTTTAGTCATGCAATATGTTATAACTTCATCCTAGTGAATGAGAATGTTTAATCCTATCACATGGTACCAGTGAACTATTTTTTTAGGATAACGAATTTAAACTCAATGGAACATGTGCGTGTGTGGAACGTAATAGGGTGCCATACTGAATCATTGCTGCCTCCAATTAGAACTCTTCGGGAGTTTCAACCGTCTATTTATATTGAATCGAGTTTGTTACCAAAGGAATTCCTGGATAACTTAATACAAAGCATGGAAATCACTCTAAATCTGGCATTTCAATTAGAAGTGACAACACACCTTATCAATCTTTTCTATGTAACTCTAAATAGTTATGAAAAAGTTTCTGCAGCAATTTTTCTCGCACTAATTTCTTTTAAATCATTTTCTATTTTCACTTTAAATTTATTTTCTTTTTCAGAAATAGAACTTTTTGAAATATGTCATGTACGACAAAATAGAAATCATGTACAAGTTTTGTGTCTTTTCATAATCATTTATATCATTTTTATGTTTGTCATCAGTTTTTATGTTAGTTCTAATTCATTGAAAATACATTAATAATATTTTAAATAAAGAGTAATGCAAAGTTTAGTTAATGGCAATTATCTATCAAACCTCTGTTGATAGAAATGCATTTTAAAATACAGAAAATAAATAAGAAGAGGAACAAATCAAAAACGATTTTTATACATGATATTAATTTTACAAAAAGTTCCCTAGATATTAAAATGCAAAATTCAATTTTTATAATTACACTTTTCCCATAATAAATATCTGGAAAAATGTTTGTCTGCGTCTAAGACCATATATTCTAAAAAAACCATTCTTTTAAGACCAAAATGTACCGGATTATATGATATATTCAGTTTTATGGAATTTTAGTACAGTTTTATGTTACTAAAAACTTAAGAACACATTTTTAATGGCGGAAAGTAATCCAAATTCATGTATGAAAATATAAAGGTTGTGAGGGAGTGACCTTTAGTCATAAAGGCACTCTAGTGTTTCTGAGATCGTGACGTCAATAATTTAACATTTTGTAGGCGTAAAAGTGACATCTATCCTCTCTTTTACTTTAACTTTCTAGAGTGTGTGTGCTCTTTCGAATTCCGCAGTTAGCTCGCGGTTATTAGTATTATGTTAATGAGAAGTATCTCAGTTTGTCGCGTATAAAAGCTTGGGTGTGAGTTTGTGGGGTGTGTGTTTTCTGGCCTTAGCCAGCAGCCAGCGTCTGTGTTTCTGGTAGCAGCCAGCAGCCTCTGTGTGTATTCCGCCATTAGACAACGAAGTTGATGATTGTTTATGAAGGTGCTGACGATTAGAAAGTAGCTACGGCCTCCAGTAAAGCGAAAAGGAGTTCAGATAGTGGATTAAAGATTCTGCCTTGGTAAGAAAGTTTAGAATCGTTCCGTTTTGATTATTTGAGAAATAAAGAAATATCCACAGCCACGGGCTGTGAAATTAAGATTTGTTTAGTAGATCAGCCAGGAAATAGTGTCAAGTGTTAGACGGTGCCCCGACTGAGCTAGACCAACGCCTGTGAGTATGATTTAGCTTTTCATAGTGTTCTCAGTGAGGGAAATTATAGACTGGCTCCACTTTCCTTTAGCCCTTATCATTTTAATAAACTGTGTTGTTTTAACCTAAATTAATGAGTATGTCTGCATATAACGTGACAAATGACACCCAGCATGGGTCCACCGTCACAAATGGCGCCCAACGAAATGTCGGACATTTTGAGATTGTGCCACGGGTGTATTTCACCGGTGAGGGTGATATTAGTGAATTTTTAGTGAAATTAGATGATTATATTTTGTTCAATAATATACCTGAAAAAAGTAGGTACGTAGTGCTTAAATGCTCGTTAAAGGGCGAAGCACTTTTGTGGTTAGAAAATATAGGAAAGTTTTTGATTACTGAGGAAGCGAAAAGATTTGAACAAACTGTAATTGAGTTAAAGAAGGCATTTCCTCCCGTTAAAGATAAAAGTATTTTGAGAAAAGAGTTCTATTGTAATAAGCAGAATATATATGAGTCGGCGTCAAAATTTTATCTTCGTAAGCTGGAACTAAAAAATAAATTAGATTTAGATATTACATTTGAGGGATTGTTGGACATTGTTTTTCCTCTTTTCAATCCAAATATACAGGACTTTATTGAAATTAGAGCACCGAAGAATTTTGCAGAAATGCATCAGATATTATCGAAGTATGAGTCTCGGCATAGCTCGGATCAACGGGATTTGCGTAACCCTCGGCAGAGACCTGTCACGGATAGTAGTTTGAGAAATGAGGGGGAACGTAATTTTGTGAGGGGGAGACAGCGATTGCCGGATAGTAATGTGCGTAATAGAAGTGATGGATTTGGTCGTAATATGTCGAATACGAGTAATGGTAATAGGAATGGTGGTGGTGTTAATAATTTTAGAAGTGGTGAGAGAAATATGCATGGAAATAGGCAGAATAGTGGTTATAATCGTAGTGGGGGAGTACGGGACAGGAATGTTTCTTCGCAAGTAAGGAGATTAACTTCGGATGAGAATGTTGAAAATAGGTCAATGCAAAGCAAATGTGTTCAGAGGTCGGAAAAGTCTTCGGTGAGTTTGAATAAAATTACTATTAATCCGGTTGAGTTACCTGAAGTGTTAATTGTGTTAGATGGTATTGTCGTTAAAAGTGTCTTCGATACAGGGGCAGATAAGTCGTTCATTTCTTTTGATTGTTATCGGAAATATTTTTCGTATAAGAAGTTGAAAAGGTCAAGTCTGGTGGTTCAGTCAGCACAGGGAGTAGCTTGCGATAATAAAGGTTCAGTAGAATTGGAAGTTGAAATTCGTTCGGTTAAGACATGTTGGGAGTTTTGTGTGTTAGATGGATTAACAGTGCATTGTATAGTTGGTGTGGATTATATGAAGGATAGAGGAATTAGTTTGGATTTCTTTAAAAAGTCGTTAATAGTGAATAATGATGAGAATGTGAGTAAGAAAGAGCCTGTTTCAGTGTCAGTTAATTTGGAGGAGTCGGGGTTAAGTGAAATGGAGAGGGAGGAATTTAATAAGTTTTTAAATGAATTTGGAGAGGTTTTTTCTGATAAACCGGGTTTAACGCATGTTGCGTGGCATGAGATTGATACTGGTTTAAAAGCACCTGTTGCTAGTAAACCATATCGTTATGATAAAGTTAAACAAGGTATAATTGATTATCATATTCAAAAAATGTTAGCGGACGATATTATAATGCCAATTGAGTCGCCTTTTGCATCTCCAGTAGTGTTATGTCGTAAAAATAATGGGAAAAGTTTAGATAATCCAGAGGCATATAGGTTTGCAGTAGATTATAGAAAGTTAAATGCGATAACGCAATATCCTCAGTATCCTATTCCAGTAATTGACGACATTTTGGCTAATATAACGAGTACGAATTATATGTCAACGTTAGATCTTACGTCGGGTTATTTTCAGATTGCAATGAGGCCGGAGGACATACCTAAGACTGCGTTTATTACTCGGGACGGTTGTTTTGCTTTTAAGAGAATGAGTTTTGGTTTATCGGGAGCGCCGGCAACGTTTCAGAAGGCCATGAATAATATCCTTAAACCTTTGCTTGGTAAGGGTGTCTTGGTCTATCTGGACGACATAATTATAATGGCAGCTACTTTTGAAGAGCATTTAAGATTATTGAGGGAAGTATTTACGTTGTTAAGAGATGCTGGGTTAACGGTTAAGTTAGAAAAATGTAAATTTTTGAGAAAAGAGATAAAGTATTTAGGAGTTAAAATTACGCGTGATGGTATTAATATAGATAATGAGAAAATTGAGGCAATTACGTCAATGAATCCCCCCAAAATTAGTAAGGAAGTGGCGACATTTTTAGGGATGGTGGCTTGGTTTGCCAAGTTCATTCCACGTTTTTCGGAGTTATGTGAACCGTTGTATAATTTAAAAAGGAAAAGGGTTAAGTTTGTATGGTCATCAGCAGCTCAGAGATCGTTTGAATTATTAAAAGAGGCAGTAGTTTCCCCTCCTGTTTTGGCTCACCCCGATTATTCATCTCAGTTCGAAGTGTATTGTGATGCGAGTGCTGTGGGGGTTGGAGCGATGTTAGCACAGAAAGGTCGACCTATAGCGTTTGCGTCAAGAATTTTAAATGCAGCGGAAAGGAATTATTCGATTACGGAAAGGGAGTGTCTTGCAGTAATTTGGGCTTTGAATAAATTTCGTTGTTTTTTCACTAATATACCGGTTAAAGTCATTACGGACCATTCAGCTTTGACAAAGTTAACTAATGGAAAGGGTTTGTCGTCTCGTATGGTCAGATGGTGTTTGAAGTTAGCAGAGTATAATGTTGTTATAGAACATAGGGCTGGCAAGGAGAATGCGGTAGCGGATGCTTTGTCACGAAACCCGCATGGTGGTTTAGAGGTCACGGAGGAAGTTAAGTGTTGTGCATTGTCGTCGTTGGTGTTAAGGTCACGAGAGCAGTTAATAAGGGAACAGAAGCAAGATGAAGAATTTGGTAGCTTGTATCGATATTTGGAAAATCCTGATGATGTCCCGAGCGCAGATGTGCTTATGTTTGAGAAGTGGTCCCAATCTTTTAAGCTTATCGATGGTCTTCTTTTTTATTCTAAAATTGTAAATTCACGTGGTGAATTAAGAGTTTTTATTCCGGCTAGTCTTCGTAAGGCCATCTTGAAAGAATTTCATGATAATCCATTAGCAGGTCACTTAGGAATCAGGAAAACTTATGCTCGAATTTGTGAATCCTGCTACTTCCCTAAAATGCGGGAAGCAGTGCGCGCTTATGTCTCCAGCTGTAGCACATGCCAACGTTATAATTATAAAAATGTAAGTCCAGCTGGCAAATTAATTCCTATTAAAGTAAATTTTCCTAATGAATGTGTAGGTGTAGATTTAATCGGTCCTTATCCATTGTCTAATCCTAAAAGATATAGATTTGTTTTAGTTATAGTTGATTATTTTAGTAAATGGGTAGAGTTAGTCCCCCTCAGGAAGGCTTCTGCACCTGCAGTTGCCGATGCATTTTTCGATAATTATATTTCTAAATATGGTGCACCAATTAGGGTAGTGAGTGATCATGGCCCTTGTTTCATTTCTGATATATTTAAGGCCCTGTGTGAAAAGCTGGAGATCGATCATTCTTTTACTGTTCCGTATCGACCTCAGTCTAATATGGCTGAACGTGTAAATCGTACATTAATTCAAATGATTTCTTCTTATGTTGGTTCTCATCATGCAAATTGGGACCGGTTTCTTCAGCATTTTGCGTACGCACTTCGTACGGCAGTTCACGAGTCAACGGGGAAAACGCCTGCTGAATTGTTTTTGGGTAGAAAAGTTATTACTCCATTCCAAAGGTTAGTTATGGTGTCAGATGCAGAAAGTCAGTACATGTGTCAGGATATTGAGAGGTTGGTTAAGGAAGCTCAGGTTCAAATGGGAAAAGCGCAAGAAAAACAAGCTCAGTATTATAATATGCGTAGAAGGGAGTTAGAAGTGAAAGTTGGAGATTTTGTGTTAGTAGAAAAGCATTGGTTAAGTTCAAGTCGTCAAAAGAGAGTAGCGAAGTTTGGTCCGAAGTTTGTAGGTCCGTTCGAGGTTTTGGAAGTTCGAAATAATAATTTGGTTGTTGATGTCAATGGTGAAAGAATGACTGTTAATCTGGATCAGGTTAGAGTGTATAAGTTTAGAGAAAATGGTAGTGAAGGTTCTCATATGTCGAGTGGTGTTTCGCGAAATTCCCGATCCAATGAGTGTCCCGAGTCCAGCACTTCTTCGTCTAATTCTTTTCATCAATATTCAAGAAGAAAATTTGGTCAAACAGCTCCAAAGACTGTTATTGAAAGTCGAAAGCCTAGCAACCCGAGAGCAAAGTATAATAAAAATAAGAGAACTGTGTCAAATACATCGGACTCTGTGTGTCATAAAAGACAAAAAGTTATAAATTATCCAGTTCCTCCATCTATTAGACAACAACCTCACAAGCATAAATTAACTAATAGTTCACCATCTTCAGTGATTAATCCCCAGAAAAGATTTCGTTTGGACACTCGTAAAACTGTTAAGCGAACTTTAAATGCCGAATCTTTGCCTAACAAGAAACTACATAGGTCCGGAAAGAAACGTGGCCTAGGATCTTCGGTAACTTCGGGTGCGTCTAGAAAGAGGAGGCAACTCTCAGATTACCGGCAACAACAGTGTGAGCCTCGCCATGGAGTGAACCCAGCGAACCGGCCGGAGCAGAGTCGTCGAGTGGAACCTACGAGTATTCCACGGCATCCATTCAGAACCAGGCTGCAGGCACGACAGTCAACTGTGGCGTCACCGTACAGTTCTGATGACGAGAGATCCTTCGTACAAGCCTTTTGGGACAGGAGGAGAAAGCCATCTTGCAGTATGAAGCCTGCTAGCAGTGAATCATCTCTATGATTGGGTGATAATGTTCTTTATTAAATTTCTATTAGAGTGCATATATGTGGTAGCAATGTGAAGGAATAGAAAGCAGAGAGACTGTTTTGTACTTTTGGCCATTTTTGGAATTTTTTGACGGACTCACGTTTAGTGCTTAGTTGTGTTCAAAATTTGTTTACAAAATTGTTAGTTCTATGTATATTTGAGATTTTGGTCTTAACTGCTTTTGAAAATTCTGGATCTATTGTTAAATGGTTATGTTATTTGTTTAAAATGTTACTATATTGTTATATTGTTCATGTGTTATAAAATGTATGTTAATGTATGTTTAAATTTTCAGAAAGTACAGATAGTAATTTGAGTTATTTTGTACACGCGCCGCGGTTCAGGCGCGCACGTGTTTTGCGGTCAAGAAGTCCTTGACACGCGTTTCTATCTCTTATACTAACATTTAATGAATTAACTTTCTTCTTATCGTTCGTGTTTTATGAGTTGCGTTTTGTACTTTAGTTGAGAATGGTTTCCGCAAGTTGCGAAGTTTTAAGCTGCATTTGAATTTGAAATTGTATTGTATTAAAATTGAATGTTAATGTGATTTTCTTGCAGGGAAGTATACCTTTTGTTATGTATTGATTCTGCTATTTTTCTTTTAGTTAATACAGATGAAGAGATTGATGACGTCATTTTGTAAATTTTTGATATTTTTTGATTGTTGCATAAGCACAGCGATATGCCGCTGTACGTATGTGCCCCAATTATTGTTCAAGTGGAGTTAAGTCTGAAGAAGTTTGGGAGTTAGTTCATTGGCTAATGGGGATGTAGGTATTACGTAGTAGCAGAGTTAGTTTAGTATGAAGTAAATGTAATTTTAGATGAAGTCGGAATTTGGATGAGGAAAGTTTTTGCGCATTGGGTTTTTTGGAATTGGTGCGAATTCTAGTATATTAAAAGTTATGGAGAAATTTTTGGGTAAAGTTATAGTTGCATTGCAATATTGAGGAAAATTTCGGAAGGTTAGTGTTTTGAGAAATTTTAGCACTCCCAGTGGAGTGGGTTGTGTTGAGAGAAGAAGTAATTAGTTTTGAAAGTTTTACGAGTTTTTGGAAGTTTTACGGAGGCTATTTGTAAGATTGGATTGAATATGGGATTATTTGAGGCAAACTGAGTTTTTTTTTTTGGTTGTGATGGGTTAAAGTTAATATTTTAAAAGTTATGTTTCGGCGTTAAATTTCACCCATCACTGTGTTTTATTACGGCTCTAAATTTATAACAAGAAAAAGTTCTGGGCATGCATTTAGCCCAGCCCTTTTTCTCTGCGGAGTTCGAGGGGGGGTTGTGAGGGAGTGACCTTTAGTCATAAAGGCACTCTAGTGTTTCTGAGATCGTGACGTCAATAATTTAACATTTTGTAGGCGTAAAAGTGACATCTATCCTCTCTTTTACTTTAACTTTC
The DNA here is from genome assembly GCA_964019185.1 of Maratus speculifer. NCBI lineage: Eukaryota > Metazoa > Arthropoda > Arachnida > Araneae > Salticidae > Maratus > Maratus speculifer. Next base: position 171,622,962 of record OZ025297.1, on the reverse strand, counting down.
TAGAGTGTGTGTGCTCTTTCGAATTCCGCAGTTAGCTCGCGGTTATTAGTATTATGTTAATGAGAAGTATCTCAGTTTGTCGCGTATAAAAGCTTGGGTGTGAGTTTGTGGGGTGTGTGTTTTCTGGCCTTAGCCAGCAGCCAGCGTCTGTGTTTCTGGTAGCAGCCAGCAGCCTCTGTGTGTATTCCGCCATTAGACAACGAAGTTGATGATTGTTTATGAAGGTGCTGACGATTAGAAAGTAGCTACGGCCTCCAGTAAAGCGAAAAGGAGTTCAGATAGTGGATTAAAGATTCTGCCTTGGTAAGAAAGTTTAGAATCGTTCCGTTTTGATTATTTGAGAAATAAAGAAATATCCACAGCCACGGGCTGTGAAATTAAGATTTGTTTAGTAGATCAGCCAGGAAATAGTGTCAAGTGTTAGACGGTGTCCCGACTGAGCTAGACCAACGCCTGTGAGTATGATTTAGCTTTTCATAGTGTTCTCAGTGAGTGAAATTATAGACTGGCTCCACTTTCCTTTAGCCCTTATCATTTTAATAAACTGTGTTGTTTTAACCTAAATTAATGAGTATGTCTGCATATAACGTGACAAATGACACCCAGCATGAGTGTACCGTCACAAGGTAATGTATTAATTTTGAAGTACTTAAATAAACTTACCTGTTATCTTTTATCATAAGAAGCCTTAAATCAATTCGTAGAAGTATTTCTGAAAATAAAATGTCACATGCTATTAAAATACTAATTTTTTTCGTATTTGTAATGTTCAAATGCATAAAAAATGGAATTATTAAAACATAAAAAGCTGTCTATATTCCCATACATTTTCTAAAGTTTTTGTAAAAGTACATTAGTTTCAGTAAAATAAATAATAAATTATTAAAAATTAAAGCAAACATAGAAGAAAAACATTTTCGATTGAACTGTTTTAAGTAATTAGAATGTAAAATATTCTTCGAAAATTTCTTAAAGCTAATCAAAAAGAAAACATTTTCTTGTCTTTCATTTATATGCACTTCATTATACGTTAACAGTACATATTTTCAAGGTATTGAAAATTTATTGGAACAAGGAAATACTTAATCTACACTTCAAAATGAAAAATTAGGTTTCGAAATCAAATATAATGTGAGTGGAATATTTAAACATTAAATAACAAGAAAGGCGTAGTAAAAGATATTTTTTAAGTGCAAATTTCTGGTGAAAGTGAACATAAAACAAAATAAATTAGTGACTTGAACAGTTTTTTCTTTTCAAATATGGCTAATTTTCCGTAAAAAGTTTCAATTTAATAAAAGAGAAGGGTAATTAAAACTAGAGATCTATCGAAAATTCGGTTTTGTTTTCATTTTCAGAGCAAATTCTGAAAATTCGTTTTCTGTAAAAATGCTGCTGAAAATTCGGCCGGGCCGAAACTCAAAACTATCTGTTTTCGAAAAATCTCTTCTCTTCTTTCGAAAATTTTCAACATTAGTCATCGATTTCAGCTGCATTGGCTCAAATGAGATTATTTATTGCTAAGAGCTTTATTGTTTATAATTATCAACCATGACTGATTCAATACGTGACTGCATATCCTAAAGCAAGCAATGCATATATAACTGAACTTTTTCACGTGTTTATTTAAAGCTGCAGAATTAATAGAAATCGAAAAATTTTCGGTTGAAACCGCAGAAGTATTTCGAATACTCTTTGAGAAAATTCTGTATAACAAATAATCATTTACAAAACCACTTATAAAAGATAAATCTAAGTGTGCATGTCTAAAACTAAAAAATAAATAAATAATTAAATGAAATTTGTATAATTTGAAAATTTTTCTATGTTGTTTAAGAATTAATTAGGTTTTTCACTGATGCTGGGCTTATTTGTGTTTCATGTTACGCCTTAAGATTGTGTGCTCATGAAGACCTCCATCTTGTGCTGCAGTGCTGCCTTATGAACATAGAGGAGGGAGAAATGCCAAGTTGGACGTCGTAGCTTAAATGGTAAAGCACTTGGAATGCTATTCCAAGGATTCCGGGTTTCGATCCCCGGGTTAGACATTTTTCACAATGTTGGTTCTACAATTAGATAGCAAGTGATAACATATTAAGTATTCAATAATTTCAAGCGTAATTTCACTGTTGGTAATTAATTAATTAGGTTATATTTTATATGAAAATAAAAAGTTTTCTGTCTAAGATACAGAGAGCAAACTTGAGCCACATGTATATTTGATCAATAATTATGTTTATTTAATAAATACGCATAATCAATAAATAATTATGCATATTTTATTAAATACATATAATTGATTAATAGTTATGCATATTTATGTATGTACTAATTACATTAAAAAATTGGCATTTTTATTTTCGGGCAATAGGAAAATCACAGAAATTCGGTTTCGTTTTCGGTTTCAACCTCAAAAAACTGTTTCGATCAACTCTTAATTCAAACGCAGATTTTTACGTCGTGATTTCATTTCAAAAACGAATCTTATCATTTAAATCAGTAAACATTATTTTTTATAGTTATAATCTGTAATCTTAGGTCTGAGAAACAATTATAAAAATTGTCCTGTTTTTGCACATTTAGACTTTTTTTATACATACTTTTATTACATTATTTTATACACACTTTTATTAGTAAACATAACCAGAGTTGCTAGGGTTCAAAGAAAGGTGGCGTATATTTGTGGATATCTTTGCTTGAATTTCTTGATAATGTTGAGGCACAAAAATCTTTCTTTACGTAATTTTTATTAGCATTTATTTGTTTATTTTATTTCTTTATTTTTGTATCTCCATCCGAGGATGTAAAAAGCAATTTTAAACACCAGAAAATTTTCAAAATCTGAAAACTGCCTATAAAGCATATTTTTTATAATAGTAAATATTTGTATTTTTTATTGATGTTTATCCAGAATGGAAAACATTTTTATGCGTAGGTTTTTTTCCATCCACGTTATCAGATAAAAAATTTAAAACTGCTATAAACAAAATTGCAAACAAAAAACGACCTTTACAAAATACATTTAAAAAAAATAAAATTAAAAAAAAAATACTTTTAAACAAACTACTTTTAAACTACTTTTAAACAAACTACTGTTATAATCAGACGATTCCACCTAAAAATGGGTACTTCGTTTATTTATGATTCCATATGTGGCTCGAAAACCACGATTTAAAAATGCATATAAGATGTAAAGTAGAAACAATTGAATAAATAACTATTACATCGATACACATGTATGTAATAAAATAAAAAAAATTTGCGCCATTTTTTTTTTTTTTTTTTTTTTTTTTTTTTTTTTTTTTTTTGTTCTCTCTTAGCTTCAATTCTAAATTTGTGGAACATATTTCAATCTTAGTTTCGTAACTTGTAACAGCTAAAATTCTTTTTCTTACTTTAGTTATTAATAAATTATTTCTTGCTTCTCAAAAAAGGCGGGAGGTATTTCGTAAGCTTTTTACTTTCTGGAATATTCCTGGGATTTTAATTTTATTTTTTATTTTTAACATCGCGTGACAGGTGTTACTACGCGTTGCTAAAGGGCTTGTTCTTCCGAGGAAAAAATATAGTTCTTGCCAAGGACCGCCTGCTACGACCAATTAGAATTGATCATATTTGTCCGTTTGAGGCTCGAGTTCATCCTAATTGGATTTTTAAAATGATTGACGCGGAGTAGGAGGGCGCTAGTTTTGTCGTGAAAATGATTATATTCATTTGGCCTTTTAGGAGGTTAGAATGCATCTCTCCTTTAAACTACTCGGAAGCCATGTCATTTTTTCCGAGAATGTAGAACGCCGAGAATGTTGCAGCTTAGTGAGCGAAGGCCGTAGTGATAGATGTGTGGAACGGTGATCTGTGGAGTAACTTAAGTTCGTGCTCTAAATAATAAAGAACTAAAAAACTGATTTATTGCATTGTTATTGGAGAAACTCCTACGAGAACAAAATCCATGGCTTATCCACTTACCAGAACGACTGCTCATCCTACTATTGAGTCTTAGTGAATAGTGGTGTTCTACAAGCTTATACACTATTATAGAGCATCGCCGTTGTTATTATTACATTTTAGCCAGCAGGATGGAGATGAACCGGCGTTCAATTTTTGAATAAGAATTAACGAGCTCATCAACTACAAAATGAATTTTTGTATGAGAATTGCTTCACAACGCTGTTTGTGTTTGCCATGTTCGATGAACGATTACTCGGTGAAACATCTGTTGTGATGGTTTTGTTCTGAGACGCATCTAAATCTACAAAGTAATGCCACTGGTGTTGCAAGGAATGCTGTCGAAAGAAAAAAAAAGATCCCAGATAAATAGGAATCTTTAATACGATCTTCATCAGAGCTTAATGATAAGGAAGAAACCTGTGAAAAAAAAAATCATAGGAAATATGTTGTGAAATTTTATTTGTGATCATTGTTGGCACCTACAGGAGGGAAATTCTTTGTTTGTGAAATATGTCTCACAGTATTTTTTTTTTCATAATTAACATCTACGAAATCATCTACTGATTATTACAGATAAAGAACACCTGCACGACAAATTTCAATATCATTTGTTTTTATTTATTTATTACTGTATTTTCTAGGTAAAAGTGCAGAAATATTATGATAAATTTTCATTTCATAATAAATGAACACTTCATCACGATTGCGAAACCACGGTTGATACCATCGGTAATATAAGCTAATTGAAATTTGCACCTGTGAGTCGTATCTACGAAGTGCTTTATTTTTGTTTATTTTAATAAATTTTAGGTATTTAAACAAGGCCACATCGAGGTGTCTGTAAGTTATTATTTATTATTTTATTTGTTTATTGATTAAGAAATTTTTATAATAATTTCTTTGTTTAAATTTTTGGTTTTCTCTTTCTCTTTTATTACAGATATTAAAAAATAAATTTGTTCTTAATTTATAATTAATTGAAATTTTCTGCTTATAGAAATTTTATTTAGTTTTAAAGGTGTTTTTTAATACGAAAGATGGATTATTTTGTTCTTAAAAAATACTCTGTTGCTAAATTTATTTTCAATAAGTAAAGAAAAGTATTTTTGTTCTTAAAATTATTTGTTATTTCCCATGTATGGCAAACCGATATTTATTATTTTATTACTTATTTATTTATTATTTATTTATTTCACATGAATTCAAACAGAATTGATTTATTTATTATTTATTATTTTTATTGTTATTTATTGAAGTATTTGAAGTATAGTAATTGAATTTTAATAATTGAAGTATAGCATTTAAATATTTTCCATATGAATTATCCTTCTTTCATGTTATTAAGGTCAGGATTAGTAAAAGAAGTAAAAATGTCAGAAAATAAACTTGGTATTGTCCCTTTTGACTGTGGGTCGGGCATGGATATTTTTAAATGGTTTAAACATTTTGATCGAGAATGTTCTGTAGAAAAAAAAGATAATGAGTGGAAACACCAAAATATTTCAAAATATTTAAAGGGGGAAGCGCTAAAAACTTATATAAATGATTGTTTGGATTGTGCTACTTATGAGGAAATTGTCGAGATTTTAACTGAAAAATACATTCAGGTTAGAGTTCCAAAATTTTCTGAGTTTACTTCCTTAAAGTTAAATGATCTAAGTGATTTGGATTCTTATTTTAGAAAGAAAGTTGAGATTGGAAGGCAACTTCAGCTTGAGGAAAATTTAATTATACAGGGATTAACAGATGAACTTCAGCCGGAGTATCAAAACTGTTTGATGGTTAACCCTCCTTCCAATACTCGTGAATGGTTTCGCATTGCTAAACAATTAGCAGCGATTCCAAATCATACCTCTAATAACAGCAATAGAAATTTTCAACAAAATAGACCTATGCACAATCCCAATCCTCAGCCCAGAAATGGACTCGACCTACTCCAAACAATCCATCCCAAAATTTTAATCCTAGGTTTTTCACTCCTAGAATGCCTGCAACTCATTATCAAAACAACTACCCTAGTCGTCCGTGCAGAATATGTTTAAACAGAGGCATAGAAAATGCATATCATTGGGAGAGGAGTTGTATATTTAACACAAATTCCTTTCAATCTCAAACTCCTGCTCATATTCAACCACCCCCTACTAATAATATTTGACAATTATTTATCCCTGGATATGTGGCCAATAACAAAGTGTATTGTGTGGTGGATAGTGGATCAACTGTCTCAATTTTACCCCTCAAATTTGTTCGATATTTAAATGGTAGTTTACATAATGTTACCCCTATTACTATTAGACAGGCACAAGGAACTCTTACAATTAATAAATCTTGTCGATTATGTATTAAATTTGGTAATATAAAGAGATATGTTAACTTTTTAGTAAGTAAGCTTGATTTGAACTATGCTATTTTAGGTTTACTTGATTGTGCCAAATTTAAATTGAAAATTGATTGTGCAAAAAGCCAGGTGTTACAAGACAATATTTCGTTAAACCAATATGTCAACATATCCAGTGATAACTTAGAATTGCTTCATTTTGATGTTATAAAAAATGATACTACTGTGCAACCCGATTATGGAAATACCATAACTCCTCAATCCTTGCCACGAACTAATAATGATGATTATAATCTATTGGGGAATCTGAATGCTATTCAAAATAAAAATGTAAGGGAACTTTTAAGGGATTATTTAGATATTTTTGCAAAAAATAAATATGATGTAGGGAGAATTAATATTGAACCTCAGCGTATTTATCTTAAATCTGACCTACCAATATCTTTGAGGCCTTATCGTACATCCACTGCTGATGAAAAAGAAATATCTCAGCAAATCCAATCCTTATTAGCTGCTGGGTTAATTAAAGAAAGTTATAGCCCATATTCTTCTCCAGTTACGTTAGTAAATAAACGAGATGAAGGCAAAAAAACCCGAATGTGTGTTGATTACCGAAAATTAAATTCTATTATGAAAAATGACGCTGAACCTTTGCCCCGAATAGATGAAATTTTAGACAAATTAAGTGGTGCCCAATATTTCTCTACACTAGATTTAGCCTCAGGCTATTGGCACATACCTATTCACCCAGCCGATTCCGAAAAGTTAGCCTTTACTACTAATTGTGGGCTCTGGGAATGGAATGTTCTCCCCTTTGGTGTAAAGGTAGGCCCCCCAATTTTCAACAGGACAATTAGAAGAATTCTTACAAAATATAAAATAGACTTTGCTTGCTATTATTTTGATGATATAATTATTTTTTCTAAATCAATAGATGAACATATACAGCATCTCATCCAAATTTTTGATTTATGCCGAATAGAAAATATTAAATTAAAATTATCTAAATGTACTTTTGCTCAAAAATAAATCAATTTTCTAGGGTATGAAATCCAAAATGGAACTTTAACTCCAGCTAATACTAATATAGAAACAATTAAAAAATTAAAACCTCCTACTAATACTAAAGAATTACAAAGATTTCTTGGTTCTATAAATGTGTATCATAAATTTATTGACAAATATGCTGAAATTAGACACTCCCTAAATAAATTACTTAAGAAAGATACTATTTGGGAATGGAATACTGAATGTCAAAACTCTTTCCAAAAATTAAAAGATGCTCTCATTTTAATTTTAAAGATTTATGACCCAAACTTACCCCTACACATGTTTGTTGACGCTTCTCAGGTAGCGGTAGGTGCAGTTCTTAAACAACCCGACCATAATAACTTTTTACATCCAATTGCTTATTTTTCTAGAGGATTGAGAAGTTATGAGAAAAATTATTTCATTACCGAACTAGAGTGTCTTGCTATCATTGATACTTTAGATAAATTTTATCATTACTTTCACGGTGTACAATTTACCATCCATACTGATCATGCATCTCTTGTTTGGTTAAAAAATGTCAAACATTTAAGAGGTCGATTATTTAGGTGGTCATTGAAGTTAAGTATGTTCGATTACAAAATAGAGTACTTAAAGGGATCTACAAATGTCGAAGCCGACATGTTGTCCCGAAACCCTATTTCTCATTTTTGTAAACCCCTTACTTTTCTTCTTGACGTTAAAGAGATTATTGAGATGCAAGAAAAAGAAATGTGTGTGGATCAAATTATATTAATGACAATGGACTGATTATAGTTAAAAGAAAAGGTTTTCGTAAAGTGGTAGTTCCCATGTCCCTAAGAAAAAAATTGCTTAGTGTTGCTCATGAACAGTTTGGTCACCCTGGTGTTCAAAAAATGCAAAATTTAATTTCTCCTAACTATTATTGGCCAGATATGACCCAAGACATTAATAACTTTGTTAAATACTGTGATATTTGCCAGAAAAATAAAAAACCTAGACAGAAAAAATTTGGCTTATTACAAGCTATGCCCACTACAGATCAACCTTTTGACTGTCTGTCTGTTGATACTGTAGGAGGGTTCAATTATTATAATTCTACAAAAAAATATCTCCATATTATAATAGACCATGCCACAAGATATGTTGGGCATTTCCTTCCAAAAGTGTCACTACAGAAACTTATACAAATTGTCTGAAACAAATCTTCAATATCAAAATCCCTCAACAATTATTCTGTTTTAGTAAGATTTCAAGTGTACAGTCCCCTCAAAAAATACTTAGTGACAGGAATGCTGCTTTTACTTCTTCAAGATTCAAAAAATTCCTGCGAAATCATAATATTAAACAACGTTTGACCACTGCCCATCATCCACAAACGAATGGGAAATGTGAAAGAGTAAATCAGACAATAGTAACTAGATTAAAATGTAAAGTAAACTCCACTACCTCTAAAATTTCCTGGACTAAGCTTTTAACTGAGGTAATTAATGAATATAATAATACACCCCATTCTATTACTAAATTTCCACCTGCTTACTTGCTTTTTGGCCAATTACCCTATGACTCCCCCTTACAACAAAATTATTATCCCCCTGTTCATGAAGCACTTAAAATTGCTAAAGTAAGAACTGATGAATTTCATTTAAAAAATAAAAGATATTATGATAAAGATTATATCGAACCAAAATTTAAAATAAGAGATCTAGTTATCTATGAAGAATTTCAGTACCCTAATACTAGAAAGTTATCACAAGTATTTAGTGGCCCTTATAAAATTCTTAACAAATTATCCGAAGTAAATTTTGAAATTGATAGGCAAAACCAGTTCAAAAGTTCAGAAATAGTACATGTATCTAAATTAAGGCCTTATTATTCCCCTGATAAATTTAAATTAAGTCATGAGCAACAACCCCCTAATCAACAACAACAAACTCAAGTAAAAACTGTAGCTTAGACTATATCTCTAGTTTATCATTTTATATTTTTTTTTCCTTAAACAGTAAATTTCTTTCCATATTTTAATTCAGATAATATCTTGTAATTCCTACAGAATGGCAATGATATCTCTTGACTGCAGCGAGAGTGTCACTTGTCTGGAAATTTTTATATTTGTTTGTTTATGCCGGCGTAGACGAACAAAGTGGAAATTTCTTATTCTGTACTGAATTACCCTACTTAGAATAATATAATAACAAATAAATATTTAAAAATATACATATATTTTTCTACTGAACCTATTTGTAATATTAAATTTAAGCTATCAATTAATAAATTATTTGCCATGTAACAAAATTTTTATCACTTTATTTTAATTTTTTTTCTTTCTCTCTTTCTTTGCTTCTGCATTCCAGTCCAAGTACGTGTCAATTATAATATAATTTTGTTTCTTTTTCTCTTCCTTCTTGCATCTTGCAATGTTTTATCACGCCGAGAGAATATTTATTGCGTAATTATTTGACATGAATAGATCTTGTTTTTTATTTTTATCATTTATTAATATTTCTTTTTAAGAATCTTAGTAGTTTAAAGGTCACGTGCATTCTCAAACATGAACAAATTTTTATTTATCTTTATTTTATTTTAATTTATCATATTATATTTTAATTTTTTTTGTACATATTCCTACTTAATCCTGTAGTCGAATTACCATATTAAGTAAATGATTTCATAATTGATTGTATTTTTTATTCTATTTCACTTCTCTCTATATTTCATCCCAAAAATATGAGATGAGATAAACGAGATTAAGTATTTAAAGAATGTCTTTTGTGATATTTATTATTACTTATTAAGAGATTTACTTATACCCATTATGAGATTTACTTATACTTATGATATTTATTATTATTGATATTTTTCCTTATTATGTTTCTTACTTATATTGTTTATTATTTACATTGTTAAAACTTATTATTACTATATTATAAAATGTCTTATTATATTGAAATTGGACAATTAATAACGATATAATTAGACCTCCTTGAAAAGAGGCAATGGACTATACCACTCCAAATATGACTCTTGGACAATTAATAAGATATAATTAGACTTCCTTGAAAAGAGATCATGAACACTCCAAATATGACTCTTAAATGGATTTTTGAAACAAACTTTCAACATTCATTTCAAGAAAGTTCTATTAAATTCTTTCATTTCTAGATTTGACATTGTTAAAAAAGAATTCAACGTTATTGTTTTTCATTTTTATGTTTCATTTTTATGTTATTACTATGGGTAATTGCTTATATTTTCAAATTACTTTATGATGTGTACTTTAAACAAGATTATATCTTGTATTTGTACTGATGCCTATTTTATTGTATTTAAATTTAAAGTTATTCCACGCATCACTTTAGTGTTCTTAAATTTGAATTCTATATTTATATAAAAAAGAGAAATTAATTTAAATTTTTTTTATTTAGTATCTAATTATTATTACTTATATCAACAACTTCGTGAGCTAAGTCTGCATCATCTCCCTTTCTGTGAAATTGCAGGTCTCAGACCTACTTTTTCACCCGTCTTTCTGGGAGGGTTGATTTGTAATAAAATAAAAAAAATTTGCGCCATTTTTTTTGTTCTCTTTTAGCTTCAATTCTAAATTTGTGGAACATATTTCAATCTTAGTTTCGTAACTTGTAACAGCTAAAATTCTTTTTCTTACTTTAGTTATTAATAAATTATTTCTTGCTTCTCAAAAAGGCGGGAGGTATTTCGTAAGCTTTTTACTTTCTGGAATATTCCTGGGATTTTAATTTTATTTTTTATTTTTAACATCGCGTGACAGGTGTTACTACGCGTTGCTAAAGGGCTTGTTCTTCCGAGGAAAAAATATAGTTCTTGCCAAGGACCGCCTGCTACGACCAATTAGAATTGATCATTTTTGTCCGTTTGAGGCTCGAGTTCATCCTAATTGGATTTTTAAAATGATTGACGCGGAGTAGGAGGGCGCTAGTTTTGTCGTGAAAATGATTATATTCATTTGGTCTTTTAGGAGGTTAGAATGCATCTCTCCTTTAAACTACTCGGAAGCCATGTCATTTTTTCCGAGAATGTAGAACGCCGAGAATGTTGCAGCTTAGTGAGCGAAGGCCGTAGTGATAGATGTGTGGAACGGTGATCTGTGGAGTAACTTAAGTCCGTGCTCTAAATAATAAAGAACTAAAAAACTGATTTATTGCATTGTTATTGGAGAAACTCCTACGAGAACAAAATCCATGGCTTATCCACTTACCAGAACGACTGCTCATCCCACTATTGAGTCTTAGTGAATAGTGGTGTTCTACAAGCTTATACACTATTATAGAGCATCGCCGTCGTTATTATTACATGTATATTTAAACACATACAAATTATCGCCTGAATTCAATAAAGTTACACATATATAAAGAATGTGTAATTTTGATTGACTGAAAGATTGATTTATTGGTCTTATAATATATATCAATGGAATTGTAATTTATCTATCCTTGTCACGTCATTCAATGCAATATGACTCTGGCCAGTGGCTTTTCTCAACATGGTTAAAAGTTGGAAATTGCCGATGTAGTATATATGCTCCCAGCTAATTATTCTCCCGTGTCGAGCTTATTATATTAATTGTGTTTAAAGTTTAAAATAAAGCGCACTTTATAAATGTGTAATTATTATAGCTTTTTTTATAAATTCTGTTACTTTTTTTTAATTCTCCCTCCCACCATTACTTTTTACCATTTACAGGTATTATATATTTGTGTGATTTCCTTAATTTATTGACACTGATTTTATTCGATTTACTTGAGAATTTTGCTTCTATTTCGTGTTCATATAGAGTAGTACTCTTATGTCATTGGCTGATACTTTCCTTTTCGCTATTTCTTTAACTTGGCCCTTTCCTTCCTGTCCTTTCTTCCTTCAGTCTCGATCCTGCTTTCAAACCAGCAGCACGTGTGATTAGCGCTTGATGAAGAATGGCAAAATTATTTTCAAATATCTTGAAAGATTCTTTATTTTGATGGTGTTTTTAAGAAGTTCTTATCGTCTTAATTTAAGACAACAGCTTATATAAACATTAAAAATGACCGTAAATATGACACTAACGTAATTTAAAATTTAAATAGAGAATTTAGGAAATTTAATTAGAATAGGGAAATATTGAATAGGGAAATTTAATAAGAGAAATAATAAATAATTAATAATAAAATGGCTGGAAAAAACATTTTCAGTTTGAAAGATAAATTTCTGATTATTTTGTTTTTCAAAGATAGTTAGATAGTTAGATTTTCTGCAGAAAGTTTTGATTTTTATAATTTTGTACATGGCCAGTTATTCACTATTTATGCCCAGTTATCAATGAAGTTATTATATATCAGTTATAAAGAGTACTTTTTATATAATGAAGTTGGAAGACAGTTATTCTCTTAAAACATCTGCCAAAAAATAACTCAAGTTGAGTCGAAATCCACTCATCTGACGATTTCAAAGTCAGCTTCTCCTAAAGAGTTGAAACAACTCGAGTAAACGAGTTGTTCTTGAGCAGTTAATCAAGATGAATAAAACGTTTAACAAACAACTTATTCTAGATCCAATAAATTACAGCTCTTTCATGAAAAGTCAAATCCACTCTTTCCTTTTAAGATTGTAAGAGTATGTAGTACAAATGTAAAAAGTCATATAGTTTTCGGTCATTTAATTAAACGTTTTATATTATAGAAAATTCCAATTCAGTCTTGCACTCACTTAAATGATACACCCTGTGTCTTTTTCTTCTCCACTAAACTTACTGTTAATATCTTAATTTTTTTAAAGATATAAAGAAAAAAACTTTGATGGAATTTCCTTGTATTTCTTACTATATAAATAGATTTTTACTAATGTCACTCAGCCTAAATGTAATGACTCCTAAATGCGATAATGTCCTTTTATTTGTAATCTAAATGTAAGAATCTTAAATCAATGCTCTATAACACTGATAAATAAGGTTTCTGTTTCTAACTAAGTATGTAGTGACTTTTATATTTTAGGTGGTGCTGTGAAAGAATATACCATTAAAAAGTTTCCATCACCCACAGATTTTTAAAAAATTCAAAATCCTGAAAATCTCAATTGTATAGTATTTATTCAACACATAGGGGGAACTGGGAGACATTGATACAGCTTTTTTCAAAAAAAAATTTTGGTGTGTAGAAAGCAGAAATTTCAAGTTATTTTTTTATGCGATGTCAGAAAAACTTGTGTAGTGTGTTATAAAAATGTACAATCGTTGTTTTTTATATTATTTTTGCATGTAATTTTTAAAAAATCAAAAAAAGTAATTTGTATCAATGTGCCCCATCCCCGGGACAGATTGATACACTTTAACACATCTGGAAAAAATGGAGACAAAATAACACCAATGCATATTTTTCATAGAAAAATAGTTAGCAAACCATTTTATATATATTTATAGACATTAAAATCGCACACAATTTATTTGTAAGCGATATTAAAGCAATCAAAATGAAATGTATAATGACCTGATGTTCTGGCTATTCCTTGTCTGTTTGTTGGCTGTGGTAACTTTGTCATATCTGGCGCTTTAACCCCAGAATTATCTTTTTTCTTAGGAAAGGTGAAAGAATTACCAGGTTTTCTGTTTATAAATTGGTTTACAAACAGAAAATAAAGGATAATTATATTAAAAATTATGTTTATAATATAATTATCCTGTACTGTTCTGCAGCTTGTTTCTCTTACTGAACATTTCTCACGTCGATAATACTTTTTTCTCTGGAGAATCGATATAAATTTGAGATTTGCCAGGCTGCCGTCCATTTCTTTTGTTAATTCTACTAGCACTAAATAATGTGTAAGTTTGTACGTCTTCTGTTTGCAAAAATACTATAAAATGTTCTAATATAAAGAAATTAGAGCTATTTCACTTCAATAAAAACTAATAGTAGAAATTTTTGACGAAAAATGGTTGAATTAAGGAGTGAATGGTAAAAAAATAAATAAATAAAAGGTAATGAAAAAATGAACTAGAAAAGGATTTAGGTTGTATCAATGTGCTCCGACAAAGACTGTATCAATGTGCCCCATACAGCCATTTTGAATAAAATGAGTCGCAAATCCAACACTTCATAATTTATATAACAATAAAGAATGAGGAACTGATAAAGAGTAGCTTTACTTGCCAGGGAAGGTATTCTTTTCGGTTGAAAATACTTGAACAGTTGTATAATACCATTTCAATGGTACAACTCAAATTTACTTTTGACCTACAAAAACAATTAATCACCCACTCTATTTCATCAAACTATTGAATCATTCCAAAACTTTCTGTATGTAGTTAATTTCATTAGTATCATCTTTTGGAGCTGTTGTGAAACTTCCTGTAATGACCCTGTGTGCTGTACAGGGGGTGTATCAATGTGCCCCAGTTCCCCCTACACCTTATGAAATTTATCATTTGATATTTTAGTAATGACAAACTTTTAAATAAATATTTATAAAGCTTAAAATTAATATTTAAAACACTGAAAGTATGCATTGTTTATAAAGTTCCAGAAAAATATAGATTTTTTGTAAAAAGAAATGATATTATTAAGAAATTTCATACTTTATGTAGCTGTAAATTTCTTATCTGTGGGTGCTGTCTTATAGATCATTGTTCCGAGTTATATTGTCAATTTAAAACAGACATTAAGCCACTTATATCATTACAATAGCGTAAATCATCTTTTCTTTTAAAAAATGTTGAATATTTCTTATATCAATCTCGATAAATCTTTGTATAGTTTTTCAGGAGATTCCAACCTTGCAATCTTGATCAAGTAATTCTGAATTTTTCTTTGATAAATTTAAGTCTCTCACAAAATCATTTAATTCTTTTTGAGTTATTAGGTGTTGTTCTTCATTTATGCCAGGAGATTAGTTCACATCAGATGTCGAGGAAGTTTCAGTTTCACCGATTTCCACTTCTACTGCGCTGCATCATCATATGTGAAATTCTCTGGAGGTTTCGGTATTTTTAAATCATCATTATGTAATGCTGGTCACATTGCTGAATCTAAGTTCGTGTACTTAATTTTATGTTTACTTCTTGCAAAGAATCCCTTAATTTTTGTAATACATTAGTAGCAGTCAGTTATTTGATCCTTCGGCACGTGTCACATCATGGGTATAGCAAAGGATATACACTTTTTTGTACCTTTCATCCACGTCCGGAGGTTTGTAACACGTTTAGTATAACAAGAACGAGGTGCTTATTTCTTATCTCATTCAACTACTTTATATCCAAAGTACATATGATAGGCGCATCGATGCTTTTTCAAAGTCAGCTCCCCGCACACACAGCAAAAAGAATCGAGTTCATTAACGCATCCTCTAGACATGTTTTACATATTGTAGAGGAAGATATGATAATTGTAATCAAAATTCGATTAAAAAGTCTTATAGAACAAAGAAATAGTTGTATAGTCGCCCCGAAAGATAAGTTTCCACTGTCAGGGATTTGCGTTAAAGTCAAATACTGTGGGGGTGGTTGGAGCTGTCTGTTCAAGGTCGCTAACATAAAATTTATTAGGGGGACATCTGTTTCTACTCTCTTGTTGTATCTTCTATCGTTGTAATAAGAAAAAGGAATGTTTGTGTGAATCAAATACATGAAAGAGAATAATATAATATAATTATAATGCCTTTACGATGCCTACATACTCCAAAACGTATAAATGAAATTTCTCAAAAATGGAGGGTGACAGAAAATTTTTACAAACATATTCTTTTTCAGCAGCTTGAAATCTATAAGAAACACTCAATGTATATAGAGAAATCGAAAATTCATTAAAATTTGTTTATCAGTGTAATGAGGCATCCGATCTTAATGAACAAAATCCAAAAGAATGTTCTATATTTAAAAGTGTTTTCTTAAACAAAAAATCCCATTAAAGCACACATCGTTTATTATAAACCGCCCCCATGTTCCCTAAATGCGTCAAAATGCGTCTTCTATCTCTACAAGAAGAAAGTATTGGATTTGTGAACCTTTTCGAATTCTGATTTTCGACAATGTTACATGTTTTAGGGTCAGAGATTTCAAAAAATATGTTTTCACAAAATGTCTGTTTGTGAGTCTGTCTGTCCTGTATGTGTATGTGACATAAGTTTGTGGACCTTCTAGCTCAAAAACTGAAGCACGGAGTTTCACAAAACTTTAGATTCAGTTGGACCTTGATATAAGCTGGATCTGATTAGGTTTTGGTGTATATCGCTCAACAGGCAGCGCTGCTATGCTGCCTTTTCCCCAATTTCCACAATATTTATATTCCAAGAAGTAACAGACGGATTTGCATACAATTTTACATTTTGTAAGTACTTGATAATATGGTTTAGATTACGTTTTGGTGTAAATCGCACAAAAAGTGACACTGCTGTGCGATATTATTCGTGATTATCCAATAGCTCTATCTCAGTGACTAGCGCTCGAATTTTAATGAAACTTCAGATTCTATTAGTCCCAGATATAAATGAGTATTCTTTGGTTTTTGGAGTAAATCGCTCGACAAGTGACGCTTCTATCCAGCTTTTTATGATTTCTGCGATAATTGTATGTCAAATACTAATACTCGGAATTTCATAAAATTTTAGATTCAGTTACGATTCGAAGTAAGTTCTTGCAGATTATATTTTGCTGTAACTACGTAACCGGTTAGGCTGCTATGTTTCATTTTTTTAGAAGTATTAACATGTATCTGACAGAAGAAAGTTTTGGGTTTGCCATACCCGACCAGTTTGTATTATTTATTTATTTATTTATTTACAAAATTCTTTTTATTGACTATATTCACGAATAATTTACTAACAGTTTGTATGTAAATTTTTTTACTGTTTTATTTAACACTTTTTAACAATTATTGAAATATGCGCATGTATTTTTCTTTCAACAGCCAACAAGTTGCCAAAAGTTTTTTGTTTGACAACAAGCAAACAAAAACCAATACTGTTTTAATTTAAGAAATACAAAAATGCATTTTTTTATAACATTAAATCCAAATCAATGCACCAAAGTTTTTATTTTAGTAGGATGGGGAAAAAAGTTTACTCCAGTTCAATAAAGTCGCATTAGAAATCATTTTTTCAACTGAAAAATCTGCCCGGAGTATTTCCAACGAATAGAGCACATTCTTTCCATATTTTGTTCTCAGAGCTCTTAACATTCGTCGATTTTATTGGTTTAAGCGAAGATTTTAAAAGCGAAATCAAAGAATAAATATAAATTCAGATTCATGGAATGTTTCCGCCAATGGAAAAAAAGTATTTTGTTCAGGTATTTGTTTTAAACAATGAATAATTTTTCCTTAAAAAGCTGAATTTTTTTTCATTTCTGAAAACTTCCGATAATATTTTTCTTTCAATGTTACTTTAAATTGTAAAACACAATTTTCTTATAAAATACTAGTTTTATTCCATAATAAGTAATCACTTCCGTTTTACACAATGATAGGTGCTAGCTGATTATTATAACTTAAATTTATAAATAATTTCTCATTTCCGTTTCTTCACCTACAGATTATACATATATATAGTGGACAAAACTTAAGGACAAGTCACAAAATGCCAATTTTCAAGTGATTTTCAAGCGATAATTTTCACGTGAATACTCAAAAGGAAGTAATATAATTCGAATAATTACTATCCCTGCAGAACATTTAGTCCATATAACATTTCATTCAGTTCACACATAGTTTCAAGAGTCACAGTCACCATGGCGAAACAAAAAATAGTAAATTCCATATGTATCTTTTATGAGTTTCAAATGACTAGTGTATGTGACTCCACTGATAGGTCACTGTGACTGCTGATATTTGCGACGACATTGTAAAGTCATCAGGTGACTTTACAATCACCAAATAATGTCACATTAAAGTCACATGACTTTGTCAAGTTATAGAGACCCTACTGTGAAGTAACCACTGTAAAAAATGGTGAAAAGTCACCATATTACTTTAATGTGACATTATTTGGTGATTTATCATAATGCAATGTTCACAATGACTTTGAAATTGAGTCTCCAAATGAGAGTCACACAAATGTCTCAATGAAACGACTTTGCAGAGTCACATGTCGACTCGCCAGAAAGCAGCTGTCACAGTGAACTGACAGTGGAGTCACATATAATAGTAATTTGAGACTCATAAAAGAGACGTATGGAATTTCCAATTTTTTGTATCACCATAGTAATTGTGACTCTTGTAATTTGTGTGACCTAAATGAGATATTTTATGGACTAGCAGTTCTGCATACATAGTAAATATTTGAAACATATCGGGTTGGGGAAAAAGTAATTTCGTTTTTTCCCAATAGATGACTTTAAAATCGCATATGTCGAGTAATACTTATTTAATTAAGCCGTACTATACAGCATTTTAAAAATAGCAGTCTCTAAAAATAATTCTAAATATAAAGGTAGCGTCTTCTGTTTAATCAGTCAAAGTTATTGCGTTTTATAAATGGAGATTCCAAACGATCTTTTTCGTCACATTTTGTTTTTTACTTCTGAAAAGGAAAAAAGTCTTTGCAGGTTCATCGAAAATTGTGTGGTGTTTATGGTGATCAGTGTTTAAATAAACGCCAGTGTCAGAATTTGTTTTCTCGTTTTCCTTTCGGAAATTTCTATATTAAAGCTGAACTTCTCAATGGCCGGCTAATTGTTAAAAACTGTTGATAAAATTTTCCAAAAAAATCGAGATAGACCGACATATTTCTTCCTGCGACATTGCTACGGAGATAAACATCGACCATAAAACAGTTTTGAACAATTTACATAAGATTGGATAACAAAAGAAACTCGATACTTAGGTCCCCCATGAACTTACAATAAAAATTTAATGGACAGAGTTTCCATTTGTGAATTGCTACTGAAACGAAGCTAAAGCAAGCCATTTTTCGGTTGATGAAAAATGGATCACGTACGACAACAATATGCGAAAAAGATCGTGGTCGAAGACCGGAGAAGCTTCACAAAGGGTGGCAAAGCCCGGACTGATGCCAAGGAAAACGATGCTGAGTGTTTTGTGGAATCTGAAAGGAATTGTGCATCATGAGTTGATCGAACCTGTCCGAATCAGTAATTCAACTATCTACTGTGAACAACTAATCCAATTGAATTAGGCGATAAAAGAAACCCGGCCAGAATTGGTCAATAGGAAAGGCGTGGTGATCCATCACGACAACGCTAAACAACATACATCTTTAGTCACCAGGGAAAAACTAAGATGGCTTGGTTGGTAAGTTTTGAAGCACCCACCATATAGTCCAGACTTGGCCCCGACCGATAACTATTTATTCCATTCTCTGCAGAACTCTCTTAATGGTGTTAATCTGGATTCAAAAGAGGCTTGTGAAAATCACCTTGTTCAGTTTTTCGCTAAGAAATGTCAGAAGTTCTACAGTGACGGAATAATAGTTTAACCAGAAACATGGCAAAAAAGGACATCGAACAAAACGGCATATATATTATTGATTAGTTTTTTTAATTTATATAAATAAATTCACTTTGAAAAATACGAAAAAAAGCCAAATTACTTTTTACCCAACCTACTATTACTTCCTTTTAAGTATTCCAGTGAAAATTATCGCTTGAAAATTAGCATTTTATGACTGGTCCATACGTTTTGCCCACCAGTGTATATATATTGCAATATCTATCACATTTACATTAAAATTTAAATGAATGCTCACTAAAATAAAATATCTAAATTTTTAAAAATCGATAATTTCGTATTGGCTTCGAGCAAGAATTTAACTATCGATGAAATAACAAATGATGAGTAGCAAATGATGATAAAAAGGTTGAAGCTGGTGTTAATTCATTGAAGCGAAAATAAATTCTTTAAAACACCATAAAATAAAATGTCGTGTAGCTACATTCATAGTAGACGCACGCTTTTTTGCGCCTCACGAAGAAAGTCTGAGTTCTTTCGAAAGGCCTTGCCCAGTTAATTTGTTTTATGGTGTTTTAAAGAAGTTTTTTCACTTCGATGATTGGTTAATTTTATTCTAACTATTACCGTGTTTTAAACGTTGCTCGATTACGTGTCTTAAATTTGTGTTTTATTTGTATTTTATTATTTAATTTATGGATTGATAAAGTTTTAATTTCGTGGTGAAATAAACACTGGGAACAAATGCTAAACTATTTTACTTATATTAATTTTAATACAAACAGTTTTATCTGTCTGTAAGTAACAGAATTATAGATTTTAAAAAAAAATGCGTAAGAATTATTTTTTAAAAATATAAACCTGCCGTAAATTGCGATATAGTCTTTATACAAATTGCAATGTACATTTCAAATAAAATGCATTTGAAAGTACATTTTATTCTCAATTCGACGGTATAAAAATTGAAAATTTGCATATTCAAAAATTAAAAAGTTGCATTAAAAGATAATAAAAGTTAAATTTAGTGATCTGCTGTTGCCATTCTCAAAATGACATCAGTGTTGTACACAGACACATTTGTTCTTAATTATATAGATAGAAGCTAAGTGTTACTTTTTTTTCAAATATGTATCACTCTGATAGCTAGTAAAGCATGCTGCATAGCATGCTAGTAAAGTAATTCTTTGACCCTAATCAATAGTTTTTTATGTAATTATAAATTATTTTCCAAATTTATTGCACCAATTGAAGTGCAAATAACAGTCTATAGTTTCCACAGCAAAAAGTTGAGGAGAGTAATCAGATATTGAAACGTTTTAGGCTATATATTACTATATAATAATTTCATTCAGCATTAAAAAGTGCAATTTTTTACAATGATTTTTTTTATTCTTATTGACTATATTTATGAATAATTTACTAAAAGTTTGTGTAACTTTTTCGCTGTTTTACTTAACACATTTTACAAATTATTGAAGTATGTGCACATATTTTTCTTTCAACAAGCAAAAAGTTTCGCTAAAACAAAAAATGAAAAGTTGCTTCTAACTTAAACGATACAAAAATGCATTTATTTATAACATTATATCCAAATCAAGGCACGAACATTTTTATTTTTGTAGGGTGAAAAAAAAAGTTTATTCCAGTTCAATAATGTCCCATTTGAAATCTTTTTCAACTGAATAAAATCCCCGGAGCATTTCCAACAAATAGAGCACTTTCTTTCCATATATTGTTAGCAGAACTCTTAACATTAATCGATTTTATTGGTTTAAGCGAAATCAAAGAATAAATATAAATTCAGATTCAAGGAATGTTTCCGCCAATGGAAATAAAGTATTTTGTTCAGGTATTTGTTTTAAACAATGAATCATTTTTCCTTAAAAAGCAGAATTTTTTTTAATTTTTGAAAACTCCCGATAATAATTTTCTTTCAAAGTTACTTTATATTGTCAAACGCAATTTTCTTATAAAATACTAGTTTTATTCCAGAATAAGTAATCACTTCCGTTTTTACACAATGGTAGGTGCTAGCTGATTATTGTAACTTAAATTAATAAATAATTTCTCATTTCCGTTTCTTCACCTGCAGATTATACATATATATAGTGGACAAAACTTAAGGACAAGTCACAAATCAATCGATTTTCAAGCGATAACTTTCACGCGAATACTCAAAAGGAAGTAATATAATTCGAATAATTACTATTCCTGCAGAACAACTAGTCTATATAGCAATTCATTCAGTTCACACATAGTTCCAAGAGTCACAGTCACCACGGCGAAACGAAAAATAGTAAATTCCATATGTCTCTTCTATGAGTCTCAAATGACTACTATATGTGACTCCACTGACAGGTCACTGTGACTGCTGATTTTTGCGATGACATTGTAAAGTCACCAGGTGACTTTACAATGTAGTTTCATTGAGACTCTCTTGTGACTATCGTTTGGAGATTCAATTTAAAAGTCAATGTGGTGAACATTGCATTATGATAAATCAACAAATAATGTAACATTAAAGTCACATGATTTTGTCAAGTTACAGAGACCCTACTGTGAAGTAACCACTGTAAAAAATGGTGAAAAGTCACCATATTACTTTAATGTGACATTATTTGGTTATTTATCATAATGCAACGTTCAAAATTACTTTGAAATTGAGTCTCCAAATGAGAGTCACACGAATGTCTCAATGAAACGACTTTGCAGAGTCACCTGTCGACTCGCCAGAAAGCAGCAGTCACAGTGAACTGTCTGTGGAGTCACATATAATAATAATTTGAGACTCATAAAAGAGACGTATGGAATTTCCTATTTTTTGTTTCACCATAGTAACTGTGACTTTTGCGATTATGTGCGACCTGAATGAGATATTATATGGACTAGCTGTTCTGCAAGGATAGTAAATATTTGAAATATATCGGGTTGGGGAAAAAGTAATTTCGTTTTTTCCCAATAGATGACTTTAAAGTAGCATATATCGAGTAATACTTATTTAATTAAGCCGTACTATACAGCGTTTGAAAGGTAGCAGTCTCTAAAAATAATTCTAAATATAAAGGTACCGTCTTCTGTTTAATCAGTCAAAGTTATGGCGTTTTATAAATGGAGATTCCAAACGATCTTTTTCGTCACATTTTGCTTTTTTACTTCTGAAAAGGGAAAAATTCTTTGCAGGTTCATCAAAAATTGTGTGGTGTTTATGGTGATCAGTGTTTAAATAAACGACAGTGTCAGAATTTGTTTTCTCGTTTTCCTTTCGGAAATTTCTATGTTAAAGCTGAACCTCTCCATCGCCTGCTAATTGTATAAAACTGTTGATGGTTTTTGAAAAAATCGAGATAGACCGACATATTTCTTCCTGCGACATTGCTACGGAGCTAAACATCGACCATAAAACAGTTTTGAACCATTTACATAAGATTGGATAACAAAAGAAACTCGATACTTAGGTCCCCCATGAACTTACAATAAAAATTTAATGGACAGAGTTTCCATTTGTGAATTGCTACTGAAACGGAGCTAAAGCAAGCCATTTTTCGCTTGATGAAAAGTAAATCACGTACGACAACAATGTGCGAAACAGATCGTGGTCGAAGGCCGGAGAAGCTTCACAAATGATGGCAAAGCCCGTATTGATGCCAAGGAAGATGATGCTGAGTGTTTGGTGGAAGTAGAAAGGAATTGTGCATCATGAGCTGCTAGAACCTGTCCGAATCAGTAATTCAACTATCTACTATGAACAACTAATGCAATTGAATTAGGCGATTAAAGAAACCCGGCCAGAATTGGTCAATAGGAAAGGCGCAATCTTCCATCACGACAACGCTAAACAACACACATCTTTTGTCACTAGGGAAAAACTAAGAGGGCTTGGTTGGTAAGTTTTGAAGCACCCACCATATAGTCCAGACTTGGCCTCGACCGATAACTATTTATTCCGCTCTCTGCAGAACTCTCTTAGTGGTGTTAAGCTGGATTCAAAAGAGGCTTGTGAAAATCACCTTGTTCAGTTTTTCGCTCAGAAATGTCAGAAGTTCAACAGTGACGGAATATTTGTTTGACCAGAAACATGGCAAAAAAAGACATCGAACAAAACGGCATATATATTATTGATTAGTTTTTTTAATTTATATAAATAAATGCACTTTGAAAAATACGAAAAAAAAGCCAAATTACTTTTTACCCAACCTACTATTACTTCCTTTTAAGTATTCCAGTGAAAATTATCGCTTGAAAATTAGCATTTTATGACTGGTCCATAAGTTTTGCACACCAGTGTATATATATTGCAATATCTATCACATTTACATTAAAATTTAAATGAATGCTCACTAAAATAAAATATCTAAATTTTTAAAAATCGATAATTTCGTATTGGCTTCGAGCAAAAATTTAACTATCGATGAAATAGCAAATGATGAGTAGCAAATGATGATTAAATGATTGAAGCTGGTGTTAATCGATTGAAGTGAAAAAAACGTCTTTAAAACACCATAAAATAAATTGTCGTGTAGCTACATTCATAGTAGACGCACGTCTTTTTTGCGCCTGACGAAGAAAGACTAAGTTCTTTCGAAAGGCCTTGCCCAATTAATTTATTTTCTTGTGTTTTAAAGAAGTTTTTTCACTTCGATGATTGGTTAATTTCATTCTAACAATTACCATGGATTAAACGTTCTCGGTTACATTAAATTTGTGTTTTATTTGTATTTTATAATTTAATTTATGGATAGATAAAGTTTTAATTTCGTGGTGACATATAAACTGGGAACAAATGCTAAACTTTTTTATTTATATTAATTTTATCACAAACACATTTATCTGTCTGTAAGTAACAGAGTTATAAATTTTTAAAAAATCATGCTTAAAAATTATTTTTTAAAAATATAAACATTCCGTAAATTGCGATATAGTCTACTTACAAATTGCAATGTACATTTCAAATAAAATGCATTTGAAAGTACATTTTATTCTCAATTCGACGATGTAAAAATTGAAAATTTGCATATTCAAAAATCAAAAAAATTGCATTAAAAGATAATAAAAGTTAAATTTAGTGATCTGCTGTTGCCATTCTCAAAATGACATCAGCGTTGTACACAGACACATTTGTTCTTAATTATATAGGTAGAAGCTATGTGTTCCTTTCTTTTTCAAATATGTATAACGCTGATAGCCAGTAAAGCTCCTAGTAAAGCATGCTGCATAGCATGCTAGTAAAGTAATTCTTTGACCCTAATCAATAGTTTTTTATGTAATTATAAATTATTTTCCAAATTTATTGCACCAATTGAAGTGCAAATAACAGTCTTTAATTTCGGAAGCAAAAGTTCAGGAGAGTAATCAGATATTGAAACGTTTTAGGCTATATATTACTATATATTAATTTCATTCAACATTAAAAAGTGTAAATTTTTAAATTCTTGTTTTTTTTAAATTCTTATTGACTATATTTATGAATAATTTACTAAAAGTTTGTGTAACTTCTCCGCTGTTTTATTTAACACATTTTACAAATTATTGAAATATGTGCACATATTTTTCTTTCAACAAGCAAAAAGTTTCGCTAAAACAAAAAATGAAAAGTTGCTTCTAACTTAAACGATACAAAAATGCATTTATTTATAACATTATATCCAAATCAAGGCACGAACATTTTTATTTTTGTAGGATGAAAAAAAAATTTATTCCAGTTCAATAATGTCCCATTTGAAATCTTTTTCAACTGAATAAAATCCCGGAACATTTCCAACGAATAGAACGCATTCTTTCCATATTTTGTTAACAGAACTCTTAACATTCGTCGATTTTATTGGTTTAAGGGAAGATTTTTAAAAGCGAAATGAAAGAACAATTACGAATTCAGATTTACGGAATTTTTTCACGAATGGAAATAAAGTATTTTGTCCAAGTATTTCTTTTACACAATGAATCATTTTTTCTTAAAAAGTAGTATTTTTTATAATTTGTGATAACTGCTAAGAATAATTTTCTTTCAAATTTACGTTACACTGTCACACTCAATTTTCTTTATAAAATACTAATTTTGCTCCAGAATAAGTCTTAATTATTAAATGAGACGATGAAAAAAGTCACTTCTGTTTTACAAAATGGCAGGTGTTGGGTTTATTATAACTTAAATTTTTAAATATATTCTCAGTTTCCTTTCTTCAGCCACAGATTACGTATATATGCATTGCAATTTCTATCACATTTATTTTGAAATTTTAAATGAACATTTACCAAGATAAAGTATTTAAATTTTTTAAAATCGATAATTTCATATTGGCTTTGTTCAAGGATTAAACTGTCGAAGAAATCGCAAATCATAGGTAGTTAGTTCTATTCTTATAATTTCCGTGGTTTAAACGTTATTCGATTACATGCCTTAAATTTTAAATTTGTGTTTCATTTGTATTTTATTATTTTATTTATGGATTGATAAAGTTTTAATTTAGTGATGAAATATAAACTTGAAACAAATGCTGAATTATTTTATTTCTATCAATTTTAGTGCAAACAGATTTATCTGTCTGTCTGTAAGTGACAGAGTTGTAGATTTTTTTAAAAATCATGCTTGAAAATTATTTTCAAGAACTATAAACATTCCGTAAATTGCGATATAGTCTTCATACAAATTGCGATGTACTTTTCAAATAAAATGCATTTGATAGTACATTTTATTTTCTATTAAGCAGCGTGAAAATTAAAAATGTGTGGTATTCAAAAATTAAAAAAAAATTACAATAAACTATAATAAAAATTGAATTTACTCACTTGTTGTTGCCATTTGCAAAACGACTTCAGCATTACGCATAGACATATTTGTCCATAATAATATAGATAGACTTTCTATTTTCTGCAAGTATATATCACGCTGATATAATAACACTACTATGGTAATTCTTTGATTGATTCATTGGTTTTAATCAGTAGGTTTTTTTTGTAATCATAAATTATTTTCAAAATGTATTGGACCAATTGTACTGCAGATGATAGCCATTAATTTTGAAAGCAATGGGGTGGAGGGTGGAGTAATCAGATATTGAAACGTTTAAGGCTATGTATTAGTTTCTCAAAAAATATTGGAAAACATTAAAAAGTGTAAAGTTTCTTTTTTCCAATAAATTTGTTTTCAAACTTTTTATTATTGACTATATCCATGAATAATTTGTTAATAGCTTGAATATAAAATTTTTTGGTTGTTTCATTTAAGGGGTGACGGCAATGCAATTTAGCAGAACATAAATACATAAAAATTTTAATCTAGACAACTTACTACCTCTTCTATTTAAAAAAAATATATATTATTTATTGAGATTTCATTTCATTTTATATTTTTAACTTTGAAAAAAATAATTAAATTCTTTTTTAACTTGCATCCACTGATCGTAAGAGCGCAGCAAAATTATTGGTTCAAGAGCAATATTGATAATGATATAAAACTAATATATCTTGAAAGCAAACTTCATTTATAATCTATTTATTTATTTATTTAAAATTGTCAATTTTACAATAAAAAATTACATTTTTAAGAATTCTATAATTTAAATTGCTAATTTTAAATGAATACATAAATAAATTACCTCTAATTAAGTATACGTTCCAGATACATTAATTTTAGATCATTATCAATATTTCGGGGGACTCTTGAACCAATAGTTTTGCGAAAAGATGCTACAGACTTGCGCACAAAGGATGAAAGTCAAGAAAAAAGGTTTACATTTTTTATTGAAAAATAACATTAAAAAATATATATATAATCTCAATAGAAAATATTAAAATAATTATTTTAAATAGAAAAGATATTAAGTTGTCTATATAAAAAATTCTATGTAATTATATCCTATAGGAATAGAGAAAAATATTAAATGTGACGTGTTTCTAAATTGCATTGTCAGGTAAACTGTAGACTCCCGAGACACTTTTTACAAATTTTTGAAGCATGTGCACGTATTTTTCTTTCGACAACCAAAAAGTTGCGTTAAAACAAAAACCGAAGTTGCTTTTAACTTAAAAGATACAAAAATGCATTTATTTATAACATTAATTCCAAATCAATGCACGAAAATTTTTACGTTTGTAGGAGAATGAAAAAGTTTATTCCAGTTCAATAAAGTCCCATTAGAAATCTTTTATAGCTTAATAAAATTCCGGAGAATTTCCAAAGAATGGAGCGCACATTTTCCATATTTTGTTAGCAGAGCTCTTAACATTCTTTGATTTTATTAATTTAAGCGAAGATTCTGAAAGCAACATCAAAGAACAAATATGAATTCAGATTCATGGAATGTTTCAACGAATGGATATAAACTATTTTGTTCAGGTATTTCTTTTAAACAATAAATCATTTTCTTTTAAAAGCAGAAAATTTTAAAATGTGTGATAATTCCTCAGAATTATTTTCTATCAAAGTTACTTTATATTTTCAAACTCATTTTTCATTATAAAATATTAGCTTTACTCCAGAATGTATATTACTAACGGAATGACACAATGAAACAAAAACAAGGTCACTTCCATTTTACAAAATGGCAGATGTTGGGCACTCATTATAACTTAAATTTATAAATTTAATCTCAATTTCCTTTTTTTACCTTTAGATTATATATATACATTAATATATATACATATATATAATGCAATTTCTTTCACATTTTATTGAAATTTAAAATAAACGTTTGCTTTAAAAAGACGCGCTACCGGCTTTTTCTGAAATAACTTGAATTTTGTTTCCTAATTGAAAAACTTAAAATGGTTGTGTTTAAGTTTTAGATTCCAATATTTTTTTAATTTTAAAGATAAAAAAATATATGATTCGAGGTCAAGGTTAAAATTATCTTATTTGAAATTGCGTTTTATCTTTTATAATAAATATGTAACTTACAATTTATATCGTACATAATTATCAATACAAAATTATCCTAAAACATAATTACAGATTCCGCAATTAATTTTAAAAACTTTAAGCACCCTTAACGTATTGTTTATACCAATAAATGTCACAAATAGGGATCAATGTCATCCTCCGTGCTACAAGAATGCATGGACGAGAGTATCAGAAATTAAACTTAATATTTTCTAAACTGTTACAGACTATTCATATTAGTTGCATAGATAAAAAATTAAATACATCAATTTATCAACAGAGTTTTGCTATTTTAAAAATTGACACAATTTATGAGGCAATGAAGTTGACCTCCAATAAATGTGCACTATTGTTAATAAAAGTTTTTAAAACAAATCGACATGAAATAAAAATCCAAATCATTAAATCCCAATCAAAGCACGAAAATTTTAATTTTTGTAGTATGAGAGAAAAACTTTATTCCAGTTCAATAAAGTTCCATTAGAAATCTTTTTCAGCTGAATAAAATTCCCAGAGCATTTTCAACAAATAGCGCGCATTCTTTTTATATTTTATTAGCAGAGCTCTCAACGTTCGTCGATTTTATTGGTTTAAGCGGAGATTCTGAAAGCGAAATCAAAGAACAAATACGAATTCAAATTCACAGAATGTTTCCGCGAATGGCGACAAACTATTTTGTTCAGGTATTTCTTTTAAACAATAAAGCATTTTCCTTTAAAAAGCAGAAAATTTTAAAATTTGTGATAACTCCTCAGAATGATTTTCTTTCAAAGTTACTTTACATTGTGAAGCGCAATTTTCTGTATAAAATACCAGTCTTTCCAGAAACAAAATGACACGATGAAAAAAAGTCACTTCCGTTTTACGAAATGGTAGGGGTTGGCTAATTATTAACTTAAATTTATAAATATGTTCTCAGTTTCCTTTCTTCACCTACAGATTATATATATAAGTATATACAGGGTGATTGAAAAAACGTAGACAAAATGATATGACAAATCAGGCATACAACAAGGATAAAAAATCCCATAGAAATGTAGGACCGCGAATCGCTTATTGAATCACAAATACAGGATGTTTCATCCAAACTCAATTTAGGTTTACGGTAATAAGTTTCAGAAAACCGAAGCATATTATAATAAAACATTAGACAGATATTCTCACCTTTGTTTTAAATGTGATAACACCAAACAAAAGTGGTAAAAATTTGTAGTACGCGCGCCAGCAATATGCACTTGACACCTGTTATTTTGGACTGTGATAATCAGTTTATACGGTATCATCGATTGCTTGAGCAATATGTTTTTCCATATCTTTTCGTGACGTTATCACATTTCACACAAAATAAGATACATATCGTTGCATTTTCATTACAATGTTTTTATTTTATTTTTTTCGAAATTATTACAATCAAACCGGGTGCAGCTAGAATGAAACACCCTGTATTTGTGACTCAATAAGTAGTTTGCGACCCTATGTTCCCATGTGAATTTTGTTGTATGCTTGATTTGTCATATTATTTAGTCAGCTTTTTTTTTTAATCATCCTGTATATAAGGTCAAAAATGTTCAGATTATAGGGGTGTTCATTATAGAGGGAGATTGGAAATGCATTACTGCAGCTACTATGTAGGACGACCGAGCCACATAAGTAATCAAATAAGGTCAGTGCTACAGAGTTTTTATTATCTTTTTTTACTTTTAATCAAGACTCTTTAATATAATCCTTTTGAAGCAAACCTTTATGAATGTCCTATCATGGGCAAAAATGAAATCTGCTGAAATTTCATAGAAACAAAATATAAGCAAATAGTTTCTTTAATTACCAAAAATTATATAAACCGGAAACAGATGCTGAATTATTTTATTTACATTAATTGCGATACAATCTTAGTACAAATTCCAGTATACTTTTCAAATAAAATGCATTTGGAAGAACATTTTTTCTAAATTTAAAGGTGTAAAAATTAAAAATGTGCAATTTTCAAAAATTAAAAAAAAAATGCTTTAAACGATAATAAAAGTTAAATTTAGTTATCTGCTGTCGTCATTCCAAAAATTACGTTGAAAAATGAAAAATGACAGCGTTACTCACAGATACATTTGGCTTTAATAATATAGATAGAAGGTATATGATCCTTTCTTCTGCAAGTAAATATCAAGCTGATATAATCATGGTAGTATGGTAATACTTTGACCCATTGGTTTTAATCAATACGTTTTTATGTAATCATAAATTATTTTCAAAAAGTATTCGACCAATTTTAATACAAAATTTAATTGCCTTTAATTTCAAAAGCAAGGGGGTGGGGGTGAGTAATCATATATTGAAGAGTTTAAGGCTATGTATTAGTTTCTCAAAAATATTATTGAAAAACGTTAAAAAGCGTAAAGTTTCTTTTTTTTTCAATAAATTTGTTTTCAAACTTTTTATTACTGATTATATCCATGAATAATTTATTAATAATTTGAATATAAAACATTTTAACTGTTTCATTTAAGGGGTCTCAAAAGTCTTACATTTTACCTGGAAGTGAAATTTAGCAACATGCCATGTTTAATTTTTTTTCAGTCCCTGTAAAACATAAATACATATTTTTTTTAATAAAGTCAGATTATTGCCTCTTCTTTTTTAAATATTTTTTATATTCTTTACTGAGATTTTATTTTTTATGTTTCATTTTGATAAAAAAATTTAAAAATTTTTTTTGACTTAAATCTATTTCATACAAGACTGTAGCAAAATTACTGATTCAACGGTCCCATAAAATATTCATAACAATAATGTAAAACTAATATTTCTTGAACTTGGGCTTCATTTATAAGCAATTTATTTATTTATTTATTTAAAAGCGGCAATTTTACAATAAAATATTCATTTGTTTAAAAATTTTATAATTTAAATTGCCAATTTAAATAGACAAATAAACAAATTCCTCTAAATGTAGTATATGTTCTAAGTACATTAGTTTTACATCATAATCAATATATCTGGGTGCTCTTGAATCAATTGTTTTGCTATTGTCTTGCACGCAATGCATGTAAGTAAAAAAAAAAAAGTTTAAATTATTCATCGAAATTAAACATAAAAATAAAATAAAATTTCAATAGAGAATATTAAAATAATATTTTAAATAAAAGAGATATTAATTTGTGTATATTAAAAATTTTACGCATTTATGTTTTTAAGGGACTAAGAAAAAAATTAAATGTGACATGTTGCTAAATAGCGCCACTAGATAAAAAGTAAGACTCCTGAGACCCCTTAACACTTTTTGGAGTGTGTGGACATATTTTTCTTTCAATATCCAAAAAAGTGAGCAAAAATCTAAAACCGAAGCTGCTTTTAACTTAAATGATACAAAAATGTACTTATTTATAACATTAAATCCAAATCAATGCACGATTTTTTTTTAAATTTTTGTCCGATGAAAGAAAAAGTTTATTCCAGTTCAGTGAAGTCCCATTAGAAATATTTTTTCAACTGTTTAAAATCCCAGGAGCATTTCCAACGAATAGAGCGCATTCTTTCCATATTTTGTTAGCAGAGCTCTTAACATTCGTCAATTTTATTGGTTTAAGCGAAGAGTTTGAAAGCGAAATCAACGAATAAATATAAATTCAGATTCATGGAATGTTTCCGCCAATGGAAATAAAGTATTTTGTTCGGTATTTGTTTTAAACAATGAATCATTTTTCTTAAAAAAGCAGAATTTTTTTTACTTTGTGATCACTTCTCGGAATAATTTTCTTTCAAAGTTACTTTACATTGTCAAATGCAATTTTCTTTATTAAATACTAGCTTTTATTCGAGAATGAGTATTACAAACGGAATAACACGATGAAAATAGGTCAGTTCTGTTTGACGAAATGGTAGGTTTTGTCTGATTATTATCACTTAAATTTGTAAATATGTTCTCCGTTTCTTTTCTTCATCTACAGATTATATATGACGACCTCAGAAGCCAAGGGGTACAAGTGACAAATTGTTGATTTGGAGTAAATTGAGTTTAAAGATAATTGATGCTAAATTGGAACATCAATAACAATTGACTAAATTGAAATAGGAAACATCTGCTTGTTGCATTCTAATCTTTGAACTCTCATTTCAATAACTGTTAAAAAATAAGAGTACAATTTTCTTTAAATATATAATTACTCAATATTGTTTGTTTTTCGAAAAAAGTGGTTTATCTCTATAACTCCCCAAATAATAAGAAAATGACCTATATTTCTTTACCTGAAATGAAAAAAGCATATTTCCAGATACCCTGTGCACTTAACTCAATTTTTTCAATTTTGTCACTTATACCCCTTGGCTTCTGGGATCCTCATATATATATATATATATATATGTGTGTGTGTGTGTGTGTGTGTGTAATATATTGCAATTTCTATCACATTTATTTTGAACTTTTAAATGGACCATCTCTAAAATAAAATTTTTAAATTTTTAAAAATCGAAAATTTCGTATTGGCTTCGTGCAAGGATTTAACTGTCGATGAAATAACAAATGATCGGTACTTAATTTTATTCTAATAATTTCCGTAGCTTAAACGTTGCTCTATTGCATGTCTTAAATATCCGTTTTATTTTCATTTTATTATTTTATTTATAGATTGAATTTTATTTTATTTTATTTATAGATTTCGTGATAGAATATGAACTGGAAACACTTGCTGTATTGTTTTCTTTACATTAAATTTAATGCAAACAGATTTATCTCTCTGTCTGTAGATAAAAGAGATATATATTTTTAATAAAACATGCTTGAAAACTATTTTTAAAAACTATAAATACTCTATAAATTACGATAGTCTTCATACAAATTGCGATGTACATTTCAAATAAAATGCATTTGAATGTAGATATAATTCTCTATTCGACAGTGTAAAAATTTTAAATGTGCGGAAATCAAATTTTTTTTAAATGCAGTAAACTATATTAAAAGTTAAAGTTAGTCATTTGTCGTTGCCTTTTGCAAAATGACGTCAGCATTACTCTTAAAAACATCTGTCGGTAATAATACAAATAGAAGCTATGTGTTTTATTCTTTTGCAAATATATATCATGCTGATATAATCATGCTAGTATGGTAATTCTTTGATCCTTTAGTTTTAATGAATAGGTTTATATGTAATCATAAATTATTTTCAAAATCTATTGGAGAAATCGTACTGCAAATGATAGCCTATAATTTCGAAAATAATGGGGTGGGAGCGGGGGGGGGGCGGTAATCAGGTATGGAAGCATTTAAGGTTATGTATTAGTTTCTCAAGAAATATTGAAAAACATAAAAAAGTGTAAAGGGTTTTTTTTCAATAAATTTGTTTTCCAACTTTTCATTATTGACTATTCTAAGAATAATTTATTAATAGTTTGTACATAAAAACTTTTTACTGTTTTGTTTAACACCTTTCACGAATTATTGAAGTATGTGCACGTATTTTTTTTTTTCAACATCGAAAAAGTTGAGCAAAAATCTAAAACAGAAGCTGCTTTTAACTTAAAAGATACAAAAATGCCTTTATTTATAACATTAAATATAAATAAATGCACGAGAATTTTTACATTTGTCGGATGAAAAAAAAGTTTATTCCAGTCCATTAGAAAACTTTTTCAATTGAATAAAATCCCCGGAGCATTTCCAACGAACATAACGCATTCTTTCCATATTTTGTTAGCAGAACTCTTAACATTCGTCGATTTTATTGGTTTAAGCGAAGATTCTGAAAGCGAAATCAAAGAAAAAATACAAATTCACATTCATGGAATGTTTCAACGAATGGAAATAAAGTATTTTGTTCAGGTATTTCTTTTAAACAATGAATCATTTTGAGAATAATTTTCTTTCAAAGTTTCTGTACATTTTCAAAAACCATTTTCTTTCTAAAATACTAGCTTTATTCCAGAATAAGTATTATTAACGAAATGACACGATGAAAGAAAGTCCATTTCCCTTTTACGAAATGGCCTATGTTGCCTGATTGGTATAACTTAAATTTATAAATTATGTTCTCAGTTTCCTTTCTTCACCAATAGATTATATATACATTAGGGATGAGAATTTTCTGCGTTTTTTCCGACCATTTTAATCTTAGAGAAAATTTTATTTTACTTAATCGAAAAATGCTGCGATTTAACAGAACAATATTTTCTCTAATATTATACTGGTATGTAAAATTGCGGAAAAATCTCATCCCTAATACATATATATATATATATATATATATGTACATAGCTGCCAACTTTTACGCATTTTTCCTATCACAAAAATTTTATAGCAAACATTGTCTTATTTAATCGTCGAAATCTTATGATTAAACAAATGGAAAATCTCTATACAATTTTAGTGGTAGCAAAAATTTGTAAAAGTTGGAAGCTATGTATATTAGGGCGGAGCGTAAAAAACTTTTTTTCGAAATTCTTTTCTCCCTAGCGCGGAAAAGTTGTCTAGTGGTATCAGTAATATACTCACAAAATTTCAAAACAATCAATAAATATCTTCCGGTTCCACTTTTGGGTCAAAATATGCAATTTTAGCCAAAAATGTTGTAATTTTTCACATTTCAGTAATATTTTTAATTTTCAATTTTTTCTTCGCCCTAGCGCGAAAAACCTGAAAGAGTACATAAGGAACACAAGCCCAAAATATTAGAGCAATTAAAAAATATCTTCTGGCTCCATTTTGGGCTCTAAATATGGGAAATTTGTCGAAAATTATACAAATTTTCACATTTTAGTCATTTTTTTATTTTTCGATAATCTATTCCTACTGGCATGGAAATGTTTAAAGAATATGCAAGAAACATAAGTAAAAAACTTTAGAATAACAAATAAATATCTTCCGTCTTCCTTTTCGGGGTCTAAAAATATCAAAGTAGCCAAAAAGTATGTAACTTTTCACATTTCAGAGATTTGTTTTTCTTATCAATTTTCTCTTCTCGTTGGCGCAGAAAATTCGGAAAATCATATGACAAACATAAGTGTAAAAATTTAAAATAATAGATAACTATCTTCTGATTTGACTTTTATTACTTAAACTGACAAATTCATGGCATTAATGTACTCAAAAATCATAGAACAATCGAATTAATAGTGATCTGAGGGAAATTCCTCTAATAAGTTCAGCTTTCTTTTCGTTTGCTGTAGTATTACTGTTGGTTTAATGCTCTGCTCATGATAGGTTCGTAATGAGGATATTCAATTTTAGTTTCTATGGGTTTTTTTTTTTTTTTAAATAACACATCTGAAAGTGTTTACAAAATTTTAATTTTTGATATTGTGTTGAAGTAATAGTGTGCATGGAAAATATTACACAGAAATATCCCAATTAAGGCGCAGTATACACGGTATTTGTCTCATCCCATTTTTGGGGATCCTACAGAATTAAGGACTGGCGTTCTACCAACTTATGAACATATGTGTACTAATATGTACTTTTTTTGTTGGTGAGAAATGAATCGAAATATAATTAAAAATCGGACCCACCTTTTGAGTGATAGCGGATTATGGACTGAAATGATTGAAGCAATTTTGCAGGCTCCCCAGTTCCAACGATTTCTAGGCTAAGACTATTCCAAATGATTGGTTCATATAATGATAAATACAAGAGTATAAAGAAGTTTGGCACTAAAGAACAAACGTCAAACAGAAGTTAAAATTGAAAATTTTCTTATTGGAAGGGGAAA
Source organism: Maratus speculifer (assembly GCA_964019185.1). Lineage (NCBI taxonomy): Eukaryota > Metazoa > Arthropoda > Arachnida > Araneae > Salticidae > Maratus > Maratus speculifer. Next base: position 171,586,695 of record OZ025297.1, on the reverse strand, counting down.
AAAAGTCTATTTGAGAATTTTTCTTACAAGAGTACATCCCTAGAATGATGTAAATGCCCACTGATATAAAAATTCCAGAATTGGAAGACAGTTTCTTAAGGATAAAAGAACTTCAAAGAAATTGTCGATTGACCCAATTGATACATTCGGAAACACGGTCCAGAACAGGGAAACTTGGTAAATGAATGAGCAAGATCGAAAAAGAATAAGAAAGTTTCAGAAAATGGTATAAAAGAGAAAAAACAATCCCTACTGCTTCATCGAAGACTTAGAGTTATTTAAATCTTTTAGTCTTGTTGATGAACAACTGTGTCACGATCTTAGTGATAAACCGTTAGTTTCATTGCATTCGAATATACAGCTCATATTCAAAATATTAGAATAATTACCTTTTTTTTAGAAATTGAAAATATCGTTTGGTAATTTAATGTCTTTTAATGAAAATATGCAAACGATATTTTTATTAAGAACTTATTGTTGATTAAATTTACTTGTTATCTTAAATTTAATATCATTTTTGAAAAGATTAATTGCAAAAAAAATTATTTTGAAAAGTCAAAATATTAGAATATTTATTCAAGTGGTTCAAAATATTAGAATATTTCACATTAATTCACCTTTAATTATTACCAATTCTTAACTGGTGGCATCATTGATTAAATTCAGACTATTTTATTTAAAATCAGTATTCTTTTTTGTAGTTTGTTTCTTTTTCGTCTTAAAATGGGCCGTGTGAGTGATATTCCTGAATGTACTAAACTTCGTATGGTTGATTTGTATCGGCACGGTAAAAATCAATGTTTTATAGCGAATTATTTACATTGTGCGCAATCGAGCGTTAGTAAAATACTAACACAATATTCAAAAATTAGAAAATTTCAAAATAATCGCCGAAATGGTGGCCGAAAACCAAAAACATCTGCTAGAGATGACAGGAAACTGAAGCGTATAGTTAAGAAAAGCCGTTTTAAAAGTGTGCGATTCTTGCACCGAAAATGGAAAGAAGAAGGAGTTGAAGTTTCTACATCGACAACATTAATACGTCTCCATAAATTTAAATTTGAATCTCGTGTACCGAAAACAAAACCTCTCATGACTGCAAGACAAAAGCGTATAAGATTGAATTGGTGTAAATCAAGACGTTTATGGAGCAATGAAGATTGGAAAAATATATTATTTAGTGATGAAAGTATGTTTTGTGTTTCATATGGTAATCAAGGTATTCGAGTTTGGAGAATGAAGCAAGAAGCATTTGATAAAGAAAGCCTTAAACGTTCCGTAAAATTTGCTGCTAGTGTCATGGTTTGGGGTTGTATGAGTGCAGAAGGACCTGGAAAGTTATGCATCGTCTACGAAAAGGTTAACTCTCTGATATATCAAGAAATTTTAGAATATTACATGATTCCATCATCAGAAGATTTATTTGAAGATGATTTCATCTTTCAACAAGATTTAGCGTCCCCGCATACCTCGGTGTCAACTAAGAATTGGTTCCGCCAACGCAACATTAAGGTACTTCCTTGGCCACCAAATTCACCAGATCTTAATCCCATCGAAAACTTATGGTGTATAATGAAGAAAAAACTTCAAGAAAATCCTCCTTCAAGTAAAACTGAGTTAGTGGCACGTATAAAGTCTATTTGGGCTAATATTGATAGAAATGTTTGTAAACACCTTGTATATAGTATGCAAGATCGATTGTACGCTGTTATGAAAGCTAAAGGGGATGCTACAAAATATTAACTACTATTTACTTCATATTCATAAGGTAATATTGTTGCGTAAAATAAAATATTCTAATATTTTGAACCAATCTAAATTTTATTCTAATATTCTGGTGTGTTTAAGGAAGCTGTATACCTAATTTATTGTGCTGTATTTTATATTTTATAAATGTTAAAATCTTATCTAAACATTCCAGATTTAATTTATAAGAAATTTTATTGCATTTACTTAGTATAAAAAATAAATAAATGACAAATAATTTTTTCTTATTACTTTTTCTCAATTATTCTAATATTTTGAATATGAGCTGTAAATACTATAAGTATATCACGAACAACCCGCCGTCCTGCCCTAGCCAGAACTTGAGACACAATAGGTGTCTGACCAAGTTGCAGTATCAGTAACAGGGGCACTTCTTGAAGACTTGCGAGTTGTGACACGTGACGACATGCCCAATGTTATAGACAGGCATATTACAAAAGGAGAAATAAATAAATATCGCATGAAATGCCAAGTTTAGGATTAGAGTTTCATATCCACCAATACCTTAAAAGGATTGTATTTTTACCGTCGAAAAGATCAAGCTTTAATTCCGAGGAATATTGAGGGAATCCATCAATAACAACGTGCTAAAAAGAATACTTGACACTTATAGAAGAACCTGGCTGCGATTATACAGGACAAGTGTCACCAATAACCTCTTCTGCTATGTTTCTCATATGATTTTCCATACTTTCCGCTCCAGCAATAAGAGAAAAATGATAAGAAAAAAAATCTCTGAAATATGAAAAGTTACATACTTTTTGGCTACTTTGACAATTTTAGACCCCGAAAAGGAAGACAGACGATATTTATTTATTATTCTTAAGTTTTTTACTTATGTGTCTTGCATATTCTTTGAATATTTCCATGCCAGCGGTAATAGGAAATCGAAAAATAAAAAATGACTAAAATGTGAAAATGAGTATAATTTTCGACAAATTTCCCCCATTTAGAACCCAAAGTGGAACCAAAATATATTTTTTAATTACTCTAGTATTTTGGACATGTGTTTCTTATGTACTCTTTCAGTTTTTCTGCACTAGGGTGAAGAAAAAATTGAAAATAAAAAATATTATTCAAATGTGAAAAATTACAACATTTTTGGCTAAAATTGCATATTTCGACCCAAAAGTTGAACCGGAAGATATTTATTGATTGTTTTGAAATTTTGTGAGTATATTACTGATACCACTAGACAACTTTTCCGCGCTAGGGAGAAAAGAATTTCGAAAAAAAGTTTTTTACGCTCCGCCCTAATGTATATAAATAATGTAATTTCTTTCACATTTATTTTGAAATTTTAAATTAAAGTTTGTTTAAAAAGACGCGTTATCGGCTTGTTCTGAAATTAAGTTGAATTTTCTTTTTTAGATAAAAAAAAATTCAAATGATTGTGTTTAAGTTTAGTTTCCATTGTTTTTTAATTTTAAAGATTTTAAAAAACATATGATTCGAAGTAAAGATGTAAAATATTTTATTTCAAAATACGTTTTATTTTTCATATTAAGATGTAAGTTACACGTTATATCGTATATAATTATTAATACAAAATTATCCTAAAACTTAATTACAGCTTCTGCAATTAATAAATAAAGCTTTAAGCATCCTTAACAGATTTTTTATACCAATAAATGTCGCAAACAGGGATGAATGTCACTATCCATGTTACAAGAGTGGCGTGGGGGAGAATATCACAATTTAAGCCTAATATTTTCTAAACTGTGCAGAATATTCATATTTGTTGTATAGATGTAAAATTAAATAAAGCAATTTACAGGTAGTTATAAACAGAGTTCGGCTATTTAAAAAATTAATATAATTAATGACGCTAGAGAATAAATGCATCCTACAATGGTGCACAATGGTATAAAAGTTTTAAAAATAAAACCACATGAAATATAAATCTCTCATGCTTCAGAAATTAGGAGTTCACAACCATAGTAGATCAAATGCATTTTGAAAAAATATGACATAGTCAATTTAGAAGGTGCATAAAATCAGTTTTAGCGATTCCTATTATAAACTAGTCCGATGTGGAAATTCCAAAACTTTCTTCTATCTCAGCCATGTTTAATATCACAAAATTCTTTACCACAGTGCCAAAACTAAATGGCATCTATGCCCATCATGGAATAGTATGGCCCATAATGATATAACATTTTGTGCATTAGTTCTTGAGACATGATTACTGCTGAAATGATGTAAAATATGCAAAATTCAGTAAAGTAGCGCCACTGGTGGGTGATTTACACCGAAACTTAATTTTAACAACTTATATAAATATTTAACTGAATCGGAAATTTGATGAAAATGGATTTGATTGGATTAGTTCTTGACATAGGATGCGGTGGAATACCAAGTCATATTAAGGAATAACTAAATCTAAATTTTTATGAAAATCCGTGCATTATTTCTAGAGCTAAAGTTATTGCTGAAATCGCAAAAAATGCAGCGTAGCAGCTACATATGTTCACCGATTTGGAACAAAAGATAGAAAACGTCTATTCCTGTCAAGGACTAGCAGAATCTGAAGATTGTTGAAAGCCTGTGCATTCGCGATTCAGTTTTCGAGATTGAATTATTGCGGAAGTCGCGAAAAATGCTGCATAACAACGCCTCCTATTAAGCAGTTTACACCAATATATAGAAAATGTAAATTCATGTCATGGACTAACTGAATCTGGAGTTTGAGGAAAATCTGTGCATTAGTTTTTGAGATTGAGCTATTGCGGGAATCATGTAAAAGGCTGCATAGCAACACCACCTGTTATGAGATTTTCACCCAAAACTTATCAGCACCCGTTTATATCAGGAACTGATTGAATATAAATGTTTATTAAATTTCGTTTATTAGTTCTTGAGATATAGTGCCCACAAAATTTATGCCACATACAGACAGACTGATAGAAAGACATTTTGTAAAAATATGCCTTTTAGAATCTCGTACCCTTAAAATGTATAAATCTGTCAAAAACCGGAATTCAAAAAAAACTTTCGAATTCAATATTTTTTTTCTAGTCAAAATGGAAGAAAGTAACAAATTCTGTAAATAGATGACACATATTAGAAATTATGTAAAAACAGACGTGGTTCAATAAGCGAGTAATTAAAACAGATTTTATGCTCTTTCTAAATAGACTACCTCATCTTTTTATTTTTTTCAATGAACTTCGTATAGTATTGGTTTGAAGCACTTAGATGTTCCATCCAACAAGTGGTCTTTTGTATTTAATTTGTATTTCAAGTTCTTGATTATATTGCTGTATAATTGCTTTTTATATAACTGTAACTGATGATTTCATGAAGCTTCTGTAATTCTAGGAACTAAAGTGTCTAAGGCTCTGATTTCTCTAATGGGTTTTTTATATTTTTTCTTTTAAAAGTAAAATAGTACATTCACAAAAAATATAATATGAATTTTAAAAGGTTCAGGTTTACTTAAAAGACAATTAAAATAATTAATTAGATATGTTAATAGTCAATTTTATTTTAAACATGTTAGTACTTTCAGGCCTTAATAAGGTTCTACTTCAGAGATTATTTCTGTTTATTCATACAAATACATCATTTCGTTTAAAAAAATTAACGATCCAATAATTATTACAGTTGAAAGTAGAAGTAGTTTTTGATTAAACTGAGATAAGAGACGATACATATATTATTATTGAATGTAGTCCGTTTACTTTATTAATCCACTTTGTGCTCCTTCGTCGCTTTTCATTTTTAATTGCGTGGCTTGAAGTAGCGTTTGAGATAAAAAACGGTAAAGAAATATTTAACTGTTATACCATAATTTTACTACGTCATGTTTTACAAAAGTTCGGGATTTTTTTTTTCAAGATGTTAAACCATAAACTCGGTACATTGTCGGATATGGCTTCTTTACATACTTGATTGTTTTTGCATTTAAAAATTCATGTTATATATTTTATGTTAAAAACAAGGTGAACATTGGGTACCGTCATATGTTTTTATTTTTATAGTACATTCATTTTTTAACTTCGTGAATTTTAAACGGTTTTTTTCCTTCATCTTATAAGGCGCAGCTAATTGGTAAAGTAGAAACAGACATGGAGAGACAACCATGGAAATTTTAATTTAATTCAAAAAAATTTTAATTTCAATTTTATCCTAAATTGCTCTTTGAAATGTATGTTTAAGATATCCCTTCACAAGTCAACTAATGTACAAATATTTGCATAAATGTACAAAAAATTGATTAGAACTCAAAAATATCATTTATTTTTGTTTTCAATTTTTTGTATTAACATTACTAAAAATAAATTATAGAATTATTAACCAGTAATGCTAAATCATAAACATTATAAAAAAATAATAAATGTGAGTTTAAAATAGTAATAATTGTTTTACATGAAATTTATCACAGCTATTATAATAATGACCTAATTGGTTCAATGGAACTGCTCAGGGTACATAAAAGAAATTACACTGTTAGGGGTGTATTTCGATTCAAACTGCTTACTTTTCCATTTATTTTTTAATTTACTTTTGCTGTCAAACGCATCAAACTCGCAGATTCTTTTATTTAGAAACTTTATAAGGTGCGGTGTCTGTCAGTTTTTCGATAAATGCAGAAAATATTGCAAAAAATGCAGTCAAAGTTGGTCTTTTGATCCGAATTTTTCGAAGCGGGAGATCTGGGAACGAACGAAAAAAAAAGGTCATACTCAGAATAAAATTGCTTATGAATCAATTGCAATGAATTGAGCGCAAAATGACATCACACGGCACCTTATACATCTCTTCAAAGATTTCCTCAGCAAGTTTCATGTTTCTACTTTAAAAAATGCGTTTGAATTTGTATCAAAAAATTTCGAGCTGTGGCATGTGGAAAACTATTTTTTCGAATACACCCTGAAAAATCTGTAACTTTTGCTGCATAGTCACTCCTCAATTTTTATGGAATATCTCTTATGACGATGAGAATACTCCATAATATAGTCAAGTAGTCTTTTTCACTTAAAGCAATATAGTGACTATACAGCAAAAGTTTCAAATGTTTAACAGTGATTCAGTAAACAGTTGTTCAGATAAAGGAACTTTGCTGTCTATCCCTACAGTTGTTTATTGTTGAGTTTATAGATGGCGATTTGAGTAAAACTCGGTTTCCAATAAAACTGTCCCACACATGGAAAATCTGTAAATTGTCAATTTCTGCAAATGACTAACGCACTTTTCCTTAGTGTTCCACTTATCACGTTTTATTTAATTTAAAACACTTCTAAAATTCGTCGACCTTTAACTTTAATAACGATTTTATACCAAAATATTATTGTTGAATCTTAAAAGGAATCTTCAGAAATGGCACTATTACTTCTGAAAAATGGCTCTAGATGGCAGCACCAGAACTTTGTTCCTAATAATACGAGACTGTTAATAACTCTAATTAATTATTATATTCATTAATTCTCTCTCATTTGTGTTGGTAAATTCCTAATATGTTTTTTCAGATATATGTTTTGTATTTATTCATCTCTAATCTATCTTTTTAGATTGTATTCTGCAGTTGACTGCGGGACAGTTTAGAACATGTTCTGATCCAAAAGTATGTTTACAAATTCGGAAGTCTATTAAATCGCTTTAAAATCCCATTAAATCATATTTTTATTTCTGTAACAATTCATATTCGAAGGTCTAAAATTAACAAACAAGTCAACGAATATTTTTCAAGACAATGTTTTTCAAGTTATTCCACAACCGGCAATATTATACCAAGAAGGATATATCATAAATTCTGAAAACGTCGAACAAAACCAGAGGATAATAAAAGGTACTTTATTTTCTATTCTATTCAAATAAAAATCAATTCTCAATGTTAATTCACTTTAAATCTCAACATAAATAAAGTGTTTGGTCCGTCTTACTCAGGAGCGTTCACTGAAGTACATAAAAGTTTAAATATAAAAATTAATTACGTCATGAAGACGAAAGCGGAACTACAAAGTGAATCGAAATTTATTTTCACAGTTAAAGAAAAGAATAGATATAACATTCAAGTAGCTGAAGCAATAGAAAATAAAAATGTTAAATTAACTGAGAAGCTTAAAGCAGAATTAATTAGCTTAGAAGCTGGTTTAAAGAAATCTTATTTTGGCATAGCCGAAGAAAGTTTTAATGCTTTATACGATTCATTTACTAAAGCAAAGGACATAGTTGTTGACGATTTAGTTAAAATCGAAGAATTTTTGGTTGTAAAAATACAAGAAAATATGAATGAAACTAGCAATAATTCAGGAATGTCTATTAAAGATAACACTTTAAAATTGCCAAAATTTGAGTTGCCGATATTTTATGGAGATATTAGTAATTGGATTACCTTTAAGGAACCATTTCTGACTGCAATTCATAATAATGAAAATTTATCAGATCAGTTAAAATTTTCTTATCTAATAGCGAGTGTAAAAAATTATCCTGCTAAATTAATTTCGGGGTTTTCAATTTCCGGTGATAATTATAAGGAAGCGTGGGAAACTCTTGTTAATCGCTATGATAATCGTAAGAGTTTGGCTTATTCGTTACTGTCAAAATTCATTAATGCTAAATCATTAAAATCACCTTACGCAAAAATCAATTCTAGACTTATTGGACACTTGTAATGAAGTTATTCGGAATTTGAAATCTTTAAAATTTGAATTTAATGAATTTGTTGATTTGATTTTAGTTTATTTAATTCAAACAAAATTTGATGATAATTTACGAAAACAGTGGGAGTTATCATTAAATAATGATTGTTTTCCAACTTATGAAATGATAATTAGTTTTCTTGAAAAACAAGCACGTAGTCTGCAGAATTGTTATGTTGAATTTATTAAAACTGAATCTAAATCTAATCATAAATTTGATCCTAAATCTCAACATTTTCCAAAAAGATCGGTATCGAATACTGTCGTAACGGATAATGTGAATAAATCACAAAAAATATTTGTCCAAAATGTAATGAACCCCACCAACTTCATAGATGCCCATCAATGCAGAATTTATCTGTTGAGCAACGCTGGCATTTAGTAAAATCTAAAAAGTTATGTACGGACTGTTTGCGTTCTAACCATTTTGTTGCTAATTGTTTGATAAATTCCCACATGTAAACATTGCAATTCGAAACATCATACACTCCTTCATCGTGATCAATCTGCCCCTGCACAACAACAAATTATTGGACAACAAGATCATGTAACAACACCAAATGCTGTAGGTAATTTAAATGAATCAAATTGTTTTACTAATCAATCGTTTAGTAGAAATTCTCAAACATTGTTGGCTACTGCCATTATACGTGTAAAATCCAAATCAGGCAAATTCATCCCTTGCAGGGCGATGATCGATAGTGGATCTCAAAAGAGCCTACTTTCTAAAACTTGCTGTGAAAAATTAGGTCTTCCATCAAGGCCTACAAGTCATAAAATCTCAGGTATAAATAATTTAGTTGCAGAAACATCTCTTCAGGAAGTTTCTTTGACATTCTCTCCCCATTTTAATGGTGAAGTCTTTCAGTTAGACGCTTTAGTTGTTAATCAGATAACAACAAATTTACCAAATTTTCTGATTACGACTACGTTTTGGCCACATATTGAAGGCTTGAATCATCTTGCGGATCCAAATTTCCATGTGTCCAGTCCTATTGATCTTCTTATAGGTGCAGATTTGTTTGCTAATATCATAATAGGAGAGTCTATTTTAGGACGTAAAGGATCACCGAGTGCTATTAATTCTAAACTGGGTTAGATACTATCGGGAATTATTTATTCGAATGAATCAAACCAAAATTCATCTGTTAGTTGTCATGTTACTCGCAGATTACTTCTCAGCTGCAAAAGTTCTGGGAACTTGAGTCGGTTCCCAGTTCTGATCCAATTTCTCTTGTTGAAGGTAATTATTCTAAAACCGTTTCACGCGCAGAATCAGGACGATATGTTGTAAACTTGCCGTTTAAATCTAAACCAATCCTCGGTGATTCAAAATCTCAAGCTCTAAAGCGGTTTTATTTATTGGAGAAGAGACTCCACCAAAACCCTTTGCTTAGAGAGCAATATTTAGCATTCATGCAAGAATATAACGATTTGGGGCACATGGAACTTATACCAAATTCAGAAATTTCAAATCCGGATCATTTTTATCTTCCACATCACGGGGTATTAAAAGAAGATAGTTCAACTACACGACTTAGAGTAGTATTTGACGCATCTGCAGTTGGTTCATCAGGCCGCTCTTTAAACGATTATCTAGAGATAGGTCCAAAATTGCAGCCGGAAATATTTCCTTTATTATTAAAGTTCAGAATGGATCCAATTGCTTTTAGTGCTGATATCGAAAAATGTTTAGACAAATCCTCGTTAATCAGAAGCATATTGATTATCAACGCATTCTTTGGAGATTTAATTTAGAAGACACTATCAAATCATACAGGCTGTTGACCGTTACATACGGTTTTTCCTGTGCACCTTTTTTGACCATTAGGACATTACGCCAGTTGGCCATGGATCATGAACAAAATAATCAAAAGGCCCAAATTATTCAAGAGGAAATTTATGTTGGTGATCTTCTTTCTGGATCCGATTCAAGAGAAAACGCCCAGAATTTAGTAACACAACTAATAAAAATCATGAAAAGTGGAGGTTTTAATCTACGGAAGTGGGCCTGTAACGATCCTGATGTAATAGCTCACTTACCTGAAGAAATGAAGGCTTCCTCAAAAAAGGTCATTCAGGAAGATGACACTGTTAAAGTGCTTGGTTTACTTTGGGACTCTTCCAAAGATATTTTACAAATTAGGTTCGCTGATTTAAAGGATGTAAAAACAAAACGAGAATTGTTATCTGTAGTGGCTACAATCTTTCTCCCTCTGGGTTTCCTAGCTCCTACAACAATAAAGTTAAAAATTATGATGCAAGATCTTTGGAAGGATAAGATTTCTTGGGATGAGAAAATCCCACATGCCATACAACAGGTTTGGAATGAATTTTCATCTGAAATGCATTTATTGAAATCGTTAGAAATTCCCAGATACATGAATTTATTTAATGAAGTAGTTGTTCAAATTCAACTGCATGGATTTTGCGATGGTTCGAATAAAGCTTATGCTGCTGTTACCTATTTACGCGTGGTTACACCTAAAAGGGTATTTGTTAATTTGATTGCTGCAAAAACTAAGATAAACCCTATTAAACCTCAAACATTGCCAAGAATTGAGCTTTGTTCAGCTTTTTTGCTAGCTAAGTTATGTTCTGTAATTATCGACACATTAAAAGTAAACTTTGACAATATTTATTTGTGGTCAGATTCGCAGATTGTTCTCAGTTGGCTAAAAGCACCACCTTTAAAGGGAAATCAATTCGTACTTAACATTCGTACCTATGCCAAATACAGGCATTAATACCTTCCCATGAATGGAATCATATTCCAGGTGCTTTAAATCCTACAGATGTAGCTTCTAGGGGAATTCCTCCACGAAAGCTTCTTAATAATTCTCTGTGGTGGCATGAGCCTCCATGGCTGCTGTCAAATGAGCAAATCCCAATACCAAAGTTCACTGCTCCGATTTCAGAGTTAACTCAAGTAATTGACTCTGTCAGTAATGTAACACAAGTAAGTGCACTTCCTGACTTTCTTCTTAAGTTTTCGAAATTCTCTAAGCTGTCAAGAGTTACAGCCTATTGTCTTAGATTTATTCATAATGCTAGACATAGTACATCGAAAAAATTTGGAAATCTAAGTTCAGAAGAAATCTCTAATTCAATTCAATGCATTGTAAAATTAATTCAAAGTTCTGAATTCAACACAGAACTTAAGTTGTTAAAAGAAAGAAAACCCTTACCAAGCAATAGTAAACTGTTATCACTCAATGTATTTTAGATTCAAGTGATATAATTCGAGTAGATGGTCGTTTGTCGCAACATCAGTCTTTAACCTTTGATAGAAAATATCCGATGCTACTCCCAAAAAATAACTTTGTCACTAAACTATTAATAAAGCATGTACATGAGAAACATATGCACGCAGGTACACAGCTAGTACTTTCGATTATACGCCAACAGTTTTGGTTTGTTAATGGTCGTTCTACTGTACGACAAGAACTCAACAAATGTGTACTTTGCAAACGCCTAAAAACACAAGCTTGTCAACAAATGATGGGAGATCTTCCCGTTGACAGAATCACCCCAATCCCTCCATTTTCCACGGCTGGCATAGATTTTGCCGGCCCCTGCATAACTAAGCCAAATTTGCCTAGAAGTAAGATAAAAATAAAAACTTACTTGGCTGTATTCGTCTGCATGTGCACTAAGGCAGTGCATCTGGAAGTGGTATCAGACTTGTCTGTGCAAGCCTTGCTAGCAGCCCTAAAGAGATTTATTGCACGTAGAGGCCTGCCGTCTGATATTTAATCAGACAATGGTAAGAATTTCGTAGGTCTAGCAAATCAACTAAAGCAGTTATTCCAATATTTGAGGGACAGAGAAATTCAAGATTTTCTTTCGAGACAAAAAATCAATTGGCATTTCATTCCTCCATATGCGCCGCACTTTGGTGTGCTATGGGAGGCAGCTGTAAAGCTTACAAAAAATCATCTGTTAAAGGCATGTAAATCCAGTATTTTAAACTTTGAAGAATTATCCACGTTACTGTGTCAAATAGAAAGTTGCATAAATTGAAGACCTCTAACGCCGATGTCATCAGATCCATCAGATCCGCGCGCATTAACGCCAGGTCATTTTCTAATCGGAGCACCGCTCCTTGATATACCCGAAGCTTCTAATTCACGAGTTCTATCATTAAATGCTCGTTGGCGCCTTATTGAAAGGGCCAAGAACCAATTTTGGTATAGATGGTCAAGAGAATATCTCCAACATCTCCAACAGCGTCCTAAATGGACTACTCCAAGTGTTAATCTCCGAGAAGGAGACATGGTGGTAATTCATGACCGATCGCTGCCCATGAAATGGAAAATGGGCCGCATTCTACAAACTTTCCCAGGACAGGACAATCGAGTTCGTGTCGTCTTGATTAAAACAGCGGACGGTGACATCAAACGTCCTATTACCAAAGTGTCCCCTCTAATGCCGGGGGCGGAGGATGTTGAATCTTAAAAGGAATCTTCAGAAATGGCACTATTACTTCTGAAAAATGGCTCTAGATGGCAGCACTAAAACTTTGTTTCTAATAATACGAGACTGTTAAATAACTCTAATTAATTATTATTTTCATTAATTCTCACTCATTTGTGTTGGTAAATTCCTAATATGTTTTTTCAGATATATTTTTTGTATTTATTCATCTGTAATCCATCTTTTTAGATTGTATTCTTTATTTTGCAGTTGACTGCGGGACACTTTAGAACATGTTTTGATCCAAAAGTATGTTTACGAATTCGGAAGTCTATTAAATCGCTTTAAAATCCCATTAAATCATATTTTTATTTCTGTAACAATTCATATTCGAAGGTCTAAAATCAACAAAAAAGTCAACGAATGTTTTTCAAGACAATGTCTTTCAAGTTATTCCACAACCGGCAATATTATACCAAGTAGGATATATCATAAATTCTGAAAACGTCGAACAAAACCAGAGGATAATAAAAGGTACTTTATTTTCTATTCTATTCAAATAAAAATCAATTCCCAATGTTAATTCACTTTAAATCTCAACAATTATCTTAAATGGAAAATTTCAGGATCCCCGCAATATACCTAAGAAAGACGGAAATAATTTTGTCTGCTTTTCAACAAAAAAATAAATCATTTTGAAGTAAATGAAAACAGATTTTAACTTAAACCTTCCGCAAATGCATCTATAAATAACAATGAATCCAAAATCAGTGCGAGATTTTATTTTTATTTTTATAGGATAAAAAAAAAGTTTATCTCATCTCAGTACAGTTCTATTACAGTTATTTTTCAACTGCATAAAATCCCCCAGAGTATTTCAAAGGAATAGGGCACATTCGTAAGGCATTTTATTAGCAGAGTTCTTAACATTCACCGATTTTATTGGTTTAAGAGATTTTGAAAACGTCGTCAAAGAACAAATACGAATTCAGGCCTATTGAATGTTTTAACGAATACAAATAAAACATTCCATTCAGGTATTTCCTCTACAGAATAAATCGTAATTCTTTAGAAACCAAATTGAAAATTTTGCAACTCAAGGAGTTACTTTCTTTGAAAGTTAATTTATATTTTCAATCGAATTCTATTGCAAAATACTTATCTAACTACTGGGTGTAGTAAAATTCAAGGGTATCATTTTTGGTGCTACACGCACCTAGCATCAGGAACTGTTGCATTTGGTAGCCCTATGCATAAAAGTTTGAGAACCGATAAAATTTCTCTATTAAAAATATATTTTATGTATTTTTTTATCGTTTATTTTTTTATTATTATTGGATTTTTATTTGCTTATTTAACGCAAAAAGGGATTTAAGTCGTCAAATATATCATTACAGAATTTTTACAATTAGAACGAAATCATATCGTGACTCGTTTGATATAATTGTTAGCATAAGAAACAAGAATTAGGTTTTTCTTTCCATGCAGAAGATAAAAGTATAAAAGTAAATCTATTTCAGTTAGAAGCTTTTCAAGATCACCGAAAATTATTTTTTTAGTCTAATACAAAATAACCAAACTATTTTCTTTTGAGGTCGAGTGGAATAAAATTTTGAACGCTTAAAATGAAATGTTGATGTTTTAAATGTTGTGACTTTTGGTAAAATTAATCAAAACGTAAATTATATTTTTGTGCAATTTAATTTTGTGCCACCTAATTGTAATTGGTAATTACAATTTCGAGTGAAGTCCAAACATTGATAAAACGTGACAAGGAGCTACAACATTAGACTAGGGTTGCCGGGAAGCTATACTTTTGAAAAAAAAAAGGCCAACTTATTTTCCACAAAAAAAATTTTAACATAATGTTGTAATTTTTTTAAATCAAATTCGTATGTTCTTAAAGTAATTTTTTTTAATTTCTTTTCAATATTTTATACTTATTATTAACTATTTTGTATTCGTAAAGTTTTTGTTTTAGAAAACATTTATGTTAATAGTCCAATAAAAAGTTTTCAAAATTACATTTTCAGAAAGTTGTGGTTCTGTAAAATAAAAAGAAATATGATTTTAACAGAAAAACTCTATCGATTTTCAAAATTTCCAATATAGGGCTTGAAAATGCAACGGATCTTAATAATAGGTGCAAGCGAGACAAAAAGTGGATCCCTTGTAAAGAAGCTTTCATAATAATTAACATTATAAAAAAATATCAGTTCCACAGTCTAATTGCGTGAATTCAATGCTAGTTGTATTTTATTGTGAAATTCTGTATTTTTCATCTGTTCCACTCGTTGAACTATGAAATAGAACCAATATTTCTTATTTCATGACATGATTGCATTCATAAGTATTAAGTTTGTGTGTATGAGTCACATTCTTTACCTTTATTTAAAATGTCAATGAAAATTAAATGTTTGAAAATATTTATCCCATAAGTGTAACATTAGCTCACGAGTGTCTTCGTCTGACGGGACGGTTTCTTAAAATATTATTTTAAATTTTTTATCCTTTTTTAATTAATTGCTTTTTAGCCCATGTTTCTCGTTATAGCTTTGAGTTTATAATTTTGCCCAGGTCTCTTATAATGTTTCTTTTTAATTAAATAATTTTCTTATTTAAATTACTTTCTCCATTTTATTTATGAGTTATTTTAAATTTAGATGTCTTATTATAAATATTCATCATATTATTTTATTAATGTAAAGTTAAGCTTATTTTTTATTATGATGTTAACATATTAAAAATTTTCTGAGTTTATAATTTAGTCCAAAAATGTACACTTCAGATTGCAGAGAAAATTGACAACGCGACTTATATGTTAACATAAAAAAATCTTGCAAATTCAAAACTGTATGTCAACAATTTTCGAATTTCTTTCTATTCTTATCCTGACATACACTTATAAATCGGAAATTCCTTTAAATGAAAAGAACACTACACAAACAATGTCACTAGCTCTATTTCAAACATTCCACTAATTTAAATTAATATTTATTCTTCTACTTTCTTTTCAGAATAACTATTTAAGGCTTTTAATTAGTGGAATGACAAATGTTTTCAGATCAAATATACTTAATCAAATGTGTCTTTTTATGTCTCCGAGGAAATCAATTTTTTTTCTTGCTGTGGAAACGTTTTATAACTTAGATTAAAAATTTCAACTTGCAGAATAATTTAAAAAATATATGTATTTGCAATGAAAAATAACCAATGAAAGTGTTATCATAAAAGTTTGGTCTAAAATCCAAGATTATTTTTATAGTGATATATGTTTTTAATTATTTCAACGTAATTTCATTTATGAAGGAAAACCGACATATTAACATAATAAAATTGATTTGATACAATGGTAAAATATGTCTTAAAATCAGCTAATAAAAGTGCAACAAAGCAATTATAGTAAAACAAGTCGGTAAGTGTGATCGCAGATCCCACATAGTGTTTTGTCTAACATCTCTTTCAAGACAATTAGTTCTTTAAGTAAATTAAAATTGCTAATTTATAATTATTAAATTCTTACATAGATAATAGCACCAACAAATTTATATTTAAAATAACCATAAAAGAAAGTTATATGTTGATCAAATTAAAAATGTTTAATTTAAGTTATTTAAATGAAATCCAAAATTCCAAATTCACTGAAAATTCGAAATAAAAAAAACAACTAAGAAAAATGATACGTTAACAATTTCTGGTTCTCATATAGATACATCAGTTCTGAAAATTAATGTCCGCACCTTGTATTATGTATCTGTGATTCTTTTTTTTTTTTTAAATGTAAGAAGTACGAAACTGCTATCAGGAAAATTTCTTCTAAAATAGGAGATTTTTTTTTTGTGACACTTGCTTTTTTTAAAAATTAATAGGGACATCGACGTATTACCATAATAATATTAACATAACAGTAAAAAAAATCTTAAACTCAGCAAATAAAAGTACAAAAAATATATATATAGTAGAAAACGGAGAATAAAAATGTCGTATGTAATTTTCTTCAGATCGTTTCAATGTAGAAGTAATTGGCTGTTTTGAACGGTTTATCTAAGAATAAATTATATGTGCACAAAATCAAATGTAACTGTAGATCATCGACTTTCTTCTCAGTGAAAGAAAAAGTCCTCATAACAATCAAATTTCAAGCAGAAAGACATTTCTTTTACCAATTATTAATTTCTTTCCTTCAAAGTTTTGTTTATATTCATTTTTTAAAACGTTTTGACAATATTACACCCAGAAAATGGAGTTGATTAAAACTACAAAAAATTATTTGTTGAGTACATTTTGGTTGTTTTAAGCGAATTTTTTAGTTAAAGTAAAAAATTTGTTCTGTTGCTCAGACAAAAAAAAAATATATATATATATATATATATTGTTAACACTCTTATAAAATTTTAACAAAATTTCATCAATTTTATTTGAGTCTTACTAAAGTCTTGTATTTTCAATTTGTAATTCCAAGAAAATTTTGTTGTTTTTGCAAAATTTAAATTGGTGTGCATTAGCCATAACTCTCATAAAGGATTAACATAATTTTTGAATAGCAAAAACTTTTCAAATTGAGACGGATTAATGACGTTATTATTATGTTATTATGCATTTCAGATGTAAATTGTGGACGAAAAATTGCAAAAAAAAAAATCAACTATGATTTATTTTTGTTTATTGAAACAAAATTTTTTCCATTGACTCCAGTATGGGTCATCCAACGACTAGTTACATGTGTGTGTGAGTGTTTAAAATATCATTAACCAACACATAAAAGAGACAGCTGGATGTGTCGTTTACATGGCTCAGGTGGAAGAGTTTCGATGCGCTGAATAAAAGACCCAAGTTTGAACCCTGACCTCCATTCTTTTTCACTCTGTTGATTTTACGCCTTGTTAACAATGTGAATAAAAACTCGCGTAGTTAAATTTATATTTGTCGTTTCAAATTATGACCTATCTCCAAATTAGATGAAAATTTTATTTCAATTATTTGTTACCAAATTATTCTCGTCTTATTTTTAATCTCCCTGCTAGGTGGGACTTATGGTGCTTAATCCATTTTGCAGGCATCCGCACCTAGCTTAAACTGAAACTTACTTTTAATCTCTCTAGATCAAATAGACCGGAAGGCAATAGCACATACAATCACCTCATGGAGTTCACGGCTAAAATTCTAGAATTAATTAAAACTTGATTCGCATATTAAAACGCAATTGGTCTGCCAAGCCATTTATAGTTTAAAATACACTGAAAACCCAATTTTAGCGGTTGACACGTAGTTTACCAATGTGTTTTCATGTTTGGAGTCCGTCATGTTTTCATACTTTTGGCTGCAAAAAAAAAACAATTACCAATAACTAAACCATAAACTATAATATTTAAATTTTTTTTTTAATTGTTAGGTTAAAGGAATTGTAACCAAAATTACACATTTAGAATACTGTCTGAAGAAACATATAATAAAAAGCGGTAAACAAAAACTGAATCGTAGCGCATATTTTCTCTTTCTTTTCTTGCATTACAAATCCTTAACATTAAAAGACAATACAATATTACTTATTATCTCTCATAAAAATACACTGTTAATAAAAATTTCATACTTTTCTATATATCCAGACAAAAGGTCTGTAAGTTTTTCGTGGAACTAAAATTCTCTTCTTAAGTATCTAAAACTTTTAGCATTTGTTGTTTTGAATGAAAATGATTAAATAAATAAATAATTTCATTTGCATACAATCCTCTGAAGTAAATTCATACATACATCTCAATCTCGCATTGAATGTTGTACGCACACGCAAATGCAATAAATTATTTTTGCCAAAATAATAAAAGCTATTTCATTCATATATTATAAGAATTTGAATTCCATTTAATCGTATCTAATTTGAGGTGACAAAATTATGACTTATCTAAAATCTATTTAGACAAATATTTACGCATCGTTCATTCATCTACTTTTAAAAATTTTTAACATATCTGAACCGTAGCGCCGCTTTAATTTGTATGGAAATTAAATAAAAATCCATTCCCTTATTTTAAATATGAATACCGTTATCTTAAACTTTTAAATACTCATCGCTGATAATTATTTTTCAACTATTTATGACATTGTTTTAAAGACTGGAGCACCTTAGAAGTTTAACCTTTTATTTCTATAAAAAGACAGAAAGAGAAAATATTTATTTGATAAACTGTTTAATAAACAACCACAAACAAATTTACCTTGGATGTTTAAAGTAACAATATCTTAATTTAATCACTTATAAAACTATCACTGAATTCCATGCCTGATAATTAAAAATAATAACTTATTCCTTGGAACAGCATTTACATACTAACACTATGTATTGCGTTATTTTAGATATGAATAATGATATCATAAATTTTTAAACATGCATCGTTGATAATTACTTTCCAGCAACTTACAATATTAGTTTAAAGATTAGAGCATCTTAAAGTTTAACATATCATTTTCTATAAAAAGACACAAAGATGAATCATTTATTCGACAACCTCTCCAATAAGCAACCCCCAATAAATTTTCATTCGATATTTCATGTATCGGCATCTGTATTTATTGATTTATAAAAGTATTACTGAATTAAACGCTCGACAGTTTTAAAATAATGATTTATTTCTTGGAGAAGCGTTTATGTAACAGTGTTATCTATTTTATTCCTTATAAATCTTAGCATTTGAATCCGTTTAGTTTTCTAAACTCCGTCGTTTAAGGCAATAAAATTGTCGAGTATGTAAGAGCTCTTCAGACAAATACAGATGCGATGTCGTCGACTCTTTTGGAAATGTTTCTAAGGGATTTGAATTCATTTCCGCTTTGAAAACATGTTTACTTGAATTGAAAAGGATCTTTATTGTTTGAAATAAACGAATCTTAAAAAATTTCCTATAAGAGAAACTGCATTCGGTATAAAATGGATTCTTCAGGAATCTAAAAATCCTTAAAAAGGGTACTTCACTCATTTAAAAGCCATAAAGATTTTGTATTGAAGCTTTTTATTAAAAAAAAGTGGGTAAGTGTGATCACAAGTCGCACAGAGAGTTTCGTTTAATATTTCTTTCTAAACAATATATCATTTAACTAATAAATCCAAATTATTAATTTATCATTATTAAATTCTTACATAGATGGTAGCGCCAATAAATTTAATTTTAAAATAACTGTAAAAAGAAATTGTTTATTTTAATCAATTAAAAAGGTTCAAATCAAATTATTTTTTTTAAAAAATCCCAGATTTCAAACTTTTTGAAAATCCGAAATTTAAAAAAATTAGTGGAAATATAAATAAAATTTAAAAATTTTGAAAATGAAATAAATTATTTAAATGAAATGCCGAATCATTAATAAATCACTAATAGTTTTTAAAATAGAAAGAAAATTGAATTCAAAAAGATATTATGTATATCAGATGAACGAAACCTTAACATAAATGCTTAATTTTGCAAAAAAAAAATGCGAAATTTCTTTTAATTAAATCTATTTAAAGTGAAAATTTCATTTTCCAACACAGGGGTTCAAACTAACAAGCTTCTGTTTCCTAGCGAGTTAATTATATCCAAGGTATCATTTCTATGCGCAAAAAGCTCAAATTAAGGTTCTCTTTTAAAATTTAAATCATAAAAAGGATCGGATGACATTGAAAAAATGTAATCAAACAATTAACAGCAAATAAGCTCCTTCCAATGTTTGAGAATCATATTAGATTACTTTCGATCTCAATGTGCATTTTTTTACGAACATGCAAAACAATAAATGACGAATGTTGCATCACAGAAAAGATTTTATGAACGGGCATTTGTCATGGTTCTGTAACATTTCGATTAAACAAGCGGTTTCATAAAAAAAATGCAACTAACCGGTTTCCTGATTTGCCCGTACGTTATACGGCCAACGTGTTTTTGCCAATCACGATTTGCACTTACGGGCATCCATAGTCCAATCATAATTTATTATTCCCATCAGTTAATTTTTATTGTAAATTTTGCATTAGTTAATACGAGCATTTTTCAGATTTAAATAGGCAAAAATTGCTATTTTGAAAAACCAGCGACAGAAGATTAAAAATTCTGTAAAAGACGTGAAAAAAATGGGTATTATTTGAAAGATTTTTTTCCAAAATATTGATCAGTTAAGTGGTTAAATAATTAAAATGAATCAAAAAATTAGCAGCAAATTAGCAGCTAGATTTATTTAGGCTTAGGATATATATATATGTATGTATATACATTTCATGGTGATATAAAAGCAAAAATTTTAAACGCTTTCAATATCTTCTTTTTAAAAAATTCCGGAAGATTTCTGTACTTGAAAAAAACAAATACTTTGAAAGAAACGAAATGTGTTGACAAGTATGCGTACGGAATTTGATTTTGAAATGGATCCTTCTAAAGAATCATTCTTAAAATACTGGGCAGCGCCAGGTATTTCAGTTAGTATTATATGCATTACCAGTTGACCCGCTTATCTTTGCCGGCGTAGGTGATAATAATTTTCAAAGAACTTTACATGATTTTATATCATTGATTTTGCTGAAATGCGTACTCACTCACTGTACAAAAGTAGGGGAAAAGCTGCTAATTGAATAGATTTGTTATGTAATTCTTTATTTACATTTTTTTTTTTTTTTTGGAAAATCTGATGTGGTAGTAAATTAATTAAATAACTTAATATTTTAAATCGCCCTCTAGCGGGGAAAAATGGGTTAAGATGGGAAGCGGGTGCATAGTAATGTACAGGTCAAAACCGTTAAAATAATATATCACATGAAAAAATCCATTCTCTGCCTCGCCCATGAGTAAAATGTCCATTAATTGTCTGGAGTCTAAAGAGACCCCCATCAAGCGAAAGCCTGTAAGGAATTTCACCTTCTGTCAATGTCAACATGCATTTTTCTAAGAAGACGCACTTAAACAATAAAAAAAGTGTCGCACGAAACATTCTTTAAGCAGGTTTTTTGTATGGTATATTTAGTTAGAACAAGTTTTCTTGATCGAAAATTGAAATTAATAAAATTTATGAAAAACCATATAAGAAAATAATCTCAAAGATCGCAGCGTAAAAACCTAGATGGATCTACTGTATTGTCCATATTGCTGTAAAAATTTAAGTTAGAAGATAAAATAATTAAATAAAGTAAGCAATTTAGAGGAAATAAAAAAATAACTTATATTTTAGAATTTTCTAATAAAAATGCTAGTCATTAAAAAGATCATTAAAAGTATGTAGCATTCATTAATAACGTCAAATTTTTCAATTTTTATATTATACTATATACTATATTTGACAATTTCTATACTATACGTGTCACTTTTTCTCAATTTTTATTTATTTATTTATTATAGAAAACGTATATAATTAACTAGTTCAATATACCAATCCTAAAACTTTCTTCTGTCTCATACATCTTAATATTTCAAAAAGTAATTATTTCAACCTTAGTAGATTAGTTCTATGCCTAGTTTGATTTTCATCTTAAATTTCTGCTTTAGTCAATTAATCGGGGTAAAAATGTGTACATTTCGATCAAGGCATTTATAAAAAGCAATTGTTTTTCTTTTTTTTTCTTACTATACTTCAGCTGCTTGCGAATAGATTGGTCAGCGGGATGCGACGTTATTTTCGTTACACAAGCTACCGATTGACAGTAGAATTACTAAAAAATGAGAATATTATACAAAAATCACTTCTACAGAACCTCCTTTGAGCAGAGTATTTCCCACTTCTAGGTAAACCTACAGGCTATAATAAAAAAAACATACACATTTAAAAAAAAATACAATAGTTGTGGTCTGATATAGTAATTTGATAGTAGTAATCCTATTTAATCCAATTAAATTTTAGTTTCATTCGATGCGTAATTTTATACACATTTCGATGGCACAAGGGCAACACACGAACATGCAAACAATTTTCTGTAAACATCTTTTGGGGTAATCTCTAAAACCTGTAAATCCGTCGAAAAAGTCAAAAAAATTTCGATTACAATACTATCTTCTATTAAAGACAAGAGAAAGTAAAATATGAAATTATTTTCTGAAATATCATCCGCTATATATAGTATACATTTTAAGTCTCTCATTCATAGATAATAATTGCTCTTCTAGTTTTTTTTATACTGTAAAACAAATAAAATAAGATTTGTTTAATTACAACAAAGAATTTTTGTCTTGTTGTAAAAACCATGCAACTGTAAAATGAGTTCAAATCTCTCAGAAATGTGTCATAGAACATTCACACCTCGGACAGGACTTTATTTGCAAAACCCTTAACACCCAACTATTTATTACTTTAAACCGGAATTCAATAAAATGAAATAGAGGACTAAACAAAGATCGAAATTCGTGGAATTCTTAAATTGAAACGCGCTGCTCTAAATTCCAATATATCTTTCGAATAAATATTTGTTTATAAAAAAAATTCTTGTTTGAGATTTTGTTTAAAGTTGTGTAGTGTTATTTTTATTTGGAAGTATTTAACAAATATTTTGTTCGTTAAATTTTCAAATAAGAATATAAAATGTTCATTCAAAAACTTGCCAGTTATTCTCATTTTTTTCGAAAATATACTTGAAATTTTAAAAAAAACAACATTTATTTTCATCATCAATTTCTATTACACTGGTCATCAAAATTAAAGGATGACGAGTATACTTATGCTCACTCAGTTAATGTTGCAACCAATATAACCAATGCATTAATTATTTATATTAATTAAATATTATTGAATACTTTAAATTGCACTTAAGTGCATAATTTAGCGTCGTAACTATGGAAATTAGGCGATTGTCAATGTGGTACACAATAGACGTATGTTGGAATTCTTCTCTATAGAGTTGTTTAAAGTGAATGTGGTGTCTGCGAATGATAAGTATCCATTAGTTATGGCTTAATAGCATCATTTAAGTGAAAGCAAGAGTGGGGAATAATTGGTAGAATCGAGGGAGGTTAAACACAAATAGAGGCTGCCCAAGAATTGAATATTCAACAAAGTTCCAAAACAACAGCTTCATGCCGCTTTTTAAGGATTGGATACGTTGATAGACAGCCTGGTCAAGAGAGGCAAAGAGCAACAATTGCATTCGAAAACCGTCTTCTGTCATTTTCGGCTCGGGGAAACTGCGAAATGACTACAAGTGACAAGAGACTTGATTTCAGATCTTCAGGCTTCTGCAGGAACTCTAATTACTCGTTTTACGGCTTCATGAAGACTCAACGAGGGTAGACTGTATACGATAAAACCTTCGTTTATATCCCACCCATTGCAGCTTCCAAAAGGGCCCGTTTAAACTGTTGACACCGTCATGTTCAATGGAACAAGAAGATTGTGCTCGAATGGGATATTTCACGGACAAGGGAAAGCAAGTTCATGTTCCTTCTTCTCTCCAGATCAAATACGTCTAGAATGAGTGTTCAGACTATAACTAGACTCCTCAGTAAAGATTTTTTGAGACCGTTTTTCTTGGCTCCATTGAACACAATGAACACAATGATGGCACTAGTTTAAACAGGTCCCTTTGGAAGTTGGAGTGAGTAGAACACAAATTGCTGGTCTTCTAGAAAACATCCAACCCTTATTAAGCCGCGTTCAGCAGTGGAATGGCTAATTCGAATTCCTGTGACAGTCTGGAAGTCTGAAACCAAATCCTTACAGTCGCTTTACGGTTTCTAGAAGCCAAAAATTACCGATAATGATCATCGTATGCAGTTGTTGCTCTTGGGCTCCTTTGACCAAGCTGTTTATCAATGTATTTAGTGTTTAACACTAAAACTACCGATGTTAAATATACAGGGTGTATCTAAACTACTGGGCAAAACTTTAAGGGGCGATAGTATACATCAAGACAAATAATATTAAATGGGAAACTAAGGGTCCCAAACGTCTTCCGAAGGAGATAGGCGCTATCAAAGTTTAGGGTCCAAAATTTGAAATGATTATAAAAAACGGAAAAATTGCTCGATTCTTTTGTGGTTTTCACGAAAACTATTCTTTTTGTCAGTATTGTCTTGAAAATAAATTATAAAGATAAATTTCAAAAAATGCCGATAAAGGGCGCTTTAGACTTTGGTGTAACGAACAACTATTTTTTACAGTTATTTTTTGCATATCATTAATTTTTTTAGAAGTTTAGACATAAATTTAAATTTTGAGCTCAAAATCTGTGGTTAAATAGCGCAAACTGAACTGTGTTGAATGGGAGTGGGTAGGTTCAAATTTCAAATAATTATAAAAAACAGAAAAATTGGTCAATTGATTTGCGGTTTTCACTAAAATTATTCTTTATGTCAGTATTGTCTTGAAAATAAATTATACAGATAAATTTCAAAAAATGTCGATAGAGGGCGCTTTAGACTTTGGAGTAACGTACAACTGTTTTTTACCGTCATTTTTTGCATCTCATTAAATTTTTTTAGAAGCTTAGACATAAACTTAAATTTTGAGCTGAAAATCTGAATCGTTGAGAGTGGTTAAGTAGCGCAAACTGAACTGTGTTCAATGGGGGTGGGGAGGTTCAAATTTCAAATTATTATAAAAAACGGAAAAATTGGTCAATTCGTTTGCGGTTTTCTCTAAAACCATTCTTTAGGTCAGTGTTTCCTTAAAAATAATTTTTAAAGATAAATTTCAAAAAATTTCGTTAGAGGGCGCCTTAAACTTGAGAGTAACCAACAACTATTTTTAACCGTTATTTTTTTTAATCTAAATAAATGTTTTAAAAGCTTAGATTTAAATTTTGAGCTCAAAACCTGAATTGTGAGTAATTAAGTAGCGAAAAATTTAACTGTGTTCGTAGGGTGGGCAGGGTAACATTTCAACTCCTGAACACAGTTCAGTTTGCGCGGCTTAACCCTCCCGACGCTTCAGAATTTGAGCTCAAAATTTAAGTCTAAGCTTTTGCAAGCATTTAATTAGATACAAAAAAATAACAGTTAAAAATTGTTGTTGGTTACTCTAAAGTTTAAGGCGCCCTCTAACGGAATTTTTTGAAATTTATCTTTAAAATTTATTTTCAAGGAAATACTGACATAAAGGATGGCTTTAGAGAAAACCGCAAACGAATCGACCAATTTTTCCGTTTTGCATAATCATTTGAAATTTGAATCTTCCCATTCCCATTGAACACAGTTCAGTTAGCGCTACTTAATCACTCTTAACGATTCAGATTTTCAGTACAAAATTTAAGTTTATGTCTAAGCTTTAAAAAAAATTAATGAGATGCAAAAAATAACGGTAAAAAATAGTTATACGTCACTCCAAAGTCTAAAGCGCCTTATATCGACATTTTTTGAAGTTTATGTTTGTAATTTATTTTCAAGACAATACTGACATAAAGAATAGTTTTAGTGAAAACCGCAAATCAATTGACCAATTATTCTGTTTTTTATAATCATTTGAAATTTGAACCTACACTCCCATTGAACACAGTTCATTTTGCGCTACTTAGCCATAGATTTTGAACTCAAAATTTAAGTTTATGTCTAAACTTCTAAAAATATTTAATGAGAAGCAAAAAATAACGATAAAAAATAGTTGTTCGTTACTCCAAAGTCTAAAGCGCCCTCTATCGGCATTTTTTGAAATTTATCTTTATAATTTATTTTCAAGACAATACTGACATAAAGAATAGTTTTCGTGAAAACCGCAAACGAATCGAGCAATTTTTCCGTTTTTTATAATCATTTCAAATTTTGGACCCTAAACTTTGATGGCGCCTATCTCCTTAGGAAGACGTTTGGGACCCTTAGTTTCCCATTTAATATTATTTGTCTTGATGTGCACTATCGCCCCTTAAAGTTTTGCCCAGTAGTTTAGATACACCCTGTATACCTAGTTTTACCGCACCCGTCAAATTGACGGATTTTTTATTATGACTTTTATTGTAACTTCTGACTTAGTTAATATAAATAAAAAAATGCAATTTAACAAAAAAATCCATTTAATATAATAATTCATTAATTATTAATAAAAAACAGATTCTATTTGCATTTATAGTATAGCCCATTTGATAAGTATAAAATAACTTTGAGGCACATATTTTACAAGTACATGTTATCTTAGATGAACGTTTGCCACAAACATATGTAGTTTAGTATTTGTAAATAAAGGAATATAATTTAACATAAACAATATTTAATATGATAATTCATTAATTACTAATGATATAACAAACAACAACCGTTTCTATTTACATTTATAGTGTAGCCCATTTGATATGTATTAAATAACTATGAGGCGCATACTCTACAAGTACATGTTATCTTAGATAAACAATTGCCACAAACACATTTGTTGCATACATTACTGGTAGAAATCGCTCTATTTTTGTTGCGTTTGGCAAGATTTACTTTCATAAGGACATTTTTTTAATTTTCTGGAGTACAATCCATTGCTTTTCATTCTTTGTTTTGGGAGGAGGCTTCTTTTCTGCATCATTTATATTCACTGGAGACTTTTTCGGATAACTGAAATAAAAATTGTTTTTCAGTTATATTTTCATCACAAGTCTCTTTATATAAAATCCACGCATTGATTGCGTCCAAAATATTATAAAATACCTGCAAAGATATCTACGTGACCCTGTTTTTACGCTACATTTGCGGATCATTTGGTCAACTATATCTATTCCAAACTTAGCTTCATTGTGAAATGAAACATTTGCAGAAATTTTTTTCGAATAAAAGCAATTTTTATGGATTATGTTTTGAGCTAAAAAGTAGTACCTCCTTACGAGGTTTACTTTTATTGTTATAACAATATTATTTGATTTGTAGAGTTTTATGGAAAAAAGAGCCATGTTATCTTTTCTAACTTTAGCTATTTTCAGCAATTCCCTTTTAATTGCTCGCAAGACTTTTTTTGTTGGTCCGTAGCTTCTTTCCGAATCGCATACTTGTAAAAAGATTATCCATTGTTATATTTCTCAAATAATTTACATAGATTTTTCAAAATTCAAAACTACAAATTGCCTAAATAGGAAAATCATTTATAAGATATTTGCTTCTCACGTTTACAGCTAACCAAAACATAATTAAGAATTTGTCCGATTTATTGAGTATATACTGCAAAAGTCTTTATCTTTCTGCCGCGGGAAACAGTTGTTCATCTACGCTTGTATTCTGATCTGGTTCGTAACAATTGGCTATTATCAGTAAATGACTTCCAAATTTTAGAAGTTAATCCAAATTTGTCAGTTCGTAAGCGAACACTCTTCTAGCTTTTTTGTCGAAACGAATCTCGTAGCTTCTGAAAATCTGTTTCAACTCATAGTTTTGTGAAAGAAATAAATTTCTCATTTTTCAAATTCACAAATAGCATAATTTCAAATTTATCGTTTCGTAGGCACATCGAACATACAAAGTAGCTACAAATATATATAATTCTTCAATAGTAATTTTTTAATCGTCCTACTGTAAAACATTTCTGGCCTCGAGGTAAGTGTAAGTTTTTGTATGATTCATCATTCGATTATCAATTATAAGTCTAAATGTACTGCTAACATTACGAAGCATAATGTTTCGCTTCACAAAACCAGTTGGGTCTGAAGTATCCTTGAATATAGTATGGGATGGGCGTCTACCAATTAAACCATTCCCTAATTCTTCCCATTCAGTACCGTCGAGAGCAATGTCTTTCTTTTGTCTTCTTTTTTTTGATGTTGTTGTTGTTGTTGTTGTTTTTTGTTTTGATTATCCATTTCAATATCTAAACATATTCGCAATCGCTTTCTACGTTTGTGGCTCCTTTGGAGAATTTCATATTCACTCCCTGAATCTTCTCTTTTATATCCATCTTCTTCACTATCTTCAATATCTCGTACATGAATTTAATCTTCAGCTTCTTGAGAGTCTTAAAAATCAGTTTTATTTTCCACGTAAGATATGTCTAAATTATCATTACTTGAATTAGTGTCTCAACAGTCTTCTTTTATACTAATGAGTTTCTTTTAATTCTACGAATAATTTTTTTCTTTCTGGAAATCGTTTCATCGTTGCCCAGAATTTACAAAAAATAAATTTTATTTTTTTATAAATATATTTTCATACTATTTTCTGGATTTTGGGTGTCTGCTTTTATGTTTGAGATTGGACTTTTCACAGATTACATTTTCATAGATTGAACTTTTCACCAAGAACTTTATCAAATTAGAAGTATAACTGATGATGAATGCGGCCTGATTACATTTACCAATCACTGTTGTACCATGTTTGATAGAAAACTTTCCCATGGGCAAAAAGGGCAAATCCATTTTAAAAATGATGAAGTCCGTATAACCTCAGTATGAGTTTGTTAATTGCAAAAAGCCGTCATTTTGACGGGTCTTGATATAAATAGGTATAGGTCATACTAATTATGGAAATTAAAGTGGATGAGTGGAAATTGAATAGGAATATTAGGAATGTTTAACTATTCTTGTATTTCATTAAAAGAAGTGTCATAAAGTTCTAGAATAATGCATAAATTGTATCAAATTTTTAAGCATGAAATTTGAAAACCGTCAAAATGAGGGTCTTGGTTGATCTAGTGTTAAAACATGGCTAGAAGCTCTTGATATCACCCATATAGAAATATTCAATTGATGGGAGACCTCTATTTATGTTTGACCTACCTCGATTCTACCAATCATTAACCATTCTTGATCTTTACTTAAATGGTGCATTTGAGCCATAAGTAATGAATACTGATCCCTCTTAGACACCG
This sequence comes from Maratus speculifer, assembly GCA_964019185.1. Taxonomy (NCBI): domain Eukaryota; kingdom Metazoa; phylum Arthropoda; class Arachnida; order Araneae; family Salticidae; genus Maratus; species Maratus speculifer. The sequence continues at coordinate 171,557,164 of OZ025297.1, read as the reverse complement.
CATTCACATTAAACTACTCCACAAACAAGAATTATAACACATGTTCGCTAAACACCGCCTAACTTGCATATTTCCGACGCTAACTTGTGCACAGAAGTGCAATTTTGTATTCAATAGTATTTAATTAGCATAAATAATTGTAGAATTGGGCATTGGTTGCAACATTAACTCAGTGGGAATATTTTTTCTCAATGTCTTTTAATTTTGATGACCAGGGTATTATAAAATTTTATATCTTTGAGATATCCGTCACACTTCTCAGAGACAACAACTGAATTACAATAATAGAAAATAATAAAAAATAATGAATATTTGGCATCAGCACTTTTTTTTTCAGTTCATTGTTACCAGCTTTTACAATACAGTTTTACTTCAATACCTCACATCTAATTATTGCTGATATTATTTCTAACGTTAACATTCCTTTTTTGATACACATAAAAACATACAACGATGAATAGGGTATTATATAAAAGATTTTATGGAGAAAATAAAAAATTAACTGAAATTCGAACCTCTTCTAATAAAAGTACTAATTATTCAAAAGAAATATTTAAAAGTATTTAACATATATTTTTGTTCTCAAATTTTCGAATTCAGCGTTCTGTACAATATACTATAGCAGACAGCTTTTTTGAATTATTTTTATTTTTATTATTATTAACAGTAGAAAATATGTAAAATTAAAAATTAAAATCATTTTTAGAAGCGTCAAATGTCATCTATATTAACCAATTAAAGTGTCTCATTTATAGATACGAATCTATTTCTTTTCGGTAATATAAAATATAGAAAATAAATTTTGTATATTTGTAACAAAGAAGTTTTGCATTCTTGCAAAAACTATACAACTGTAAAATGAGTTTAAATCTCTCAGAAATGCTGTAAAGAACATCGTATTTTGAAAAAGGCTTTTGCAAAACCCTTGACACGCAACCATTTTATTATTTTGAACCAGAATTCAATAAAATGAAAAGAAGGTGGTTGGCAAAAAAGCATCAAAATTGGAAGAACGTTTATACTGAAACGCGTTGTTTCAAATTCCAATGTGCTTTTCGAAGAAATTTACTTACAAAAAAACTGTTTGAGATATTTTTTTAAGTTGTGCAGTGTTATTTTTATTTGGAAGTATTTAGCAACTATTTTTTAACTAAGTTTTTCAACTAAGAAAAAAAAAATATTCATTTAAGAACTTGCCAGTTACTCTCTGTTTTTATAATCTAAAGCAGCTTGAAATTTTAAAAATAAAAATAATTTTCAGTATCTTTACTGATAAAATAAAACTTTTTATTCTCTTACACGTCCATCACACTTCTCAGAGACAACAACTGAATTTACAGTAATAGAAAAGAATCAGAAAGAATCAATATTTAGCACCAGCAAACTTTTTGGAAATATTAATTTTTGATTCAATGTTACCAGCTTTTTCAATAATAGTTTTACTTTAATTTTGTCTCGTTACTGTTGATATTATTTTTGACGTTAACACTCACATTTCGTTAAAGAATGTTTTTTGATTTAGAGTTAGTTAAAAATTTATGAAAAAGTCTGAATAAAAAATTTCAGAGATTGTAATGCGAAAGCATACTACGGATTTGTGGATCTTGGTATATTCAATTAGCATATTTAGCTAAGGAAGTAAAATAATGTAATAAAGTAGGTAATTTAGAGGAAATAAAAAAGTAACTTAAACTTGAACCTCTACTTATTAGTAGAAGTTCAAGTTTAAGTTTTTTATAGGTACTGATCATTTAAAAAAATCGATAGAGGTATTTAAAATTTATCTGTGTATTCAAATTTTCGAATTCAGAATTCTATACAATGTACTATATTAGATAGTTTTTTCTTTAAAGTTTATTCATTTTTCTTTTATTTACCGTAGAAAACATGTAAAATTAAAAATTAAAAATATTTTTAGAAGTGTCAAACACTATTAAACAATTAAGTCACTCATTAATAGATACGAATCTGTTTCTTTTCTTTCCCACTGTAAAACAAATAAAGTAAACATTGTTATTTATAAAAAAGTAATTTTGCATTTTTTTTTAATTTTTATTTAACATTTATCTGTGTATTAAAATTTTCGAATTCAGAATTCTATACAATATACTATACTAGATAGCTTTTTTTAAAGTTTATTCGGGTTTTTTATTTACCGTAGAAAATATATAAAGTTAAAAGTAACTTTTATATACGTCATACCTATTAAACAATTAAGTCACTCATTCAAAGATACGAATTTGTTTCTTTTCTATACCACTCTAAAGCAAATAAAATTAGTATTGTTATTTATAATACAGAAATTTTGCATTCTTACAAAAATTATACAACCGTAAAATGAGTTTAAATCCCTCGGAATTGTTTTAAAGAGCAGTCACATTTTGAACAGGGCTTTATTTGCAAAACCCTTGACACGCAACCATTTTATTATTTTGAACCAGAATTCAATAAAATGAAAAGAAGGGGTGAGGGCGGACAAACAAGGATCAAAATTGGAAGAACGTTTATACTGAAACGCACTCTCTTAAAACGAAAGAGTGGATTTGGCTGCTCAAGAAAGAGTTCTAATTTACTGGATCGTGAATGAGCTGATTTTTAAGTGGTCCACTCTTCTTGACTTGCTTTCTTCTATTTCTAATGCACTCATTGAGATCGGAAACTAAGCAAGTGAACTCGAGAAGAAAACAGATCATTCCCGCGTTATTTTCATCCACCGCTGGCGCTGCTGTCGACCTGACCTTGCAAAATACGAGATGGAGGATTTCCGAATGCACTGCACGCTGATGCTCCGTGAAGCTGATTTTCGATGCATCTTAAAAGTTCGTGGTTTCCTCAAGATTATTTGCTAAAGAAGCCGATATTTTACGAAGTAAGTACTATGAAAGTATTTTATTTACATTATGCTATCCTTTTAATAGATTTCTCTTCTCTTTTTTTAATAAACAATTAATGTTAATACTTATACGTACCGTACATAACAACCTTGAAATAAAATGGTGTATCAAGCGAAGTAAAAATTGTCTTATAATGTAAATACTTAGTTCATTTAACAGTCTTGTAGTATAAAAGTTTTGAAGAATTAAGTTATGCAATTATTACATCTGTATTTATAGAAATTTACTTATAGATGTTCAGGCTGGTTAGAAGTGCTTATTTTTTAGTGTACTCCTATTTCTCAATTTTGTTAATATTGTTAAGGGATGGAAAATCCTATATAAACACGAAAAACAAAGTCCTCTTGTATTTTGATCTACATGTTGCTGCATATAAGGGAAAAAAATAGTGTGTATATAAACACATTTCTAAGACTCTTGCATGCTTAACGTTTGAACATGTGTGTACTTTGTTACTGTTTTGTTTGGCAATGCTTTACATTGCTATTGAGTAAAATTATTGCATGCATGGTCTGTATTATTATAGTTTGTTTAATATTTAAAAGTATTTATCTACATTGTTACATAAAAATTGCTTTAAAAGTAATATTGTTTTCTTGCACTTGCTTTCAGGTAGGTTTAAATGAGGATTTATTAACAAAACGTAGACAAATATATTTTTTTTTCTTTCTATACTGGTGTTCTATACAAGTATCATTTCCCAAATATTATGTTCCTGATTTCTTTAATAATGAATTATATGGCAGGTGAATGTGAAACGGTGGGAAAATTTCAAATTTTGGCATGAAATGATTTTATAAACTTTTAATGACTTCAATAATAGTATTTTCACAAAAAATATAATCGTAATAAATGTAAGATTATTTAGATGTTATAAAATGTTACTGAAAAAAAGAAAAGTTTGGTAAATCTAAAATAACTATTGAAGCAAATCCCTTTCCTTTCAGAAATGTCTTGTGATATCATTGCCTTCCCCTAACTTGGTAATGTTAAGATGCACCGCCCCTTAGCAATATCATGATCTCTTTTGATAATTTGCACAGCACATAAATGTAGGAAGTATTTAAGTTGATGTGAGATCACGAGGCACTGAATTTAGTTTTAAGCTTTCTTTACATTCTAAATTTATCTTAAGTGAGGCACTGTAATCCCAGCCCAAATGCTTTAATAACATGAGTAAAAAAAAAAAAAAAAATTCAAATTGTGCTTTTTAGCTTATCATAGGTGGCCCTTTAAACCAGCATTTTGTATTTTTTAAGAGTAACTTTAAAAACTATTTGAAAGAAAAAATTGAAGTTTTGGATTTACATAAGGCAGGACATAATAAATATAAATTAATCAATATAATTGTAGGTTGTGCAATTCATATCATATTTTTTTTTCAATAATACATTTATGTTTTGATATTAGTATTAGTACTATAACCACACAAAAAATATTCACAATTATAATTTCAGGAGATAATTATAGCAATATGAAAATATAAATTAACATCAGAAGCTCAAAGTTTTAAGTGTTTGATTCAAAAACTTATTATCCAAATGACATTTCCTTTTTAGGCATAGTTTGAACCAAGATTATATCTTGTGAAAATTGGGTGTTGCCATTAAAAGACAAATTTTGGACTGGTTTTGATTTGCAGGTTGGCCTACTAAAAATTTATGTACATTATTTAAAAATAGTTAATTTCCTATTGTTTGGTACTAGTAACTTTCTTTTACGATTCTTACTGTAGAGTTAGGAGTGTTTACTTTTTTTCCTCTGCGACTGTATACAGCGTTCGAAATTCTTAGTGGACTGCTGGTATAAGACCACCAAAAACTCAATCGAACCACCAACATTGTTGTTTTGCAAGACTGGTAACTTTTTTTCCCTCTGTCTGTTATGTAAATTTTCCCGTTTCTGAAAAAAAAGAATTATTTGAAAAAATATGTATAAAAAAGGAAAGGAAAAGTATATACCAATTATTAATAAGTAGTATATATATTTTTTGAAACACCCTGTATGTATAATACTGCATTTTTTACAGAATAATCAAGTAAGCCTGGCTGATAACAAGTTCTACTGATTACTTATTGTGTAGATTTGAATAAAAAGTGTTTCAGAATCTGACTGAGGTGCTCCTATAAGTGATACATTGCTGTCAACAAGGTCGGTTCTAGTGAAAACCTAAGAAATGTAAGTGGTTTTCCTTTTATTTATTTAATTAATATTTATGTTTGTATGTGACAGTCATCTTATTTTTTCCATTCACTTCCTGTACACGTATATTTAAAACTTGGAACTGGGGCAGATGTAAACTTCACAACTTTTCACTAGTTGTATTTTATTATTATTTTGAAAAAAAAATAAGTTCTTGACATTTTGTTTGTCCTCTGCAGCCGAAACCACTGTTTATAGATTTCAAAAGTAAAAGTCCCAGTTCCAACTTTCTAGGCAAATAACTTTTCTTCATTTATTTAAATTTTAATGTTCTAGCATATATTATGATTGGGTAATTTTGATAAATAAATTCTTCTAAAATTGAGAAATGTTAATAATTTGTCAATTTAACTCTAGTGGGAATGTAAGGTGCTTGTGAATAGTCTAGTTGGGCACATATAAACAGTTCATAAGAGCGGGTCTCAAAAATCATTCTGCGATTCTGTTTCTTTCAGTTAACTTCACGAAAAATAACTTAATCTCCAATATCTATTGTTTTGCTGAAATAGATTTTTTGTCATATATTTAACTTTGTACCGAAATTTTCACATCTGTCAATAAGTGCATAAAAAGAAATAAGCTTTATTTATATTTAATTATAATTTAAATACATGTAAAGTTTTCCAGGGTTCATACAGACCTTAAAAGTATTTAAAAATTCCTTACATTTCAATAATCTTTATTATTATTTTTTTAACTGAAAGTCCTCCCCCTCTTTTTATGCGAGCTAAATATTTACTGCAAATCCATAAAATATAAATCGACAAACATTCATAATCCACCCCCTTTAAAGAAATCAGGGTTCTTTATTATAATTCTAATTTCTGACTGGACATCTTAAGGCCACTGTCCTCGCTCGATGTTCGAAGCTTTTTCTACCATTGCAGACTGGTTTTAATCCTATACCCAAAAAATGATCTGAACTTGCTACATCCAATGCTTATTGCTGATATAAAGTGTTAAAAATAGAAGTTATTTATATTCATTAATCTGACATACATAAATTATTAAGAAAAAGAGAAAATGTCATTAAATTTCTTCTGATTTTTTTTTTTTATTTTATTTTTAGAAAAAAACCAGTTGGTTTAAACTAAACCGTTGTTTAAACCAAAAGGAGTAAACAGTTGTTTAAACCATAGTTAAAATCAATTGGTTTAAACCGTGCCAACCCTGGTCTAATTGTTGTAGGTTCTATCTTGTATTATATAAATATGCAAATATATAGAAAAACAACTAAAAATCCACAAAAACCTGTATTGGTTGGGTATTTGCCAGCGCTGATACATTTTGAAAGTAGCAACAAAGGTGAATTTTCAACAATATTTTATAATGTTGCTTTAAGAACTTTCATTTTAAATTTGTTTTTAAAATGGTGATTTATTTTAAGATTGTATCAGAAGTAACACCATGATTTAAACAAGCGGATAAGTGTAATCGCACAGGATTTATTTATTCTATATCCATTTTATTCATGATTGGCTGAATTTTCAGTAGTGTAATATTTATAAAGCTAAAATCTTTAGTGTATGGTTCATTTTTTGTTTAGACTATGGATGGAAAATTTTATAAAACATTTAATCTGAAAGCTGCAAAATATTTTAATATGTTCATAATTATTCCTTAACATTATATTTATTGCTATTTAACTTAATTTCAATATTTTCTTTTAACACAGGAAGATGGTGATTTCATGGAGGAGTAAAATTCTACTGTGAGGAGTCAAATTCAACAATCTTATTTAATCTCAAGGATCCTCAACAAAGTGTCTATTTTGCCTAAGATTTTAAAAGTTGGACAAACCAGTGGACAGATTACAATATGCTCTTTATGTAAATAATGTTTAATGCAAATGGACTGTTATATTTATAAAGGTCCTGTTAAAGATGTTATTGAAACTTGTTTATCTCATGTTGGAAAGAATTGTTATCAATTAATGTTAGGTTTATTTTGTTCTTGCTAAATAAAATGTTTTTGTTGTTAAATAAAAGTAGTTTTTTATCTTTCTTGCAACATTCTAAATTGCACATTTGGCTCTAACTTTTGACACAAAATGCTGCAGTCTTATGCTTTTATATTTATTTAAAAGTTAGTTGATTTAAGAAACATTGAATAAAATCAAAAATTAAAAGATTAATTAAGAACAAATAAGTTATTCTTGAATATAAATTCAAGTTTTAAGAAATGTTTTAAATGATATAAAGAATAATTGCACATGGTCAATAAATCCATTTCTCAATTATTTCTGCATTTAACTTTTGTACTACAATATTTAGTGGAAGGTTCTTCATACAATAAAATAATTGTCCATAATCAAAATTTTAGCTATACAAGTTTTTTAATGGCATTCCTCCACATTTCCCAATTGCAATATGCTTATATAAATGCTATGGGTAACAATTATTTACCCCCTAAAAAAAGGTAAACATTTTAAAATGCAAGCAAGATATTTGAAAATAACTTCTGCATAGGATTATCTAAACTCTTAAGGGGAACAATCAGCTTCTGACATTGTGGTGCTGAAGTTGAGTCGTTGGGCTGATATCAAGTTTATTTTTTCAATATTTTTTTAGTAAGATGCCTAAGATTGGTTTATTTGATTGAAATCATAAATTTTTAATAAAAAAATAATTGTTATTTACAATTAAATCAGAAGCTAATGAAAAAATTAAAATTGTATATAAGCATATCTGAAGCTATAAGTGTCATTGGAAAATATGTAAACTTGAAATTGCCCAAGAAAGGAAAGGAAAAATCCCATTAGCACCACAGCATCAGAAGCTGATATTCTGTTTAATGTTGTTCGGGTGCTGTTGTACAGTTATGCAAATTTAGGCAGTATGCAAATTTAAGCAGTTTGCATGAATAAGTGTTTTCAAATTTACAATTTTGAGATCACCAGTATTTTTAATTTAATGAATATATGTACTTTTAAATTTAACAAAAGAAAATACTGATGTTAAAAATTTCTGATTTGACAGAATAATAAAAAATTCATGTAAGCTCTATTTAATTTTGTATAACGATTCAATTGCCTTTTCCCCTAAATTGACATAGGAAACAGTTTCATTGAATTAGAAAGAAAAAAAATGTTTTTATGATTCATTAGAGAACTTTCAGTCATGTAAATTAGAATGTTTCAAGTCTTGTTAATTAAAGACTTGGAAGAAATATTGGAGAATCCATGTTACAGTTTCCCAATCTCTCTCTCTCTCTCTCTCTCTCTCTCTCTCTCTCTCTATATATATATATATATATATATATATATATATATATATATATATATATATATATATATATATATATATATATATATATATATATATATATATATATATATATATATATATATATATATATATATATATATATATATATCCAATATGTAAAACAATCAACAATAAACAATAGAAATTCATGTGGATTGCGCCGAAACGCTGCATTAAAACACATAAATTAAAAATATAATTTCAAATTTATCAATTTAGCAAGAACCAGCACACCCCCCTCACAAAACAAAAATCCCTTAAAATTGAAAATTCAACAATCAAAATACAAAAACAATAGGCTGCCAGCCTCATCAGCGATGGGTTTTATTAGACAAAAGCAGCCGGACACTCGAGTTTACAAAAACAAAATATATTTAAGTGGCAGTGGGTTTCGGCCAGAGCGGTGAATAGCAAAAAATCAGATGTTAAACACCCGATGGCTATAATTCACGCGCCCCCCCACCGGACCCTACGCCACAATAGTAAACGAATGTCTCACCTGGAACATTGTAAACGATGTCAAAATATGTTCTCTGAATAAAAACCACATCCCCAACTTAGCTGCAATGCCACAACTCAAAACAACTTAAACAGAACAAAGTAGAAACCGTATTCCAAACCAATCCAGAAACAATCCAGGTCTGTTGCCACCCAATGCAGCTCATCATCATAAAACCGTCCTTAAGCAGGCTTTAGGTAATACAAGTCATTTAGCTGTCACTGAGTAGCAAACGATCAAAAATGTAGAGAATCTGCAAAATCAGAGTACTTTTTAATGAACTTGAGAGGAATATTGTTTTTATAGTGAAGTTTACTTTTAAATTGAAAAAGCTCACTTTGAAATAGATATTTTTCTGAACATATTCTATAAAATCGGAAAATTTGGCTGATTATAATGTTAATGTAGATTCGTTTTGAAATATTGGAGGACCAGTGTACGAGCTGATTAACTGTAAAAGAAAAGCTTTTACGCTTATCATAAATAGAAATTTGTATTTTGTTATCTATTAGAATTTTTATTTTTAAATCTAGATAATCAGCCTCCGAACTATTTTCATTAGTTTTTTTTAACGTTAAGGAGTCAGGATAAATTTCTTGAGAAATTACCTTAAAATCAGAATTAATATTCAAAACGATCAAATCATCAATGTATCGGTAAGCAAAAAATTTTAGATCAGCTTTATTTATACTATATTGAAATTCATAAAAAAATAAGAATAAGTTAGCTGCAGTGTTACTCATCCACTGCAGCTAACTTATTCTTATTTTTTTATGAATTTCAATATAGTATAAATAAAGCTGATCTAAAATTTTTTGCTTACCGATACATTGATGATTTGATCGTTTTGAATATTAATTCTGATTTTAAGGTAATTTCTCAAGAAATTTATCCTGACTCCTTAACGTTAAAAAAAACTAATGAAAATAGTTCGGAGGCTGATTATCTAGATTTAAAAATAAAAATTCTAATAGATAACAAAATACAAATTTCTATTTATGATAAGCGTAAAAGCTTTTCTTTTACAGTTAATCAGCTCGTACACTGGTCCTCCAATATTTCAAAACGAATCTACATTAACATTATAATCAGCCAAATTTTCCGATTTTATAGAATATGTTCAGAAAAATATCTATTTCAAAGTGAGCTTTTTCAATTTAAAAGTAAACTTCACTATAAAAACAATATTCCTCTCAAGTTCATTAAAAAGTACTCTGATTTTGCAGATTCTCTACATTTTTGATCGTTTGCTACTCAGTGACAGCTAAATGACTTGTATTACCTAAAGCCTGCTTAAGGACGGTTTTATGATGATGAGCTGCATTGGGTGGCAACAGACCTGGATTGTTTCTGGATTGGTTTGGAATACGGTTTCTACTTTGTTCTGTTTAAGTTGTTTTGAGTTGTGGCATTGCAGCTAAGTTGGGGATGTGGTTTTTATTCAGAGAACATATTTTGACATCGTTTACAATGTTCCAGGTGAGACATTCGTTTACTATTGTGGCGTAGGGTCCGGTGGGGGGGCGCGTGAATTATAGCCATCGGGTGTTTAACATCTGATTTTTTGCTATTCACCGCTCTGGCCGAAACCCACTGCCACTTAAATATATTTTGTTTTTGTAAACTCGAGTGTCCGGCTGCTTTTGTCTAATAAAACCCATCGCTGATGAGGCTGGCAGCCTATTGTTTTTGTATTTTGATTGTTGAATTTTCAATTTTAAGGGATTTTTGTTTTGTGAGGGGGGTGTGCTGGTTCTTGCTAAATTGATAAATTTGAAATTATATATATATATATATATATATATATATATATACCCTTGTAATGTCAATAAACAGAAATTTAAATCCGAAATGAGAATTTAATTGCAACACTTGAAAATGTGGCAATAATTCCATGTTATATTGAATTTCATTGATAAAAATTAATCGAGGATTACTGAATTTAGTTTTAAATGATGTGATTTTATTTAGACGATTTAGAAATCACTTGAAGATTTTTGTAATATTAAGCAATTTTGCTTTTCTTAAGAGTGAATTAATTCAATTCTACAAATTCAAGGAGTTTTGGATTAACTCTTAAATGAGTTGATTTCATTCATGTATGAATTGGTTACAAATCGCCTAATTGCTACTGGATTAAATCAAAAATGACAACATTTCACTCCAACTTGAAGTGATAACAAATCTCTCAAGCTCTACTGGATTTGCCTTAAATTAGTTCACTTCACTCAAATACGAGTTGGCTGCAGCTAACTCAAGTGCTACTCGATTTAATCCTAAAGACTTCATTTCGCTCAAGTATGATTTGGTTACAAATCGCTCAAGTGCTACGAGATTCAGTCTTAAATGACCTCATTTCACTCAAGTATGACTTGATTACAAATCACTCAAGTACTACTGGATTTAACCTTTATTGATTTGATTTCACTCAAGTATGAGTAAAATGAAGATCACTCAATCATGAGTTGATTAAAAACAACTCATTCACTTGAGTTGTTTCAGCTCTTCTTGAGAAGGTTCCTTTCAACATGGGAAAAGAGTGGATTTCAACTCAACTTGAGTTATTTTAGCTTTTTCATTTTAAGAGAGCATTGTTTTATATTCCAATATGCTTTTCGAAGAAATATTTGCTTATAAAAAAACTTGTTTGACATTTTTTTAAAGTTGTGCAGTGTTATTTTTATTGGAAATTTTTAAGAATTATTTTGTTACCTAGGTTTTTCAACTAAGAATAAAAAATACTCATTTAAGAACTTGCCAGTTATTCGCGATTTTTATATCGAAATTACGCTTGAAATTTAAAAAATAAAATTAATTTTCAGTATCATTACTGTTACAATTAAGTTTCAGATCTCTGAGACGTCCGTCCCACTTCTCAGAGACAACAACTGAATTTACAATAATAGAAAAGAATTTAAAAAAAATATTTGCATCAGCACATTTTTTGTAAATTTTAAATTTCGGTTCAGTGTTACCGTCTTTTTCAAGTACACTTTTACTTTAATGTCTTATTAATTTTATGTCTTATTCCTGATATTATTTCTGACGTCAACATTCCTTTTTCTATGCACATGCAAAACACACAACGATGAATAAGTTTGAATAAAGTATTATGTAAAGGCTATTTTGAGGAAATAAAAAACAACTTAAATTCGAGCTTCTTCTAATTAAAGTACTAATTATTCAAAAGAAATACTTAAAAGTATTTAATATTTATCTTTGTACTCAAATTTTTGAATTCAGTGTTCTATACAATATACTGTACTAGACAGTTTTTCACATTTTTATTCATTTTTCTTTGTTTACTGTAGAAAATATATAAAATTAAAAATTGAAATTATGTTAGAAGCGTCAAACTTTATCTGTATTAAACATTTAAGTCATTCATTGATAGATTCGAATCTACATCTTTTCTTTACTATTGTAAAACAAATAAAATAAAACTTGTTATTTATAACAAAGAAATTTTGTATTCTTCCAAAAACTATACAACTGTAAAATGAGTTTAAATCCCTCGCAAATGTTTTAACGAACCGTCACATTTTGAACAGGGCTTTATTTGCAAAAATAATTAAAATAATAAAAGATAAGAAAGTAAAATAATTAAATAAACTAAGTAATTTAGAGAAAATAAAAAAAATACATAAACTCGAACCTCTACTAATAAAAGTACTAATCATTCAAAAATATCGATAAAAGTATTTAACATTTAACTATGTATTCAAAATTTCGAATTCAGAATTCTATACAATATACTATACTAGATAACTTTCTTAAAGTTTATTCATTTTTTTTCACTTACCGCAGAAAAAATATAAAATTAAAAATTAAAACTATTTTTTATAAGCGTCAAACGTCATATTTATTAAACAATTAAGTCACTCATTCAAAGATACGAATTTGTTTCTTTTCTATACCACTCTAAAGCAAATAAAATTAGTATTGTTATTTATAATAAAGAAATTTTGCATTCTTACAAAAATTATACAACCGTAAAATGAGTTTAAATCCCTCGGAATTGTTTTAAAGAGCAGTCACATTTTGAACAGGGCTTTATTTGCAAAACCCTTGACACGCAACCATTTTATTATTTTGAACCAGAATTTAATAAAATGAAAAGAAAGGGTGAGGGCGGACAAACAAGGTTCAAAATTGGAAAATTTTTTATGCTGAAACGCAATGTTTTATACTTCAATATGCTTTTCAAAGAAATATTTGCTTGTAAAAGAACTTGTTTGAGATTTTGCTTAAAGTTGTGTAGTGTTATTTTTATTTGGAAGTACTTAACAACTATTTTGTTAAATAGGTTTTTCAACTAAGAATAAAGAAAAACTCATTTAAGAACTCGCCAGTTATTCGCTATTTTTATATCGAAATCATGTTTGAAATTTTAAAAATAAAATTAATTTTCGGTATCATTACTCTTATATTTAAGCTTCAGTTCTCTGAGACGTCCGTTACTCTTCTCAGAGACAACAACTGAATTTACAATAATAGAGAAGCATAAAAAAATAAATATTTGGCTCAGCACATTTTTTGAAAATTTTAATTTTTGGTTCAGTGTTACCGGCTTTTCCAATAACACTTTTACTTAATTGCCGTATGTCTTATTGTTCCTGGTGTTATCTCTGACATCAACATTCCTTTCCTACACACATGCAAACCACACAATGATGAATAAGGTATTATGTGAAAGCTATTTGGAGGGAATAAAAAAAAACTTAAAGTAGAGCTTCTTTTAATAAAAGTACTAAATATTCAAAAGAAATACTTAAAAGTATTTAACATTTATCTTTCTACTCAAATTATCGAATTCAGTGTTCTAAACAATATACTTAACAAGACAGTTCATTTATTATTATTTTTTTTCTTTATTTACAGGCGAAAACATATAGGATCAAAATATAAAATTATTTTTAAAAGCATCAAAAGTCACCTATAAAAAACAATTAACTCACTCATTCGTAGATACAAACTTGCTCCCTTTCTATACGATGGTAAAACAAATAAAATAAACTTTGTTTGGCGGACAAACAATGATCCAAATTGGAAGAATTTTTATGCTGAAACGCACCGTTTTACATTCCAATATGCTTTTCGAAGAAATACTTGCTTATAAAAAAAGAATCGTTGAAGATTTTGTTTAAAGTTGTGCAGAGTTGTTTTTATTTGGAAGTTATTTAACAACTGTTTTCTTAGCTAAGTTTTTCAACTAAGAATAAAAAATATGCATTTAAGATGCTTGCCAGTTATTCTCTGTTTTGTAAATAAGCTTTTGTATCAAAATCTATATTTGTATGGAAATAAAATTAAACAGTGAAAACTGGCAGTACCTTAACGTGGCGTTATTACCCCAGAACACCTTACTTGCTTGTTGATAAATTTACAGTTAATTAAAATGTAATGAAAGATGTATCAGAAAGTATTTCAATGATTGCAGCGCGAAATCTTCGCACAAATCTACTAGTGTCCATAAGTTCCATTGGAAGATATGAATAAAATAAAGAGATAAAATAATTAGGTAATGTAAACAATTTAGAGGAAATTCAGAAATTCATAATTCTGAATCCAGATTGCAGATAAAATTTTTGTAAGATAACTGTAATTTTAATATATTCGTTTTTAAAGTTACACATTTCTGTAGCTTTACAAAAATTAGTTTCGTAGATTTACATATTTTCTCATACAGTGTACAAATGAAATAATAGCCAGCATACAGATTCCGAAAACTTTACAACTAGGATTATAGATTTTTTTTTTTTTTTACAGTGTAGAAATATTTAGATGTTAATCTTTTGGCTTCAGATTTTAGACGTAGCCTTTTTAAATAACAAATGTGATCATTACGAAATAGTTTAAAGATTTTAACATTTATTTGCGTAGTCAAATTTCATAATTTATTATACTACATTATACACTATACTTGCCAGCTTTTCACAATTTTCATATAAAAAAGAATTTAAATTATTTTTCAGAAATATCGTACGTAATCGTATAAAAACCAATTTAAATCTCTCATTCATACATACGAATCTACGTCTTTTTATACTGAAAAATAAAAAAAAAATAAAATTCCTTTATTTGTGATAAAACTTTTTTTTACATTCTTATAAAAACTATACAACAGTAAAATGAGTTTAAATCTCTCAGAAATGTGCCACAGAACAGTCTCATTTCGTGCAGGACTTTATTTGCAAAACCCTTAACACCTAACCATTTTATTACCTTGAACCGGAATTCAATAAAAGTAAATAGAGGATCAAACAAGGATCAGAATTCGAGGAATGTTTAAATTGAAAGGCGTTATAAATGCTTTTTGAAAAAATATTTGCTTACGAAAAATAATGGAGGTTTTATAGTGTTACTTTATTCGGAAGTATTTGACATTTATTTGGTAAGCTACTTTTGAACTAAGTGCAAATAAATTTTTAAGAACTAGGTAGTTATTCTCAGTTTTCGGCACAAATCATGCTTGAAATTATAAAAAAGTAAAATTAATATTCAGTATCAATTAATATTAAAAGAAAATATTTATCTCTCGGAAGTTCGCCACACATGTCAGAAAAAACTACTTAATATTCAGAAAATAACAGAAAAGAAACAAAAAAATTTTATATTAATAGTCTAAAACATGTGATTGGCATAAATAGTTATGGGCTGGCAGGATTTGAGTTTTTACACTGTTTTTAAAGTTTTATCTTATACTTTTTTAGCAATTAGCAATACTATATTATTACTAGATGTTAATTTGTTATATGTTGGTCGATTTACAATTAGTTAAAAATTAATAAACGATGATCAGAAAGTAATTTCAAAGATTGAAGCGCCAAAGCCTCGCACAAATCTACTAGTGTCAATAAATTACATTAGAAGATTTAAGTAAGACAAAGAGATAAAATAATTAAATAAACAATTTAGAGGAACTAGAATTTCTTAGATTTTATCCTTTAGATTTTAGACTTAGTTTTTTTCAAATAACAGAAATAATCATTACAAAATAGCTAAAAGTTTTTACATTTATTTTTGTAGTCAAATTTCTTAATTTATTGTACTACGTTATACACTTTACTTGACAGTTTTTCACAATTTTTATTTATTTATTTAGTATTAAAAAAATAATAATTTTATTTATTTTTCAGAAATATCATACGTAATCTGAAAAAGAATTTAAGTCTCTCATTCATACATACGAATCTACGTCTTTTTATACTATAAAACAAAGGAAATAAAATTCATTTATTTGTGACAAAAATGTTTTGCATTCTTGTAAAAACTATACAACTGTAAAATGAGTTTAAATCCCTCGGAAATATTTCAAAGAACAGTCTCATTTCGTGCAGGACTTTATTTGCAAAAACCCTTAACACCCAACCATTTTATTACTTTCAACCGGAATTCAATAAAATGAAATAAAGGACCAAACAAGGGTCAAAATTCGAGGAATGTTTTAAATTGAAAGGCTTTTAAATGCTTTTCAAAAAAATAGTTGCTTACAAATAAAAGAAATAAAAAGTTGGAGATTTTGTAGTGTTACTTTATTTGGAAGTATTTGACAAATATTTGGTAAGCTACATTTGAACTAAGAACAAATAAAATATTGAAGAGCTTGGTACACTGTAAAAAAAAAATCTGTAATCCTACTGATGTAAAAGTGCCGAAATCTGTATGCTTACTGACATTTTATCTCTCCACTGTACAATAAAAGATGTAAATCTACAAAACTATTTTTTGTAAAGCTACAGAAATCTATACCTTTACAAACGAATCTACTAAAATTCTAGTTACCTTTCTAAAATTTTATCTGTACCTGTGTTGCCGTTACATAAAATTTTCTAGGAATCCCAATTTCCTAAAAAATTTTTAGTAATCTTACATATTTTTTTAATTTTCTGTGCAAATCTGTATCGCTTACATAAATTTTTGCTATTGCCATTACATGAGAAGTTCTAGAAATCCTTGTTTCCTAGAATATTTTTAGTAAATTTACAGATTTTTTTACAGTGTAGTTATTCTTAGTTTTCGGCACAAATCATGCTTGAAATTATAAAAAAGTAAAAATATTTTCAATATCAATTAATATTAAAATAAAATGTTTATCTCTCAAAATTTCGCCACACATGTCAGAAAAAAACTATTGAATTTTTAGAAAATAGCAGATAAGCAACAAAAATTTTTGTAATTGCTGGGCAAATCTGGACTCCTGTAACGGATTTACTTAATCAAATATGCCAGCATACTCCAAAACCCCTTAGTGAATTAGGTAAGCCACTCCTAATCACTTAACTTTAGAAAGTGTTAAATAAAATTCATCAATACCTAATAAATAAAAGTGATCTTTAAAGGTCCTGGCTAATTCGTTAGATAATGGTGAGGCATCAGCCTCCACTATCCCCTACTGCGTTGTGAATATTTTTCGAAAAAGGAATTAACTTTTATACCGTAAGTAAACACCAGAACTTTAAACCAAAAAAAAAAATTCTTTAACCTAACTGTAATTGAATTTTAGTAAAATACACTAACAATAAAATAAAATAGGACTCATGGTCGAACTGAAATATCCAAAGTTAACAATTAATATATATTTATTTACAGCAATGCATTTACAACTTAATGATGCGTCACACGACACATTTGCTTCAAATACGATAGAAAAACACAATTAAATATTTACGTATTACAATTATTGTAGATATTACTAGATTAAATAATTAATTTAATATCTTATTAGTCTGACACTTGGCTACCAATTTGAGCATACAAGCCAACTACTCATTCATATGCCCTAAGTAATTGGGTACAATAAAATAAAAATGCAGTACCTTTAGATCCTTGACCGTTGAGGGATATGGGGATTATCCAGCTATTGCTTGCATCCGTTGATTCTGCCATATCTCCGGAAGTGGTGCTACTTTAGGAAATCGTTGCGATCACACACAATTATTTTTTAGACGCCTAATTTTCAAGTCTCAAATATCCTACTTGTGGAGGTTTTCACCTCAAAAGCTAGCTTTCTTAAAAAAAGCATCTTCATCACCAAGAGCATATCCTACGTACTCTCCTCCTAAACAACTCTCTGTTTTTGCTCTTTCCATAGCAGGCGGGGCTACCCCTTCTCCCCTCATTCAAATCCGAAAGCGATGACCAGTAATTTTCTTACACTGATGACCCCTCAAAAGTTATTCGCTGGATCTTGTCCGAGTGGGGGGGACTGAGCCCCATCATCTGCACTCCCATCCGATGGAAGGAAAAGCCTCGAATTCAAAACACTTGATCGTGTGAGGTCTAATTTTTATTAGCCTGGCATAAATTTGTGCATAAATCCAATCCTGACATTACCGTCAAGACATTCTTTACCGAGGCGCCAGGCCGGCGACCCTCAGCACCCTGAGATGACCACTAGAGATAATGGGCCTGCTTTCCTCCTTCACTCGTAAACGGCACTAACATGAAATACAACATTCTTTACAACATTAATACCACATATATATATGTAAACATCAGAGAATTAATAATAATATGCTTAATATACAATTTTAGAACCCGCAATAACAATACAGATAATAAAACTTCAATAATAACTTTATGTACATTTCCTTTTATAAATATGAATATCAGTAGACTGCTGGACCCTTAAGTGTTTCCAGCAGTAATAATAGTCTAAGTCAGGTGATTGTCATAACTAGTTGGGCTGACAGGATTAAACAAAAATTCAATTGATTGTGGTTTTTACCTTCTCAAATCATGTAGCAAAAAACGAGCTTGCTTTATCTGGAGAGTTTAAAATCAGGAATTGTTTTTTGACTTATTTTGACTATAAACAATAAAATTAAAAGATTGAATAATATAAATTAAGACAGACTTGAAATTTTTTTAAAAAAATAAATAAAATTTTATATGCAAAAAATTTAAAAAAAAATTAAAAAACATTTAAAGATTAAAAGTAAACGTTTCGCCAAGCCACACGCAATGCCTCATCAGTACAAAAAATTATTCATTGCATAACAAACATTGGAACAAATCAAGACAGTTTAGTGTTTTATTTTTTGCATATAAAAATTTATTTATTCTTAAAAAATCTATTCAAGTCTGGCTTAGTTTAAATTATTCAATCTTTGAATAGTTTTTTAAATTCAGACATTAAATGTATGTGTAATGCAAACAACGAAATTAGTTTTAATTTAAAACTCTATCAAACTTTGTGATCTTGCTATTCACTGAATATGAACCATTTTTATTAACACTTTTCAACAATGTTGAAAAGTGTTTACGATTTCGGTTTGTCTGGCCGTTTCGCCATGCTCTAACTCTCATAAATACATTCGGATTGCCCAGAAATTTTTGGATGTTACTCGCGTTTAACGGATGTTATTCACGTTATCATAGCATGATCCCTATTTCAAAGAAAGTTTGTAGCATGTTTAATTCATTTACAGGGACAGTCAAAAGTATTCCGTTACATTACAGCCAATGGTAAAATCGTTTCAAAGGATTTTGAATTAGGTTAAATCATTTCTAACATAATATAATTGATATGCATTTATGAAGTGTACTAAAATATATATTCTGCAAAATATGTGGTGCAAAGAATTCTTACTACTATTTTACAGAGCTACACAAAAGAACTCCATGACATGATGTTATGGGTGAAATTTTTTGCGCCGTATTTTAATAATGTTAAACTATTTAATATATTATGGAATTGATATTCTTCGATGGGGATATAAGTTGTTTGATGTATAATACGAAGTGCACCACATTTACAGAGATACACAAAAGATTTCGGTTACTATGTTGTATAATAAGTATCGTATATTAGCGATGATGGCGAGAACTGTACTTTTGATTGTTATATGCGCTTTTAAGAATTACTATATTTATGTATACTATATGGTGTCTAAAATTGCTATAGTTTATATATTGGGCTATACAAAAGAGTTTGCTACCGTTACTGAATTTGAGAGAAAATTGCTTAAGGGTGGTTTTTAAATGTGCTATGCATTTTGGTGCTGAACTGTATTTAGTTTAATTTTTAGAAATGTGCTTAGCAGCGCCATCTGTTGGGAGATTTATTCCAAAACCTGATTAGAACCAATTTTTGTCAGGGAGTAATTGAATCTGAATTTTGATGAAAATTCATGCATTAGTTTTGGAGATATACCTATTGCGGAAATCGTGAAAATGAAGCATAGAAGCTCACCCTATAGGGCAATTTAGACCAAAAACTAAAAAATACAAATTTATATCAGAGACTACTTAAATCTGAAGTTCGAAGAAAATTCGTGTATTTGTTCTTGAGGTAGAGCTATGAAGATAATCATGAATAATGCTATATAGCAGCTCACCTGCTGGGAGATATACACCAAAATTTAATCAGCATTAATTTATGTTAGAGACTAACATAATCTAAAGTTTTATTAAATTTTTGAGATAAAGTTCCCACAAAATAAATATCACATATTGATGGACAGAGTCACAGACTCCCAGAGAGACATTTTGTAAAAACATGTTTTTTTTAGGGGAAGGATCTCTGACAACTAAAACGTGTAAAGCCGTCGGAAAAACGTAGTCGAAATTTTTCACGAATCCAATACTATCTTCTTGTACAAATAGAAGAAAGTAAAAATTTAAATTGTGGTTTGAAATACACCGACAGCTTAAATATACATATCAGAATTAATAGAACTTTGCTTTTCAGTACAATAGATGTTATTATATTAAAATTTTATAAGAAATGTGCAAAACTTTATGCGTAATTTTTTTTTAGTCCCAATAGCCTCAAGTTTCAGTAACTCATTATTGCGAAAGTTCGTGATTTTTTTACTATTTTTTTTACTGTAAAACATACAAAGTAAACAAATTTTCTGCAGAACAAAGAATTTTTCACATTCTTGTAAAAAAACATACAAATTACAAATGAGTTTAAAACACTCAAAAATGTTTTAGAGAAAAAGTACACTTTGGACAAGGTTTTATTTCAAAAACCCTTAATACTCAACTATTTTATTATTTTGTATCAGAGAAATAGAGATACAAAGAAGTAAAAAGACAAACAAGGATCAAAATTCAAAATATGTTTACATTGAAACGAGCTGTTTTATTTTTTAGGATGCTTTTAAAAATAAAATACCCTTGAAAGTATTAAGTAAAATATTAGGCTTGGTTTAAAGTTATAATAAAAGGAAGATAAAAACTGGCTTTTGGGACTAAAAACCTTATACTAAAATTGTAAAGATGTAACATTTGTGCGTTTGAATGTAGGGCTAATCTCTCAAAGTACAGAGCCAATACGTATAATAATGGAAAGCAAAATGCTGTAGACTATCTCTGCTACAACATTGGGCGGTCCGGATTAATGCAGATGCGTATGAGGCAGCTACTCCGGGCAACTTTTTTAGGAACTACCATGGGAATGATTAGGAATTTTATTAAAAGGTACTAAATGGTTAAAATTGACCAAAAGTAATCAAAATTCATACATTTTAAAACGGTTTGGAAATGAATGTGGTGCCCCTTCTCTTCTCTGCTTCCCGTATCACTTCCACTCACGCACGAACCATATCATTAGTAAACTAATGATTAAATTTTACTATAACAACTTAATATAGTATTGTTTTCAAAATATATTCTTTATTGACGTTTTTCTCGCAATAAGGCAAGTTGAAAATTTCAAATTATGACCAATTGGGGCATTTTCTTTTAGACATCTTTTAACATACGTAGATAAGAAAAGTAAAAGTTTTCAAACAAATTTTATTATCAATCTATTCATCTCTTTTTCGATAATTCTTATAGTACTTTTCCTTAAATTTGTCAGAACCTCTTTGTGATACCCTGTATAGAAGCGTGAATAATATCTCTTAGGAAATCTATACATACATACAATATGTATGAAGTTTAGTTCTAGCCACTTCCAAAACGTAGCAAATACGTCTTTTTAATGGCGATTCCAATAATATTTTTGGAGCCAGAAACTTAAAATTTGATATGGTAGTTATAGTAAAATACAAATCGGTCGCTATTAAGAATTTCTAAAAAGTTAAAAAATTTTAAATGTAAATTAAGTGGAAAATGTTTTAAAAGCATTCTATATTACGATTTATTAGGATTTTTTGTTACTAGAATCTTTAAATTTGATATAACTGTTACTTTTAAGTTTTAAGAATAGTTTCTAAAAAATTCGAAACGAAAAAACTTGCAAAAACAAAAACAATTTTAAAATCGCGATTTCTGTGACTAATTTGAAGCTAAAAAGTTAAATTCCGCATTGTAATTTCTTCCAAGATGTAAATGCCTTCTAAAAAGCTTTTCTAAAAACTTCGTACTTTGAAAACGTGAAATAAACGAAAAATGCTCTAAAAAGCTCTAAATTTAGATTTATTTAGCATTCTTAGGCCCAAAAACTTGAAATGTATAATAAAATTAAATTTGTTTTCCCCCCAAATCAATTGAAACACTTCGTGTGATTTAAATGCAATACAACAGGTTGCTACGCGGCTAGTACTTAATACATTAGCGCAGATTTTACCTATACTATTTCCATTATTGCATGCTCTCTTATATTCGTCTTGTATATTTAGAACCCTCCTTTGAATTTACAAACATTCTGAATATAAACTTTTTAACAACTTTTTTTATACCGACAACAGATATAAACATTCCTAAACAAATAAATGTAATAATGAACTACTGAAGAATATTCCATATAATACACTGCTCAAAACAATTAAAGGATAGTGCAGTTTTAGGTGGATTTTGTATCTGGGAAACTTTTTAGCTGATTGATACATGGTCGACAGACATAGTAAAGTTATATGAGAATAAATTACACATGTTTGGCAGAAAAAAATTTTATTGCGCATTTGTGTACAAAAGGAAAAAAACACAATTTGTGCATATGAGAAAAAAAGAATAAGAAAAGGTGTTTTCTTCAAAGAAAATCATTTTCAGTAGGGGGTATGGTTTCCACGGGCGGCCAGCAACGTTGAACACCTTTGAGGCATGGACTCAATGAGGCTATTAATGACGAGTTGGGGTATTCTGCCCCACTCTTCCAGAAGAGCTCTTTCCAGTTATTGGAGAGTTTGTGGGGGTTGTTGGCGGCCATAAACTCGTCTTCCTAGAGCGTCCCAAACGTGCTCGATTGGATTCATGTATGGAGAACACGCTGGCCATTCCATTCGAACGATTCCTTCCTCGAAAAAGAAATCCTCCACCAGGTTTGCACGATGTGGCCTGCAGTTATCGTACATTAAAATGAAATTATCTCCGATTGCTGCAGCGTAAGGGACTACAATAGGTCTGAGGATCTCATCCCTATATCGGCGACCAGTCAGAGCTCCATCTCGAATGATGTAGAGGTCAGTGCGCCCGTCAATGGAGATGCCACCATACACCAAGACTCCTCCACCGCCAAATCTGACACTTTCGTGCACGAACGCAGGATTATTCCTACTGCCACGGTCCCTCCAGATGAAAATACGCCTATTATCCGGATGCACAGAAAAACGGGACTCGTCAGAAAACAGAATATTGCTCCATTCATTTCTCCTCCAGTTGACATGCTCGGTTGCCCACTCCCTGCGGTCGCGACGATGCCTTGATGTTAATCTAACACATACCATCGGTCGGCGAGCATACAGACCTGCAGCATGGAGCCGGTTTCGGACAGTCTGAGTTGAAATCGTGGTGCCTGTAGCCAAGCGAAGGTGTTGTTGGAGAAGAGTAGCGTTCATGTTTCGGTGTCTCCGAGCTGTTAACGCTAAATACCGATCTTCATTGGGCGTTTTTGCCCGTCTGCAACCTTGCCCTGGTCTTCGGCCAGCACATCCACTCTCCAGAAAACGGTTCCAGATCCTGGAAATGACACTTTGTGACACTCCAATGGCTTGCGCTACTTCGGCTTGAGTTTGGCCCCCTTCTAACCTACCAACAATTCTCCAAGCTTCTGAATCTGTCAAATGACTTCGCTGAGACATCGTACTCATCGAAACAAAGCAATCACTGAATGCCGATCATCCTTGTCTTCATTCTCTTTTATCCAGTTGAAAGTCAAATTTCATTCGCTGCCGCTGAAGGGACGTTTTTGACGCCGAACTCAAAATTTGCATACTCCACAGTTTGAAAACCAGAAAAATTTGCATTTGTGATTCTCTTCTTCTATTTTCGGCAAAAAAAATTTCGTTTATATCTTTATTTTATATAAAACTTCAAATATCCTTTAATTGTTTTGAGCAGTGTATTAGTCTATAAAATAATAATCGCTAAATGATGTTTTTCCCCCATCGCTGGAGTGCTTTAATCATAAATTGACTCCAACGTTTCCCGGTGATTGAAAGCCCTGTCGCTAAAATACTAGTGATACCGTTGTTTTCACTTTTCAGTGCTTCAACATATGACTTCACAACTGTAAGTTCTAGCTCATACTTTAAAAAAAATTCTTCATTTCATCATTTCTGACACCTGTTTTTTCTTAGTGACAGCATCCATATAGAATTCCAAATTTCCCTCTTTTACCGACAGTTTTCCTAAGTGTACTTATCTGTTTAAGTCTTCATAGTACCAAATATCAGTAATTTATGTAGCTAAATATTTTTCAACATTTTTTTCTCTATTTTTCTGAAGTTTCTCTTCTACTGATAATTTTGGAAATACACCTGCTGTGTTCATTTCTTAATGCATCTTGTTTCTGCATGCGTCATACAAAATCCTTTAATTTATCCCCTTTCTTCCGTGTAGAATTTATCTTCTTATCCATTTTTATCAATGTTGATTTCAATAAGTCAACGTTATTGTTTGTAACACTAATTTAAAGGTACATGTACCATCTGGACAACTAAAATGAAGCAGTTTTTGCGAAATATATATATCTTGTATTTTACTTTAACCCGTCGTCATGGGGGTTGAGTCTGTGAGATCCGATACATATTATTTTGCTTGAATCGCGGAAACTACCCGTGCGATGTTGCCGGTCTTCTCAGTAGATGGAGGTATCGAGTTAGTCTAATCGTCGCATGCAACACCTTAGTCGTACGCAAGCCACAGTGGGAGTTACACGTGTGCAAAGTTGAAAAAGGTAACTGAGACCCACCCCCGCAGTTAGTGTAACAATTTCGCGCTATGTTGAAGATGACTCAAGATTTTAAAATCATGTCTTCACAACATTGTGAAGGTGTTTGTTCATCGGCCCAGGTGATTTACCAAAAAGGAAAGCACACACAAAAAAAACTCCGAAAAGAGAGAGTTACATTTTAACGACACGTTTATTTAGCTAGAGTTAAGACACTGCAAGTCCCCCATAAAGGGGAGGGAATTCTCAGAGCTCAACAGAGCTACATGTTAACAATCTGGTGGCGGACAGTGAAGTGACGACACAGCGTCATATCGCTTATCGCCAAGAGGCGTAAGAAGTTTTTCATACAAAGATTTTTGGCGAATTTACTTTGGTAGACTACACGTTCAGGATCGGCTAAACTTTGCGGTTTAGGAACCCAAGGATTGTTTTTACATTTGCAAAAATCTTTAGGGTTAAAGAAATATTTTAAGCCTGGGAAGTAGTTGAGATAAGCAGGCCGTTACATACATTGGAGTTTTGCTGACCAAAATTATATTATCCAGATGCGCAATTGAACAGATAAGAAAGCACAGTCAGGATAAACAGAGATAAAATTATTTCTAGTTTTAAGCATTAATTGTGAGAATGAAAATAGGGTGTGTAAGGTAGATGTTAGTAAAAATGTGACGGATAAAAGATTATGATGAGCCAAGCCCAGAGTGTTCTTTATTTTGTTAATAAGTGCGGTATCTATTGGGCAGATGTTTTTCAAAGACACAACATAAATTTGTGAGAAAGGAAGTTCTATTATTATTTTCTACAGAGAGCCCCAAAAGATGAAAAGTTTTAACTTCTAATAGTGGGAGTATGAAAGCTAAAAATTAACTATTAAATGTAGAATTAATTTAAACTAATGGGTTTATTAGTGAAAAGGGAATCTAAAATAAAACTAAGAATTTATTAAAGGGAAATAATTATTGCATTTATGAAGGGGAAAAGATATGTAGCGATAATCTTCGCTACAAACATGGCGCGAAATTGTTATTGACTCAATACCTCCATCTACTGAGAAGGCCGGCAACATCGCACGGGTAGTTACCAAAATTCAAGAAAAATAAAATGTGCCGGGTTGCACAGACCCAACCCCCTCTGGGTTAAAATAGAGATTGAAATTTAAAAAATTTCTGTAGTAAATATACACATTATAGCCCGTGTATCAAAAGAAATTAATTTTGTGCATAAATTTGTTTTCAAGAACTAATTAACTTTTTGCATATTTTTTTAATAATATGTCTGTTTGATACATTTTTCTAAAAAATTTGAATATATCACCTTAAAAATTTTTATGGTGTCAAAAAGCATACCATTTGAGAATAATTAGAAGCAATTCTCATTTTTACTTAAAAGAAATTAAATTAAAAATATTTTACTAAAAAACTTTAAAAATTCGAAAAATTTTAAGAACATGATTTTTACTATTTAAAAAAAATCACCCGGACTGTAATGTTAGATATTAAAAAAAAAACTAGTTAGTTACAGAATTTTGGAAAGTTTCAAATGATTAACTTCGTCGGAAATGCCTACACGCTCAACTTCAGAATTGCAGCTGCTACACCAACACAGTCCTGATGTCACCTGTAGGGGACACCAAAGAACATCCTTTAAATTAAATTAAATGTTTCTAGAATTGTTAAAATTTTTTCGAAACATTTTAATAAATGCTTGCATATCATAAGCATCGATATATAGACTGATACATTTCTGAAGATGTTTCATAGCAATTTTAAACTGTTTTTTGTGTCATAACATAATATTTATCTCAGGGCAGAAGAGATTATGGGATCGGATTTGTGACAATGGATGTGACGTGAAAACTGCCGTTCGGACTTCGAATCATAGTGATGTAGCCATCTTTCATTCACTGTCACAAATCCAGCCTCATAAGCTGCAAACCAGCCTAAAATCCCTACTCCTCACACTTGAAATGAGGATGGATGAGTTGGTGTAGCGGCTGCAGTTCTGAAGTTAAGCGTGTGATGTTGGGCTTCAATATTCCACATCAGCCATGGCAGTGCAAATATTTTGTGTACGCTCGGCGCAGCAACTGTTGTTTGCTATCAGATCCCAGAAAAAAACAGTAAATGAGCTAAGGAAACAATAAATGGAGTACAGCTTTCTTTCTACATCGCATTTTCCTCCGTTTAATTTCCCAACTCGTGACTTCAAAGCAAGAACTTTACTTTCTTCAAGGTTCAAGGTAGATCTCAGTCTTTGAATTTTCTTTGTTGCATCGATCATTGATTTTTTTCAAGCTCAAACTTTATTCTGAAAGTCTCTCTTTATTGGATAAGAATTCTTTCAGCGACAAAGCATATCGTTTTTTATCCTCAAGGAATAATCCTAGTTTTTAATCGGAACAAGTGAACTTGTATCAAACATGCTGATGTGCAAATTCTGATGAAAGCAACTGCTAAATATGCAAATTTACTTGCATCCCAAAAGAAACGGAAACTCTGAATTTCAATATTGCATTGCAGCTTCCGAGGTATTTTAATAAGTTTGACATGATGTTGATTTTTCACCTATTTTAAAATCTCTGATTTAGTTTCACAATGCACATTTTCATCCATTAAAAATTTGACTTCCATAAGCACTTCATTAAAAATGTTACAAGTAAAGTAATAAGGCAGGCTCTAACATAAAGAGTAAAAAAATTTATAGGATGCTGCCAAAATTATTCTTTCCGACATCTTTCCAAGCGAATAATTTTTAGTTTGATACGTTTAGATTATGAGGGTCACTACTACGCTTCCAGAACATTCCTAACATTTATGTGGACTCTAAAGCTCGACATTCTTCATTCTCTTAAGTCAAATTTGGTTCCGGCCTGTCCTAATAAAATAAAATTTTTAAATTCCATTTCGGATTCAACACTTGTTAAACAATTGTCCACATAAAAACTATTCAGAAGTTTTATGAATTATATTTACTGGCTATTCCGAATTTTCGTCTAATGCCATATTCAAAGCACAATCTAGAAGTCTTTTCTTTAATGATACAGTTTGATCTCTCGGTTCATTTTCTTTATGTTCTACTTTACTGTGATAATTTCTTGTACTTTTTCATTGACTTTTATTTCACTTTCCACTAAGTTTAACTTGTTCCTCAAGCTATATTAATTCTGAGAACTCTTTTCAGTTTCTTTTAAATTATTTTTAAGCTGCAAAGTAGCTGCACAGTTAAGTTTTTTTCCACTCAAGTTTTTAAAATCATCTATCTTATAATTTTCTCCATCAGTCGGAGTTATCAATACAACATTTTCTGCTTGAGGGACTTCCAATCGTTGCTTTCAGTTTCATGTGATTTAGTAAGAATTTCACTTCGACTTTTCTCATCACTTGACCGATTTTGAAGCAATGATATTTTATCTTCTAACTGGCCTATTATACTCTCTATAATTATCAAGCAGAAATTGAAACTCTCAGCTTTTTTAACAACTTATTCTTATCATCTTAAAGCTCCTTAATATATTTTTCAATAAGTTGCACTTAACTCTGCATCTTCTTTAAAATTAGTCAACTCTTTTAATATTTTGTAGTAGGCTACATATTGGTTTTCTGATCTCAATTTTCTGACGTTAAAATGTAATTTCTTCAAAATTAAGTTAACTCTTCACTACACGATTTTTTCTATTTTTATGAAAAAAATTATTTGAAATCTATGTATCCGTCTAATAATGGGGAAAATAGTAAAAAAAATAAATTTTTAGCTAAAATTTGATATTTTGCAGCACGTACCCTATATACACAATTACGGATTTTTAATGTTGTATTACTATATTTTTCACTTAAATGGGCTTAGAATAATTAATTTTATCTGCTTAATACTCTAAAACTTTCTTTATATTAATATTTTTAACCTTTAGCTTTCGGTCAAGTGAAATGTAAAATATCCTTTTACAACGGGAGAATGTCGCGATTTCATTCCCCTTTCTTAATGACCCTTCACTGCAGGTGACCAGAAATTGCTGTTATCATTTGGAACATGTGTTAAAGATTTACACGTTCTTGATAAGATAGGGAATTTTGTTCCCTGAGAGAAAGCTATTTTTGTTTACTTGTTAGAAAGTGATGTTTTAGGTTCTTTGAAAAGATGTAATTTATAATGATAAAAAAGATCTTTTTCTGTGAAGTGCGTGTCATTAAATAAAACATATATTAGTAATAATTGAGCGGTCTCTTTAAAAAATAATTAGAAAACTTGATGGATGTTTATTGAATGTTTTAATACCATTTGGTTTCTTGAAGGGTATAATCTAAAAATGAAGGTTTGTTATAGGCAAAATTACTATAAGTGTATATGATAATACAAAAATACATTATTTTAAAAAGTGCTAAATTTTCAAATATTTAAATAACACATAAGTGATTTCCTTAAGTATCATTGTTAATATTATTACAACGATTTAAATTAAAACAAAAAATGAAATTTCAAGATAAGAAAAAATTAGAAATTAACATATAAGGAATCGTTAAACAATATAGTAACAAATAATAAAGAGATATCTAACGGAATTTATGTTTCCTATTAAGTCTTCGTTTTGAACTGTAACTAAAACGAATATTTACGAATAGTACTACTTTAATTTAATCTGTAAAATAATTAACCGAATATTATAAAGAAATATTATTATTATTATTATTATTATATTATTATTATATTATTATTAATATTATTATATTATTATATTATTATTAATATTATATTAATATTATATTATTATTAATATTATTACATTATTATATTATTATTAATATTATATTATTATTATATTATTATTAATATTATTATATTATTATATTATTATTAATATTATATTATTATTATAAAGAAACTTGTTTCATTAAATAAATAAATAAAATTTAAAAAAATGAAACTTTTTCAAGGCTTCATAAAAAGAACCTCGATTCCGACTCAAAATTTGTCAAAGAAAAAGTTAAGTGAAATTAGACGTCAGCAGAACTTCCAGATCCCGACCTGAGACAATCAAAGCTATCTGGTCCGTCCCTTTTTATTTTCATGGTTTAAAAAAAAAAAAAAAAAAAAAAAAAATTAAACTATATAAAACGGAAAAAAGCGCTTTGACTAAAACGCATCCATAAAAAAGCTAACATATTTAAAATCATATCATATTTAAATGAGTACAATAATAATACACTTGGTTTATCTTAGAATATAAATACTAGAATAAGATGATTTTTTGAAATTTTGACGTTCTTGACATGTAGAAAGTGAGAGGATCATTAAACTGTATATATTTTATGAATACAGCTTAGAAAGAGTTATACGTTTCCATAGAATCAAACTTTCTTCCTCAAACTAAATAAACCTGATTAAAAAGAACAATACACAGCTTTATTAAGTATAGTATAATATCAGAAAACATTGTGCTACAGCAAATTATATAGAATTTTTCTGTTTCAATATCGTTATGGAATGGAAAATCATAGTGGAAATAAAATTCACTAGATGTATTTTTTTTTTTTTATTTAGAATTGTTATGATGGATTTTTTTCTCTAATTAAAAAAATAAAAATAAATAAATAAATAAAAATAAATAAAAGATAAAAAAAGAGAAATACATCCATGATAATAACTCTAAACATAATATTTTTTTACATTACGTGGCAGGTCTGGCTAGCAAGATTTTATACCCAGGGCACTTTCAATTTTTCGTGCCCCCTTAGTCTGGTTTATTGACTGATACTAGTTCAAGATACATGTCAGACACTTATCCGAAAAGTGTGAACTCAAAAAATGAAGTTTTCCGGATAATTGAAAAATGGTTCCAGGAATAAAAAAATAAAATATTTATTTCTATTTATTTCTATATTATTAGCTGAATTGTACTTTTAACCGTATATTGAGATATTAATAATGTGGAATGATAAAAAATATATATCAAATATAACAATTTTTGACAATTATGATTTTTTAAAATGTAAATTAATATAAAATCATCTAAAATTGTGCCCTCAGAAATTTCATGCCCAGGGCACAAGCCTTGAATGCCCGTGCGATAGTCAGGGCTTGATTACGTGACATTAATATTTCTTTCTTTTTTATTTTATATGACATATAAATATTATTTTATTATTTTTAAAAATTCAGTGATTTACAATATAAATTACAAGTAGAAAATGAGAGGTACAATAAGCTATATGAAAATATCTGCATACAACATATAAAAAGTTTATCATTTCCAAGGAATCACACTTTCTTCTACAAACCAAAGATTGGTAGTTTGGTTGTGTTTATGACGGTCAATTATGAACACGAGGGATAAGTGCTCTTAGGGTGGAATGCCCCCCTTAAGAGGCTTTTTAAGAAAACCTAACCCGTATTTAAACGAGGAAATCCAAGTTTCGAAGAAAACCACGAGAAACTCCGAACAATTTGGTAGATGGGCGCGATTGGGTTTGAACCCAGCACCTCCTGTCTAATAGTTTCGAGGGAGATCTTCTTAGCCATTGGTGGGGCCTTTCAAGCTAATAAAATATAGCAATTTGTTTTAATTTTTTAAAAAATTGGCTTGTTTTTAGCTTATATCACACAGGGTTTTGTACAAATTTAACACAAATTTCTGTAAAATTGGCAAAATGTAGTAGAAATAATGTAGTGCAATTGAAATATAAATATATTAAATATTTTATAAAATATGAGTAGTACTATAAAGTTTTTTTTTTTATCTGCGTTCGTGCGAATGGTTACAACAATCTTTTTACATGATTTAATATTTAACTCTATAGAGCAACTCACAAAAAAAAAAAAAAAAAAAAAAAAAAAAAAAAAAAAAAAATCCAGCCATATATCAGGAAAATTTAGAAAGATATCGGTGATAGAAGTGAGCTGATTTTTAGTTCTCTCTAAAAGCAGGCGAAGGATAATGGTTTTTCCACAAATTGTAAATTTTAATTAGCCGAATTTTAAGAAAAACTTAGTGTTTATTGACTATCAAGATTGTGTATGATGATTTGGGACAAATCTCCGATTTTGATAATTCTTTTTATTATGCAACAGGTTCCTCTAGTAGCTATCCAAGAAGAACTAAAGCATTAATAGAAATTAAAAAATATATATATTAAAATTGAAATTGGAAATTTATGGAAAATTACTTATCATTCAGCTGCTTTTAGATTCAATAAAAAATCAAATCATTCCTATCGCCAACACCTTTATGAAATTTCACGATATTTAACTTTTTTTTTTTTATGAATTGAACCATAGAGTTGACTATTAAATTATCTTAAAAGAGCGTTGTTATCGTTTGCACATGCACAGACAAAAATTATTTTGTACAACTACTCATATTTCATAAAATGTTTAATTTATTTATATTACTATTGCCTATGTTTTTTCAACTACATTTTGCCAGTTTTTCTGAAACTGTCGTTAAATTTGGTTGAAAACCATGTATAATAAGCTAAAAAACATGCCAGTTTTTTTGCACTTAAAAAAATGCTATATTTCCTGATTATACTCTCTATTTATGCAAAAATCAGTAGAAATGTTGTACAATATCCATATATTTCTACTCTGCATCGATAGATCGTTTCGTATAATTTAATGTACAGAGGGATCCCAAATATTATAGTTTTTCTATTTTTTTTCCCCTATCGGCTTCCTAAGTTTCCTTCTTATGAAATGGGCATTCATAAATAAAATGGGCATTCATTCTTTTTTCTGCGAATCAAGTGTGGAGCTGGGGGAAAAAATACGAATTTAAAAGTACATTTTTTTCTCTATACGATGTGTAAAAATTTAAAATATACGATATTTAGAAGTGTAATTGCAATAATCGAAAATTGCAAAATCGAATTTGCATGGAAACGCATTTTAATTTCTTTTCTTTTCTTTCTTTCTTTCTTTTCTTTCTTTCTTTCTTCCTTTTTTTTTTCTATTTCAAGAGAAAATGGAGTGATTCTGTTGCCACAATCTCAAAAATGTTACTGGAAACTATAAAAAAAATTAATATCTCAAAAATAAATTGAGATAGAGTTTTAAAACAAATTGCACTTAAAAGTACATTTTTCTTTCTTTATAACAGTATAAAAATTTAAAATGTGCGATGGTTAGAAGTGAAAAAATTTGTTGTAGTGAACATTGCAAAACCGAAATTGCATGGGAAAGTGTTGGCATTGGCAAAATGACGTATACGTTACGCACATATATGTTTCGCTTTTATAATATAGATACATATTTATGAAATGTATGGTATTTTTATTTAGAAATAAAGAGATTGTATAGTATTTTCTATTTTTCCGTAAAGGCAAGACACTGTGAAAGAAGCTCTAAAAGTTAGCTTTTTAAACAAAATTTACCAATGAAGGGAAAAAAAGGCATTAATTATATTAATTTATATGAAATTCAGACTTTTGAACCATTCTGTGTTAGAGTAACAATCCTACTACCATAGAAATATGATTCTTCAAATTAAACAAGTGTGCCCCAGAAGTTTTGAAGAAATTCAAACACTTTCTAATTTTTTAGACGTTATTATTATTATTAATTATACCTTTTGCTTTTACTTTTAATTTAATTATATTATTATTTATTATATTTTTTAACAATTGTTTCGCCATGAAAGTTTTTAATAATTAAATCATTATTTTTTGTTTTCCCTTGTTTTATTCGAGAATAATAGCTATATAAATAATAATAATAATAATAAATTTTGTGGTTGCAACATTCTAGCAAAAAAAAAATAGAAGAGGAAGAAAATAGAGCTACTTTATTTGATAAAAATCGCTAAAAATTAAATATTTTAAATGAATATATAAAATTGAAGCTGGTGTTATACACAATTGAAGTGAAAAAACTTCTTTAAACACCATAAAATAAGTTAACTGCGCAAGGCCTTTCGAAAGAGCTTAGTCTTTCTTCGTCGTTTTCAGTCGTGCCGCTACATTCATAGTAGACGCACGTCTTTTTTGCGCCTGACGAAGAAAGACTAAGTTCTTTCGAAAGGCCTTGCGCAGTTAACTTATTTTATGGTGTTTAAAGAAGTTTTTTCACTTCAATTATTTTAAATGAGTTTATTTATTTTAATTTATTTATTTGTATTGTTATTAAATTTCTAAAAAAGGCCTTGCAGCAATTTTCATGAAATTTAAATTCAATCCTTGACCAATTGCAGAGAATAATCTTTCAATGAAACAAAAAAAAAAGGCACATGAATCAGTCGAATAGTTTCGAAATAATTGATAAGCGTACAAAACGACAACAACAACAAAAAAGTGCTAAATTGAGAACTTCTTCCTTTTCTTTAATCCTTTTCTTTGTTTTTTATCCGTCAGATGAAAAATAACTGAGAAATTATTAATGCAATCTATATTATGGTTTGCATAAATGAAAATTCTTTCATTTGAATTTGACGGTGAATAAGTTATTTAGAAATAATGAATAATACTAGAATTCGACGATTTTCTGAAGCAGATAATGCATAATTCCATTCTCATTTATGTAAAAGGTATTGTTGCGCATGACTATTTAGTAGGCTGTCACCATAGAATCAAGCTGGTTTCTAATGTGAAACTTTCTGAATAATTCTTAACGTGTGGCATCAAATTGTCAGACCTGACAGGATAGGATTTTGATAGAATTGGGAATCGAATTCAGTTTTTACATTTTGTTTTTGTTATAAATAAATTACTTATTGACATTACCGCAACAAAAATACAACCAGCAAATTTCCACCTTTCCCTAAATTTCGCGATCGGAAATTTTGTTCAAAACGCCAAATTTTACATTATTTTCTGAAATGCTTTTGCCTTTATTAAAAAAATTAAAAACGCCATTCAATTATGTAATTTTTTAATAAGAATTTCACGTCTCGTTCATATGTTTCATATGTTAACAATTTCGTATGTTTTTGAATAATAAAAATGAATTCAGAAAAGCTTCAAAAACTAACTCCTTTGGGCTTGAGAACAATCATAAGTTCCGTAAATATAATAATAATTATAAACATTTGATTTTTTTTTTCAATTCAGTGCGTAAAATTACGTACGTAATTTCTAATATTTAGTGCGTTAGTAAGAAAGAAAAATAATAATAATGCTTCATTTTACATTCTAAGAGTGAACATGTAATCAAAATTAGCAACGCTAAATCTCTAAAACTACTTGCTAAATATAATCTATTCATTATTATGTCTCACAAGCAAGAACTATCTAAAATACCTTGTAGCCACGGGGGTAGAAGCAGCTTTACGTCTTCTGCGCAAACAATGTTTATTTTTTTGCCAAGTTTTTTTTCCCGGCATTTCCCTAGGATAATTAACATCCTCCCTACAGAAATTCCCTAGCTCGATAATCAGTCGGACCCCTACTGAGCGAAACGGCCTTAATGATTTCTTTTTCCGCATGTTGGAGGGGAAAAAGTTTTCGGGATAACGATAATCCCAACCCCGTATTCTTCAACATTTATTTTCTTGGGACTACGGTAATCCCCCCGGAAGCTAAAGGATAAGTATTCAGTAAAAATATTAAAAGTAAATTTTGCCGTAATAGCTTAATCAATTTTTTTCCGAAGAAAAAATTAGAATTTTTTCTTTGAAAACAAATTTTCATGCAGCCATCTGGCATGGACAAAATAAGTGTCAATTGATTCCTTGGACTGTTCCTGATCAGTTACCGCTATCCTATTGGCCAAATTCATGGCACATAATGAGAATTATAGTACGAATTGAATATTTCCA
Source organism: Maratus speculifer (assembly GCA_964019185.1). NCBI lineage: Eukaryota > Metazoa > Arthropoda > Arachnida > Araneae > Salticidae > Maratus > Maratus speculifer. The sequence goes on along the minus strand of OZ025297.1, from coordinate 171,521,493 downwards.
ACTGAGCGAAAAATTGCCCAGGCCGGGAATCGAACCCAGATACTTGGCTTACAAGGCCAATGCTTTATTGTTAAGCTACCCGGGCGATAGCCGGCTGGGATTTTTTGCTCAGATAACCTTATTAGTCTGGTCTGTCATTTAGACAGCTCAACAGAATAGACCGCAGGTAATAGAACTCCATATGACGATGGGTCGTAGATATACTATTAAATTCAACACAATTTAACTGATTGGTAAACTAATCATACGAATTGAATATTTCCAAATGAGTGAAAAATCTCAGTCGGCTATCGCCCGGGTGGCTTAACAATAAAGCATTGGCCTTGTAAGCCAAGTATCTGGGTTCGATTCCCGGCCTGGGCAATTTTTCGCTCAGTTGGAAATATTCAATTCGTATGATTACTTTACCAATCAGTTAAATTGTGTTGAATTTAATAGAGAATTATAGTGCTTTTATATAGGTGTCAGATGTGGTACACCGTGCAGTGAAGGGTTAAAATTATCTTGTGAAAAAGGATGATCGTAAAGGCACAGTAAAAGCACTACAAGCCAATCACATATATCAGCCACAACTGTGATAAAAGAAATGTTCTTTTGTTGCTTTATGGCGTTTCTCTTTTATTTTTTTTTCTCTAATGGATCCGAATTTCCATGTAAATCAAGTATCCACAAATTAGAAAGCACTGTGTTTTTAGTCAAAATCGTTGTAAAAAAATCGATACTTGCACGAGAATCTGCGATGAGATTCCTTCCCATGACTGTCCACTTCAACTTCTTCTGAACAGCAGTAAGCTCCAAATCAAGCATTTTGTATGCTCCTGCCATCAGCCTTCTAGTTATATTAACCCTCATTAAAAACTCCTATAATATTGGCTTTTCAATCAAGGCAATGGATGTTCAATGTCTTAAGCTCTTGCATTCACTCATCTTGTCCTATTAATGGTGTAGAATTACAAATTACATCTTGACTAAGACCATCAAAAAGATACTTATAACTAGTATAGAGTTTTGAAAGAGCTATAGCAAAAACTTCGTGATAAAAGGCATTAGTAGTATCTACCCCCAAACAAACAGAACATGGATAAAAAATGCCTATTATTGGGAAAAGTTGGAAATTTTTAATGTATTAATGGTGTTTTCAACAATAGTTGCTCTTATTTCTTCCTATACATTTTTTTTCTTTTACTTAAAAAAATAAAATGAACATTGTAAAGCATAAAGAACATTCTTTTTACATTCTGTTTCATTAAAACATACAACTGTAGAATGAGTTCAACTTCCTCTTAAATGGTTCAAAGACCCGCCGCACTTTAAATTTTCAACTTTGGACTTTATTTGCAAAACTCTTATCGTTCAACTCTTTTATTACTTTCAGTGAAAATTCAATAAAAAGAATCCTGCAGATAAAACAAAGATCAAAATTTGAGAAACGTTTAAATTGAAACGAACTGTATTATATTACAAAATGCTTTTGAAAGAAAAATTAGCTTATAAAATATAAGCGGGATTTAGGCATTTGTTTAAGATTGTTATTTTGATCTTTTGTTATCTAATGATACTTTTATTTAAAAAATACTATTCACATTGATTTGGTTAATCAAATTTAAAGAATATAATATATCAGTATATATATCAAAATAATAAATCATACTTGAAATTAAAAAGTAAAATTATTTTTTTATTAAACATCTGGCAATAAAGGAACACTATACAAGGAAAACTAAATTTCTTTATTGTGAATTTCTATTTTATAATTATATTAATATAAATATAATTTCTATATTAAATTTCTTTATATGCATCTTATAATTTGTGATGCTTGAATGATATAAAAGAAACATAAATAATCGGTATTTTGCATCCTCTTCCTCTGTTATTTAAATTTTAAACATTCGTTGTTACAAGTATTTTGCAATAAAATTTATAATTTACTGTATCAGCTCTACTAAAGATATTAGAAAAGCATATTTAAAACAATAAATGCTTTATACTTCGATTACCTGCATTGTTTTTTAAATAATGGAAAAAGTTTTAAAATAGAGTTAATAACTACAATTGTATACTAAATGAATGTCTAAATATATAAAAATCAACTAATTTTATTTATTCATTCCTTTGCTTATTAAAGATTTTCTTATTTATTTTTCTACTATTTTAAATATGCTTCAATGCACACAGAAAATACATTACATTATAAAACAAATTAATCAAGGATTTTTAAACTGCACAAGTACAAGATTTAACATTTTTCAGGAATTAATAAAAATGATGCTACATAAAACTGTGACATATTTTAAGACCTTTTCAGTGTGATTTATCTTTCTTAAATAATTAACTATGTATGACAATTATGAGGTTTTTTTTTTAGAAAAAACGAAATTTAAAGAGCACTATAAAAAAAATTGTGCGACTTTACTTAAATATTCTTAGTATCATTACAGACATCATTAGAGTTACTAGAAAATCATCTGTAACTAAAGCTTCTTGAATCATTGCTAATATAACATTAGTAACATTACTGAAATAACGTTTGTATCTGAATGCTTATGCCGCATGCGTTTTTATCTGACCTTTTGTAATCTTACGAACGACGAGCGTAAACACCAGCCGATTAATAAAGAAAATAACTTTTAATTTTATAATATAAATTGAGGATTCTGTTTTGGTTCTGCAAATTTGGTTAATTTAATTGTAAAATTTGAACTAAAATGAAATTAAAGTAGCAAAGAAAAATATATATAAATAAAAAAAGGGCATAAATAATATTTTTTTCTTTTTTCCCTCCTGTGGAATGTGAATTAAGTTATGTGAAGATAAATGAACATACAGGTATAATTTTATGGGATTGTTTGTGAGATCTCCCCCCCCCCACACACACACCTTTACACACTCAGACTTCTGATTTTATTATTTTCTGTTTATATATCGATTAGAAGTAAAAATTCTCCCTGAAACTACAACTTAAAAAACAAAAAATACATAGTTTTTATCACAGATAGAATTCTAAGAAGTATATAGAATATAATTATTAATTAATACTTAACTAATATAAAGTATTTATTTACAGAAAGTTATAATTGATTTTTCAATATAAATTATACATAATTATATTAATATTATTATATAATAATTAATTAAAAATATTATTAATAATATTTACATGTTATGTAATAATTTATTAATAATAATATTAATATCATTATATAATAATTAATTGCAGCTTGAAAAACAAACTGTATGTAGTTTTAATTTCAAATGACAATTAAAAAAATAATGTAATAATTATTATTTTTGTAAATATATTATGTACTAATTAATTATGTAATATAATTATATAATCAATATTTAATAAGTATTAATAGTTATATAATAATTAATTGTATTGATTAATTATTATTAATTAAACTTTGAAAAATATTTTTATAACTTTAATATTCAAAAATCTAACTTCATTCTGCTTTGAAACTTTACAATGACCCCTTTACAACTTTACAAAGATGTCAAAAGACTTTACAATTAAAATAAAATTCATACAAAAACACCAGAAGAGCCTAGCCAAATGCGAGAGCACGGTAGATACGCATGCGCCAGTTTTGTGATTCCAAGGGATGCTGTCAAGAAATAATGATCTCCATGGATGATTTATAGCGCTGACCACGCCAGCCATCCATGGATGGATTATATGCTGCTGACCAGCTATTATTTTTTGTTTGGGATTTTCATTTTTTAAGGTAAGCTTTACTTTATATTTATTTAAACTACAAACATATACAAATAATCATTTTACTAAAAGTTAATTTGTCCACTATCTTTTATTTCTTTTAGGCTTAACTTTAACTCTTGCGTACGTCGCGTTTAATATTGATATTCTATACTTAGCAATGTAAATTTAAAACCTGCTTTTTTTTTCGCTTTCATTAAATAAATATAAAAATGAAGTGTTAATAAATCTTCAGGCAATCTTTGCTATTGTAACTGGAGATTTAATTGTCTGTGGGACTGATAATCGTTCAAATTCGTTTGTCATGTTTTGGGATTTATAAAAATCTTTTATTAAATTATTCTACTTATTTAATTTCATCTGAAATCCCAATGTTCCCACACCTAAATGCGTACGTTATGTATAAAAAAACAATCATATTGCTGACTACAGTTATTGTGGTATTTACAGCCATTGTACAATCATGCTTCAAAATATAATTTTTTAAAAAAACCTTTTAATCACAGTTATTACCATTTTATTTCATTTTACGTTATTAAAAGTATTAGTATTGTAAACTAGACTTGAAATCTGACTTTTGAATTTATTTATTTGGCTGTGCATGCTTTATTATTTTTCCGTAGTGTGGTTTGTTTACGTTTTGAATACCCGAATGCAATATTGTTAACAAAGATTTCGTTTGAATGCAACTCGTTGAATATGCGATACTGCTGCTTTTGTTTATTGCATTCACATCATTTATTATTTAAGTTTTGAAAAAATTAAAATGAATGCAAGAATAGTTGTTTCTTGTGAAACGTATCGGTAATGATGGCAGCATAGAAAAATTGTACTGGCAGTACTTCAAAAAATAAAAAATGCACCTGCTACGTTTGATAGTTGTCATTAATCATCATTATCATACATCATTATTTTTAGCAAGAAGCACCATAAATATAAATGCAAAATCGCTCATTTTGTCTCTGAAACATTTCTTACAATCAGTATCTTCTACCAGTCAGTATATCAAGCCAATTTGCAAACACATATTAGCAGTTTGTTTGTACAGTCAAACCTCGTTAGCATGAACCTCAAGGGAAATCAAAATTTCATTCATGTTATCAGCATCAAATCTTTTACTCATTTTTATAGCGCACTGTGGAAGCAATTAATCTTAAAAGTTTTATTTTGAACAAGTGATAATATTCCTTGATTTAATTCAGGGGAGTAAATTTTATTGTATTAAAAGTAAAAAAAAAAGACATGGATATGAAACCAGGGTCAGAAGCAAATCATCAAGCCAGCAAGCACTGCATATTGTTATAAATCTTGCAGATTTTTTTTTCCTTTTAAGTAATGTAAACTAGACTAGAAATCTGACTTTTGAATTTATTTATTTGGCTGTGCATGCTTTATTATTTTCTAACGAATGAAATTCATGATTTTTTTTTAAAGCCTGACCAACAAAATTTGATTTTTTTTTTTTAGGGCAGGATTGATAACTCACTTTTTATTTCTCATACCCAATCGATTAAATGTTAAGGCTTTATTGCGCGTGGTCAGCAAAATTTAAGTTAATTTTTTTAACTGATTAATAAAATTTTTTATTCATAACTTAAACTGATAAAATTTGCAAATTGTCAAAAATCATTATTTTTTACTGACTCTGGTGAAACTTGCAATTTTTCCTGAGGTAAATTGACAAATTTTGCAATAAATGAATAAAACACGTGATTTTCTGCAGTCTATCAAAATTTGAGATTTCCTCCTTCCTAATTAATAAAATTCAGGAATTTTAAACACATGATTGAGGAAATTTGTGATTTTTAACTGATAGACAAAATTTGAAATTTGTTTTGCAAATCAATGAAATGCAAGATTTTTTTTTTCCTCTTGCAACTGATAAAACTCAAGATTTTCCATTGCTGGTCAACAAAATTTGCAAATTTTTAATAAAATGGATATTTTTTTCCATACTTTTATCATCAACGTTTGATTTTTCCTGTGTCTGATTGATAAAAAAATTTTCCCATGACTAATCCGCAACATAGGAATTTTTTTCCCACACCTAATTAACAAAATTAGTGATTCATCCATGCCCATGCCCAATCAATGAGATTTATTACTGTTTTGTATCTCATTGATAAAATTTGATTTTTCTGTGCCTATTTAAAACGACATGAGATTTTCTTGTGCCCATTCGACAAAATTTGCTCATTTTTCTGCACTCAGTGAAATTCATTGTTTTTTCTGAAGCAGATTGTTTAAATTTATGATTTTTTTCTCTGACTTCTGTACAAAAATTGCAATACAAGCTATATCATTTAGTCTGGGATTACGGTGCCTCACTTAAGTTTGGTGTAGACACTTACGATGTAAAAAAAAAGCATGAACGGTATTATGGTACTACCTCTCAATCTTAAGACAGCTTGAAAGCTGCCGTAAGTTTAAGATCAAATGAATATGCACGCAACCACTACAAATGTAACAGTGCACTCTAATTGGCTGGCTACAAGATGTCTTATGCCGAGGCACAGTAATACAAAGTTACGATCGATTGCAGGAATGCCCATCTTACGATCGAGTGTAAGATAAGTGATAGCAAGGCACCGCAATCATAGCCATAGAAAGAAAAAAAATTATTTAAAATTTAAGTTGACAAAGATCATTGTAAAAAATATGCCATAACTAAGAACGTTATTTTTCAGAAATTTAGCAAGCAGTTTCAAAGCATTTTTCCCCAAATTAACAATTACTACTTTAATTACTAACAATTACTACTTTAATTACTAACAATTATTACTTAAATGATAAATTTTAAAGAAGATAGTTTAAAGTATCTCTATGATTTTTCCATTTTGGTTAGGATATTTTCAAGTGTAGAAAAATGCTGTGATCAAGAATTAGCCTGAAAAGTTGTTGACCAGGAATTACACCAGGTGCCCCTGCTTCTTCTCTGTTCTGGACATCACATTAGTTTCAATCAAGTAAGTGTTGATATATATTTGATTGTGTTACAATGAAAAGTGGATTAAAAAGAAAACTGGGAGGAAAAATTTGCTTAGCCATATTTTTATTTGTACTAAGTAAATGACTTTTATGAATAATTGCAAATATTAAAGATTTATATTCAAATAACTTTTACAGATCAATTATAAATTCTTGTCTTCAGTAATGTTATAAATAAATCAAAAACATTTAAAACACCAAAATATTTTCTTTCTTAAAAACTTGTTTCAATAGCCATAGACCATCATCAGCGCAAAATATGATGATGGTATGCTGTGGCTATTAAAACTAGCTTGCAAGAAGAAATGAAGTATTTTGGAGCTTTAAATGTTGATTTTATTCATTTATAATGTACTGTGACAATTAATTTCTTATTGTATAAATAATAATGCTTAAAAATTGAAATTCTTGCGGCTACTCAGTCCAAAATTTGCCTGAATACAAAGTACTCAGTATGACCCTACACTGTAAAAAAAAATCTGCAAAGGTACTAAACCTTTTCTAGGAAACTGGGATTCCAAGAACTTTTCCTGTAACGGTAACAGCAAAAATTCAAGTTTCAGAATCGATTACATGAATTTTTCCTGTTATCGTTACATGAAAAGTTCTTGGAATCCCAGTTTCCTAGAAAATGTTTAGTACCTTCACAGATTTTTTTTTACAGTGTACTTTATTATGCTTAAAATATTTTGACTTAAACACATGGTTATGCTGTGGCTATCAAAAGTAGTTTGCAAAAAGGAATAAAGTATTTTGGAGCTTTAAACATTGATTTTTTTCCTTTATAATGTACTGCAACAATTTTTCATTGTAATGATAATAGTAAATTTTAAAAATTAATTCTTACAACTACTCTGTATTGTACATGGTACTCGGCAAATCGGCTGAATGGTGAGTAAATACAGAGTACTCGCTACGGCCTTAATTTATGATGAATAAATATTTTGACTTAAATCATAATCAAATTGAATTCAAAATCCAAAAATTAATTCTTCAAAAAACACATTTTTATAGGTATATAGTTTTTTTTTTCAATGTTTTTTCAATGGTGGTTCTGTTAAATTTCGAATGTTCTAAACTAGGGATGCACAACCTGTGGCCCGCGATGGGTTAACGTGTGGCCCGTGAGCTCTGTCAATTTGCAACTGAAAAAATTGCAATTTTTGTATATATGTGATAGGAAAAAATTGTAAATTTCGTCAGTTTTCAATGGGAAAATATAAATTTTCGTCACTGAAGAATCGCAAATTTCATTGATCGGTACTGAAAAATCGTGAATTTCATTAATTAAGTGCGGAAAAAAAGAGAATTTTGTCGATGAGGCTTGTAAACATCGCAAGTTTCACTTATCGGATATTGAAAAATCGCGAATTTTGTCCATGAAGTTAGGCAAAAAGTAGCAAATTTCTCCGATCAGGTACAGAAAAATCGTGAATTTCATTAATTAAGTGCGGAAAAAAAGAGAATTTTGTCGATGAGGCTTGTAAACATCGCAAGTTTCACTTATCGGATATTGAAAAATCGCGAATTTTGTCCATGAAGTTAGGCAAAAAGTAGCAAATTTCTCCGATCAGGTACAGAAAAATCGCAAGTTTTGTCGATCAGGCATAGAAAAATCGTGAATTTTGTCGGTCTTACACAAAAAATCGCACATTTCGTTGATCAGGCAAGAAAAAATCGTCAGTTTTCTAGATGATGCTCAAAAAAATTGCAAATTAAATTCATCGGTTACAAAAAAAATTGCATGTTTTCTCAGTTTACCGCATGAAAAAAATATGCGAATATCGTTGATCAGGCACGGACGAAAAAAATTGCAAATTTCGTTGATAAAGCACGGGGAAATCGCGAATTTATCGATGACGCGAGGGAAAAATGAAAATTAATAGGCTGCTAATAAATAGGATGTTAATAGGCTGCGAAATAATCGTGAATTTTATCAATTTATCCAGAGAAAAAAAAATCGCGAGTTTCATCTTCCCGCGTAAAAAAAATGCAGATTTCGTCGGTTAGTACAAAAATCGCGAATTTCGTTGATCTGGCGCGAAAAATGCGTATTTCTTGAATTAAAGGTGGAAAAAGTGCACATTTCATCGATCGTACACCTAAAATCGCGCGTGTTATAGACCTAATTACGGAAAATCGCAAATTTCGTTGATCGGAGTCGGGAATATTGCGAATTTTGTTGATCACTCGCGTAAAAATTGCTAATTACGTCGATTAGGCTCTAATAAAATCTCAAATTTCCTCCATTGGGAGAGGAAAAATCACTAATTTCCTCGATTGGCTGTGGAAAATCGCGAAATTTGTCGATCAAGCGAGAAAAATCGCTAATTTCGTCGAATGGCTTTGTAAAAATCATGATTTTCGAATTTTGTCGATTGTATGCGTAAAAATTGCGAATTCGTTAATCAGGAGCGGGACATTAACGAATTTTGTTGATTAGTCTCAAAAAAATTGTGAATATTATTGATCAAGCTAGGAAAAATCGCGAATTTCGTAAATCAGCTTTGAAAAATCGCGGATATCGTTGATCAACTTTGTAAAAAAACGAATTTTGTTGATCATGCAAGGAAAAATCGTGATTTTCATCGATCAGCTTCGTAAAAATTTCGAATTTTGTTGATCAGGAGGGGAAAGATCCTGAATTTTTTAGATCGCCTTCGTAAAAATTGCGAATTTTGTCGATCAGGCTCAAAAAAATTGGGAATTTTGCCGATTATGCGAAGAAAAGTCGTCTATTTCATCGATCCTGCGAAGGAAAATCGCGAATTTTGTCGATCATCCAAAGAATAACCGTGAATGTCATTGATCGGTTTTCGTAAAAATCGCGAATTTCGTCGATCAGGCGCTGAAAAATAGCTAATTTCGTCAAACGGCTTCAGAAAAATCATGTTTTTGTCAACGAGGTTCGGAAAAATCACGAATTTTGCCGATCAGGTCTGGAAAAATCGCAAATTTTGTCGATCAAGTGTTGAAAAATTGCAAATTTTGCCGATCAGGGACAGAAAAATCACGAATTTCGTATATTTGCTTAGTAATAATCGTGAATTTTGTTGTTCAGGTGCGGAAAAATCGCGAATCTCGTCGATCATGTGCGGAAAAAATCGCAAATTTCATTAATCATGTAAGGAAAAATCACCAATTTCGTCAATCAGCTTTCTAAAAATAGCGAATTTTTTTGATCAGGTGCGAAAAAATCCTGCATTTTCTCAATCGGTTTCATAAAAATTGCGAATCTTGTTGATCAGGCGAGAAAATTATGCTAATTTTCTTGTTCAGCTTCATAAAAATTGCAAATTTTGTCGATTGGTTTTGTAAAATGTGCAAATTTGGTCGATCAGGCGTGGAAGAATTACAAATGTCGTTAATCGGGCACAGAAAATCGGGGAATTTTGTTGTTCAGGCACGAAAATTCTTGTTGATCGGCTCCTTCCTCTTTCGTTCATAAAGTTCACATTTTTTTCGGTACCAGCAATTAATGCTTATTTTTCAGCACTTTTAATAAAACTTGAAACATCTCTTATATATATACTAAAATCTGCTGATATATCCTTACCATGTGAATTAAATTTTTTGACTGGGTAAGGTAAGCAAACTTAAAGGGGTAACACCCCCCCCCCTCTCCCGCCATTCCCCTCTAAAATCATATTTTTTATCCGATTATAGGCCACAGATCACCTCCTTTAAATCAAATTATTTCCTTATTATTGATGTGGCCCTCGACCACTCAGACATATTTCTAAGTGGCCCTTCACTTGAAAAGGTTGTGCACCCCTATTCTAAACATATAATTATGATAATTAAATCATTCTAATTATACTATACTTGATTATTTCATGCACAATGTACTCATACCTATCAAGTTATACACATTAAGAGTAAAAATTATACATTTGGATTGTTTTTTACACTTATAATTTTTGCTACTACTTGGTTATTCCGTCGACCAAAAAATTATCGCCAAACCATAAGATTAAATGTCAATAATGGATGACTGAATATCACATTCAATGACATTAAATATGATAAAGGTGCTTAAAACATCATTAAGTGTTTTTATTTTGACTTTTTATTTGTATTTTTATGAATATTCTACTAATTATTTGTTTTTTCGTTATTTAAAATAAAAATTATGTCAATATATATAATTTTGCTATTAGTTTGGTGATTTGTATAATTTGGCGAAATTGGTCAATGGGATAACCAAGTAATACCCAATTTTTTAATTATATTTTTGTAAAATTTTCTTACAAACTTCATTTCCTCCCTTAACTAAAGAATTATTTCTTACTGGTTTTAATATTATAAGTACTTAAAGATTATATTTAAGTATACAGCTTTAAAAAAAAAAAAATCACTATTAACATATTATAGAAGAAATAAGTATAAAATATGACCAAATGAAAGTTTTGCCTTGCTTTTAACATAAAAGGAATAGTGCTTACTTAACAGGCAATTAAATAATCAATTATAGATGTTAAACATTAATTTTATTTAAAAAATCTTAGTACAGTAGAACCCCGATAATTCAGATCTTTTTTTTTTTTTTTTTCATTTTTTTTTTTCAACTTTGAGAAGCGAATGGCGAAATTTTTTTATTAGTCAGAATACGACGATGCAACAACTTAATGTTATGGAAATTAGCCAAACGCTTCTCAAACTTGAAAAAAAAAGTGAAAAAACCGATCCAGATTATCAAGGTTCTACTATATTTTCAAACCTTTTCCAAACGGGTTCTTCCTCGGAGAATATTTTCTTTTATAAGTACAAATATAAGATTTCATTTTGAAAAAATGAACGAGACTCGTGGCTTGAAGATTGGGTACTTCTAGGTTATCCCGTCGACCAATTTTGCCAAATTATACAAATCGCCAAAATAATAGCCAAATTATACATGTTGACATCATTTTTATTTTAAATAACGAAAAAAACAAATAATTAGTAGAATATTAATAAAAAGTCGAAATAAAAATCACTTAAAGACATTTTAAACATGTGAATCGCATTTAATGTCATTGAATGTGACATTCACGATCATCCATTATTGGCATTTAATCTTATAGTTTGGCAATAATTTTTTGGTTGACGGGATAACCTGGAAGTACTGAAGATTGAGTTATTATTTTCGGCACCTGATCAGTAAAATTAGCAATTTATACGAAGTTGATCGTTAAATTTACGAGTTTACAAGGCCGTGCGACAAAATTCACGAATATTACGAAGCCAATCGATGAAATTCACAATTTCCATGAAGCTGATTAGCAAAATTTGCAATTTTTTGTTGCATGATTGATAAAATTCGCTATTTTTACAAACCCTATCGACAAATGCGATTTTTATCAAGCCGATTGACGAAATTCTCAATTTTTACAAACCTGATCGATGAAATTTGCGATTTTTGCAAAGCCGATCGAAGAAATTCACCATTTTCTTCGCCTCATCAACAAAATTCCTGATTTTTCTGCACAAGATAGACGAAATTTACCAGTGTGGAGTCAAAAAAATTCACGATATTTCCGTGTCTGACCAACGAAATTCCCAATTTTTCGGAACCCGATCAATGAAACTCGCGATTTTTAACTATTTTGACGCATTTTTGATTGCATTTTTTTATGCGGTAAGATGAAATTTGTGATTTTTTTTTTTTGATAAATTTACAAAACTCGGGATTGTTTCGCAACTGATCGACAAAATTTTCAATTATTCCGTGCATCACTACAGAATTCTCGATTTTGCCTTACCTTATCAACAAACTTTGCGATTTTGTTTGTCCCTCATCTTCAAAATTCACGAAATTTTCATTCCCGATCAAGGAAATTGGTATTTTTTTTCATGTGATAAACCGAGAAAACATTAGATTTTTCTGCAGCCGATGAGTTTGAATTGCAATTTTTTCGTGCATCAACAAATCTCGTGACGTTTACTTGCCCAATCAATGAAATGTGCAATTTTTCACATCCGATCAACAAAATTCGCTATTTTTCCATGCCTTATTGACAAAAGGTCTTGATTTTTCAGTGTTTGATTGGCTTAATTTGCAATTTTTCCGACTTTCATGAGCAAAATTCGCGATTTTTTTCACACCTGATGAACGGAATGTGCAATCTTTCTGCACTTTGTCAATGATATTCGCGACTTTTCTGTGCTCAATCAAAGAAATTTGCAATTATTAAGTGACTGACGAAATTTTATTTTTCTGCAGTAAATTGATGAAATTTACGATTTTTTTCTGAGACTTTTGCATAAAAATTGCAATTTTTTCTAGTTGTAAATTGACCAAGTTCGCGGGTCATAGGTTGTGCATCTCTACATCAAGGGATTGTACAAAAATTTATTGTCGTCAGATTGCAGAGAATTTCGTCAAAAAATAGCAGAAAAATTCGATTCTCATAAAAAAATTTAAAATATGCAAATTTCATCAAAAAATCATGGAAAATATGCAGATTTCATCAAAAAATCACAGAAAAAAACCCTAATTTCAGTGAAAAATTCCGAAAAAAAAACAAAATAAAAAAATATTATAGTAAAAAAATATATATGTCAAAAAATCGTTTAAAAGATGTAAATTTTGACAATCTATCGCAAAATAGACGCAATTTTTGACAACTCTAAAAAAAAAGAGGCACATTTCATTAAAAGATTATAGGAAAAAAGCATATAGTTAGGGACGGGTAGGTATCCACCCCCTTTCCTAAACTTTAACCAGAGTTGTATAATATAGACACACGCCGTGTGCAGAAAATTTTAATAAAGAAACAATTTTTATTTTATAACTTTTTTAGTGCCAAAAAATAAAAATATTCTCAATTTAATGAACGAATTATTTACTGTTAACAAGAATGTCGTCAAAAGACCTCGAAAAAGTCACGTTTTTAAACAAAGGATCGCGTAAAATACATGCATTTCGACAAAGAATGGCATAAAAAACATGCATTTGAACAAAGAATCATGTGAAAAAAAGCCATTTCTACAAAATACAGCACCAAAAACGGGAATTTCGCCCAAAAGCTGTGTCGAAAATGCGAATTTCGTCCAAAGACCACACTAAAAGTGTAGATTCTATACATGAATCGCGTATAAAACGGGAATTTCGTGCACAGGTTTCATAAGGCCTGCCACAGACTAGTGAAACATGCGTCAAATCGTGCGACATGACGCAGTCAAACCGTTTTTTTCTTTGTTACCAGGGTGAAATTGTCGCATGTCTCACGTTTTTTCATTCAATGTTTCACTAGTGTGTGGCGGGCCTAAAAACATGAATTTCGTGCATGAATAGCATAAAAAACACTAATTACATCCATGAATCTCTCAAAAACGTGAATTAATCCATGAATCGTGTAAAAAAATGCAAATTATGTTCATAAACTGCGTAAAAAATGTGAATTATGTTTATGAATCGTGTAAAGAAACGCAAATTGCATTAAAACGGTGAATTGCATAAAAAATGCGAATTACGTCCATAAATCGTTCAAAAAACAGGAATTTCATCGGCAGAAAGATTTAAAAAAACACATTATGTCCATGAGGTGTGAATCGTATGAAAATAGAGAATTACGCCCATAAATCGAGTAACAAATGCAAATTACATTCATGAATCTCATAAAAAAACATGAATTATGTCCATAAATTTCTCAAAGAATGCAAATTACATTCATAAATCATGTAAAAAACGCGAATTACATCCATGAATCGTTAAAAATGTGAATTACATCCATGAATCGAGGAAAAACTCGAATTATACGTCCATAAATCTCTCAGAAAACAATAATTAGGTACATGAACCGTATAGAAAACACGAATTACGCTTACAGATTGCATAAAAATGCAAATTACGTTCATGAATCGTGTAAAAAACGTGAATTACGTTCATAAATCGCATAAAAATGCGAATTACATCCATAAATCGCTCAAAACATGTGAATTTAGTTGTCAGAAAGCTCAAAAATATAAATTGCGTCTGTGAATCGCATGAAAATAACAAATTACGTCCATAAATCGCATAACAAATGTGAATTGCGTTCATGAATCGCATAAAAAAAATGCTAATTATGTCCATAAATCGCTCAAAAATGCAAATTACATTCATAAATCACACAAAAAACGCGAATTACACCCAACATTAATTTGCAGAAAGCTTTTGACCGAATATTACATGCGCAGAAAGTTTTTAGTTTTATACAAGTCTGACTGTAACCTTTCAGAAAATTTGCTGTGAATTTCATACGAAAAATTTCTACTCAGAATTCCCCTTGATTTTATGTGTCATAGCTGTCAACTTTATTATTTTTAGCTTTACCCTGTCTAAATTAAACTTTTCAAATACTGTTGACATGGATATGAATGTTTCACATGCACTTATTTTTTTTTATATAATTTTGTTTCAACATCATTGTATTTTACTGCATATAATTTTCGACGTGTTGAATTTTGTTTAAGTGATGCATCGAAGCAAGTGTATGTGTGCGCAGTCATTGGGGGATGGGGGGGGGGATTCAGATAATTTCAGTCTTAGCCAAATTTCAAAGTTGCATCCATATTTTGTAGTAAAAATAATTTTTATACCTAAATCCCTCCCTCCTCTCCAAAATTATTTTTAGTTATGCCAGAAGTTAATTTTAACAGTATAAATTTCTCCTTTTTCTAAGAGTCTGCAAAATCAGATTTCAAACAAAAATTGTAAAATAATTTCTTGGAAATTATAATTATCAAATTTAAAAACATAATGATAAAATGTGTGCTTCCCTCAACAAAACACAGTACCAAAAAATGCTTTTAAATAACAGCATTTTGGTTTTTATTTTTTTTAATTTGTCAGATTTTTCAGATTTGCAGAATGCATACTAATTGAAAAATTTTACATTTTTAAGCTCATAAAGCCTGAAATTTATGCCAAAATAGAAAAGTATTTTTTTTTCTTTTGTTTGAGCAGTGGAAACAGAAGTAACAGTTTCAATTTCATCATTTTGTTTATTATGTTTTTGCATACTTCAGTATAATTTTATTGTGTTTGCACTAGTATCAATATTATCTCTGAAAAATTTCATTCTTTCATTATCAAAATAGGTGGAAAGATTAATCTGATGTTTGGAGCAATTCCCATTTTATTGACTTGGGCTACCTTCATACAAAGTATACTAAGATTGTGGATTTTGATGCATTAAATGTATAAGTAAAGTGGCTACTTCGTTTCCCCAAAGACCAGGCAATGTTTAGCAGCCTCCGAACACTGTCTGAAGAAAACTTTGTTTGTAAAATGTATTGTTATTGAATATTAGTCACATATCTTTTTAATATATATAATTTGTACTTTCAATAAATGAAGAGTATATTGCAAACCAACTGAATTGTGTTGCTTTTTTATTGTATATGTGACTTTTTATTTCAGCTAATGATGGGCCGACATTGACAACTTTTTTTTTTTTTTCGCTTACCACTATTTAAAAATAATTGTATATTATTATTGTTCAAATAAATAAATAAATAAAAAGAACATAAGCAAAATTTAGAAAATTGCTTCACTGTGGCAGACCTGTTATTTTTTAAAAAGTCTAATAGAGTAAGTATTTTAATTTGAACACTTATAATTCTTAAATTGTATTAACACATACATTACTTACAAATAAAAATGTTTTATATTTGTATTGTGTTAAAACTATCGGTGCAATTAAGAATTTCAATTGGGCAAACTGGATTAAACCTGTTGTCAAATGTGGTTATTTTCAAAGTGTTTAGCATATTAAAAAATTATTAAATGTCAGAAGTATGAAGAAAAAGCTACTATAAATACATATACTGAGTTTAACAACTTAGTAAATTTTGTAAGGAAATGTCTAAAACATCAATAGTGTGCTTAGACTTAGTTGCAAAAATTTTCTTCATATTCACAACTTAAGATTTTTTATATGAAACATAACAATTTTGACACCTGAAATTCTCTTTTATCGGTGTAGAAAAATGGAAATGAGTTATTATAGCTCATATGATGAAGATTGATTTTTTTTAAAGAGTTGTGCTAGAAAATTATTTTAAAAATATTGAAAAATCAATAATTTGAAATAGTTTTCAAATAACTTAGTGCATTGTTAGCTTTATTTTATGGTTAGAAGTTATTAATTTGAGAAAAAAGAGAAACAAATTCTTGCCACTGCCTATATGTGTCAGCTTTGCTCACACACATGTTTTATCATATAGTAGTGTTCAGTCTAGACCATTTTTGAAGAGCGAAGCACCCTGCCCTTTTTCAAATTTACAAAATGCGCCCTGCCTTTTTAAAAAGTAGTAAAATGCACCACTAGTTTTACCCCAAGATTTGTAATAAAATATTTCTATATATGTATTTCTAAATTAGTGTGCCCAAAAATATTTTTTTCATTTCTTTATGAATAAGAACATGAAACTATTCAATCATGTTTTAATTTAATTATATTTTTTATTTTTATATTATAAAATCATTTGAAATTAATGTTACTTGATTTATCATACTTTAAAATTGCACATTTTCCTACTTTTTTCCCCCTCCTTCCAAAAGCAATAACATATGTTTTTTTTTCCCATAAGTGCCTTTTTCTGTTGCAGTAGTGCCTTTTTTAGTGAATAGCACCATGCCCTTTTTGTTTCTGGAGTAAACACTAACATATAGCATAAATTTCAAAGAACTTAAGTAATTTTGCACCAAGTAAAATTATTATTTGAAGCTAATATCCAAGTATATGCATTAGTGATTTCTTAGAAATGAGGTTTTTGACAGGATTTGTAAACTTAAGTCCAAAAAATAAAAAAATAAATAAATAAAATAAAGACAATATCAAAAGGAAAATTATATTTCAAGTCTACATATTATAAAAAAAAAATGCTGTTTAAAATGAAATATGGGGCGGTGGGTAGAATTTTTTTCTGCATTGGTGCTTTTATTTCTATTTCTGTGCAAAAATCCCTTTTTAAAGAAATTACTAAAAATATAAGTATTGTTTAGTAAAAAGATAATAAAACAAGATACGTATTTAAATCAAAGAAAATTATTTATGAAATATGTATTTATTACAAACATTTATATATAAACAACCATTAAAGCAAATTAAAGGTTTCATAATATACATGCTAAAAAAGGCCTGTAACGGCTGCTAGCAATTTCTTAGTTAAGATACAAAAGAAGTATCTAATAGTACTAACCATTTCTTAATAAACATCTGTAGTACTACTAGAAAATCTCTAAGCAACTGGGATTCCATAAACTTTTCTAGTAACCAATACAGTTTCTTTTTAAGTATCACTACTGCATTAAACTTAGTAAATAGTACACAAACTTCTTTAATGAACATACTAAGAAATCATTAGTAGACATTACAGGTGCTTTTTTAGTTTGAAAACTAAGAAATGGTTAGTAGTATTACTATTCGTATACTAAATAAATATTTGTAATGGCTACTAAGAATTTCTTAGTGAAGGTACAAGAGAAGTATCTGTAAAACTTCTAACCATTTATTGGTAAAGATACTTAAAAAGGACCTGTAATGGCTACTAAGAATTTCTTAGTGAAGATACAAGAGAAGTATCTGTAATACTACTAATCATTTCTTAGTATTCATATTAAAAAAACACCTGTAAGGTTTACTAATGCTTTCTTAGTATGTTCACTAAGAAAGTCTTTGTGCTGTTTACTAAGTTTAATGCAGTAGTGTTACTTGAGAAAAAGCTGTATTGATTGCTAGAAAAGTTTATGGAATCCCAGTTGCCTAGAGATTTTCTAGTAGTACTACAGATTTTTTTTTACAGTGAGAAACATAACAATCTTTGTATTTCTGTTGGTTTTCTAGTTACTGGGATTAGGTGTAATATAAATGATACAGAAATGACATTAATCAGATTCTTATTATGTGTTTACAACATGTAGTTATACGTCTGCATCTTAACATGTAAATAATTCTGTAGTTTTACAAAGTAACTGGATATCTTAGGCAAAATATTTTATTTATCATGTATTTCTAAATTCTCAACAAAATAAATTAAAAATTGAAAAGATTAATTTTTAATCAAACACAATTACAGTGTAATAGAATATTATTTAAAAAAACAATTAATAAGGACATGTGTGAAAATATTTTCCAACAACATGCATTTGTGACAAGAGTGTTTAAAATCATAAAATCCGATAGTGCTGGTATGCCATACACACCAGGGCGAGTAATTAAGGGATAATCATTGGCATTGAGTGCATAGGTGTCAAATATTTGTATTTTTGGATACCACTATTTCAAATTAGTAATATTCCCCTTATTAAATTGTGAGCTCTTTATATTAAAAAATCTGAAGATTTTTATATGAAAATAGTGTTATTCAAAATCCGTAATCGTTGTCACCTATATGTTAAAGATATAGCCATATTCATTTTTATATTTGAACTCATTTTCCTCTTTTTCTGTTTCGATCCATTGAAATATCATTGTATCTTAGTATTGTCAATGCCGAATGTTTGTGAAATATACGACAGTTTTGAGTTGCACCTGATAAATAAAACTATGTAATTTCAGCGTCATATAATCGTAAATGTGTAATCATAAATTCATTATTATTGTATCTTAATATTGTTAATGCCGAATATTTGTGAAATAAACGACAGGTTTTAGTTGCACCTGTCAAATAAAACTATGTAATATTAGACTCATATAATCGGGAGTATGTAATCATGCATTATTATGGTATTATTTATTGTATCTTAGTATTGTCAATGCCGATTTTTTGTGAAATAAACGACAGTTTTGAGTTGCATTTCATAAATAAAACTATGTACTTTTTCTCTGCATATGCATCATACAACATACACTGTGTACACACACAGCATGTCAAAAAAAATGTATTTCGAAAAAAATAGATCTAAACAGTTTTTCAAACTACCTATTCGAATAAAATAATTGTTTCTCCTTTTTTAAGAAAAAAATTTTTGAATTCTTGAAGAAACCATACCACGCTGAAACAAATTCAAGTTCCTTGGTAACTTCTAAAATTTTTAATTTCATAACTCTTAATATTCGAATATTTAATTACTTTAGGCCAGAATTCAACAGAAATTAGAGAGACAATTACAGATCAAAATTCGAGGGAAGTTACATAATGGCAATTTTGAAAAATAATTCCAACCCTTATCATTATAGACCGGGAGACGGCAGCACACACAATCACTTCATAGAGTTCATGGCTGAAGTTGCATATTTATTTAAAATGGGAGCAACTTTTGTCAAATAGTTCAAGTCAATGGTTCAACATCAAGTCGATAGTTCAGTTCTTCCCTAATGTTGATTAGTGTTTGTGGGGTCATTGTTGCACCTGCAGCAATGGTCAGCTGGTTGAGGAGGCACATACACACGATTGTTTATGAACCCCCATTGGGAAAAAATCATATGGCATCAGATCGAGTGAGCGTCTAAACAGAATTTCTTTGCTAATTATCATTCGGGAAGAACTGGGCTGTCGACTTTAAGTGTGCCGTCAGACGAAAGTTTCTCAAATTGAACATTTCTAAGCTTATAAGTAAAATTGTTTGAGTTGCACTTTCATTTTATGTATTAAATTTAAATTTTACATAAAAAATACTACCAAGCATTAAAAATCCGATAATCATTTAGAAACACCCCGTATATTAAATGCAAAATAATCTAATATAGTTATCGATTAAATAAATGGTTTTCATCTACAATCCAAGTCAAAAGAATTTTTAAAAAAATTTAAAAACGTGCACATTCGCCTACTTTTGTTGTTTTAAAGATAACTTTAACAATTACATGTCACTTTTGCGTTTATGGGTTGAATAACGTTGATTTCGCTGAATGTCAATGCACTGCATTCCGCAGAACACAGCGCCCCAAATACTAGGCCTGAACGCCGACACAAACATGGCGACTGCCGAGAGTGAATTTTTTTTCCGTGTGTATTGTCCCTTAAATTTTGATGAAATATTTTTTTTAAATTTCATACCATTATTCTGAGATTAAACTGTTCAGATTTTTTTATAAAATACTAGTATGTAAATTTAAAAGATATAAGTTATAAAAAAGTTGTCTTAAGTTTAAAAAAAATACAAAAAAAAATCTGCCTTCGACAGCGGCCATTTTTGTGTCAGCGGTCAGGCATAATTCAGGGGTGGGAAGACAGCTGTGAAAGACAGCGCATTGGCATTCAGCCAAACAATCATCATTCCATAACATAAAGCAAACCATGTCATGCAATTACTATAAATTACCTAAAAATAAACAAAACTAGACGAACGTGTTATAATTTTTTTTTAAAGTTCCTACTTGTTTGGCCATTACAGTATATTTTTAAGCCAGGAAGCTGGATATATTTTCTTCTTATAATAAAGAATCGATTTTCATAAAAAACAAAATTTTATTTTAGTAGTTACAAGTTGCAGTTTATTTTAGTAGTTACAAATATTATAATATATCCATATAAAAACTTTGTCATACAAATTGTTGTTAGTTAGGATTTTTTTTTCTTTATTTGAAAAAAAAAATAAATATTTATTCTTTTTAACGAAAAACTTTTCACATTCTTTCTTGTAAAAACTATTCAATTTTAAAATGAATTCAAAACCATCTGAAATATTCAAAAGAACAAAAGAATAATCAAAGAACCAGCATATTTTGGGCAAAAATTTATTTTTAAAATCCTTAAAAATCAACTATTTTATTACTTTGAATCCGAAATCATTTAAAAGAAACAGGAGAGCAAACAAGTATCAAAATTCCGAAAATATTTAACTTGGAAGGAGTTGTCTTCTATTCATCCTTTACAGGAAAATTTGCTTATAAAAATTTTGCCCATACGCGGCATCAAAGAAAAACTTTACGATTTTCAGAATTGTTTTACATTGAAAGAATCTTATATTTATTTCGTGAGCTAGATTTTTAACGAAATAAAATATATAGAATGACTTGACAGCATAGTATTTTTCTCATATTATTTTCTGAGGATCGTGCGTGAAGTTGAAACCTAATTTAATTTTCATTTATTAATGTCTAGTTGTTGTTGTTTTCATTTTGAAACATTTGTTATTACAATAACAAGGTGGAAAATGGTCAATAATAAACACATTCAAAAAAGGTGTTAAATACAAGCTTTTCGTTTAAGAGAAATTTGCCTTCTTTAATCCCTTTATATTATTCCAAGCATTTTCTATAAGAAAATGCTGGTAGTTTCCTCTTTTTTTGTATTATGTTTTTCACTGACCACTCGCCAACCTGAATAAAATTAATGTCTCTAAGATTTCTGTAACACATATCTTACAATCCTTGAAACTAGAAATATAAAGAATAAACCAAAGTATATTGTAAAACATCTGTTTAACGTAACCCCATAAAATTGGTGGCAGCCTTGCTGCCACCAAATTTGAGTCATCTTTTTCACTCACATAATGGTGTAATTTAAACATACGTTACTGGTGTAACATTACATTTTAGTGTAAGTTACACCGGTTATATCAGTTATGCCCCCATAAAATTGGTGGCAGAAATGCTGCCACCGATTTTATGGTGTAACGTTAGAGTGAAAAAATTAGGAAAATACCATCATTTTATTATATAAAATGTTTCGAATAATATAAAGGATTAAAGTAGACGAACTTCTCTTAAACAAAAGGCTGGTATTTAACACCTTTGTTTTTTCTTGACCATTTTCCACCCTTTCAAACGTTATACAAATGTTTTACAGTGTAGAATCAAATACAAAGCTCCAAAATCTCAAGCTTTTTGCAGTATATTATACAGAAAATATTACCTTAATTCAGTGTTGTCAGATTAGAGACTTTTTTTAATTCAGATTATTTGACTGTCATCACTTTTTTAAAAATAGTATAATTCGCCTTATTTTTCAGAAATTTTCATCTAATTTTTATATAGCCTGCATATTTTTATTTTAAAAGTGTGGTGACAATCAACAATCTGGGGACTTTTGAGACCCCATTCTGCCAACAGTGCTTTAATTAATCGAAACATTCTGCTATATAAAAGGTCAAAATTTTCTTCAAAGAAAATATTAAAAAGTTATTCTTATCCTGTTTTTTAACAAATCAATTTAAATGTGTTTTCGGTTTTCATTTCTTTAATAAATCATATAAAAAATGGTTTAAAAAATCACATTTTGTTTTAAGTATGGTTTACATCTAAACCTAAATTAGCCCCACAAATCCCGCAGTCAAATACTGAACCAAAAGAGACCAATTAAAAACAAATGTTAAGAAGTTCTTATCGCGCAATTTTCCGCCTGTTTTTTAATTCCTTGGACAGGTTCTTCCCGCTGAACCACTAAAATTGTCATAAGTAAACAACAACCTGGAAAGAACTACTATACGTAATATGAATTCAAAAGTTCGGGGAAAGGTTTTGAAAACATTTCCCTGAATAGTTCACATCACCGAAGCATATCCACTTCAAAGTAGTCGCCTTGGGCGACGACACATTTCTGCCAGTGTTCGTATGACTTCTGGAAGCATCGCATCGCTGGAGACCATTTTTTGCAATCTCCCATAAGGCATCCTGCGAGTCATCTTACTTTTTTTACAACCTTTAGGATCGGTATTATTTCATTACAGTTTGTGATGTGCATTTTTTTAAACATTTTTTCACTAATTACTTATAAAATTTACCATTTGTATTTGCTTTTTGTGGCTCTGTGTTGCGTGCGCATCTCTCTCCTCAGCGCAGAAAATTCCCTCTTCGCATGTTAAGCGAACTCCTGTTATGTCATTATCAGCGTAGGCCTTCGATTTTAACTAGTAAATTACCGCTTTTCTGTTGAAGTGACTTGTAATTTTGTTTTTTCAATCAGGGTGCTTTGAATACATTACCAAAACATTTTTTATTACAACGATGCTCTAAATTACAATCACGTTTTTCATCAAACAACTTTTTACCATAAGCCTCCCGCTTATTCAAAATTTCCTATGGAACCCCGGTTAACCAAAAATGCTTTGGACCCATGCTTTTCGGATAACCGGGGTTTTACTGTAATTGCATTTATTTCATTGTTTTATTATTACAAAATTTTTGTGCGCAGTTACAGTTTTAATATAATTAAATTTCTAAATTCTAGAAAAGAAATTCATCCAAATGAATTTTTAATTCTTTTTTGTTTTAAAACAAATAAAACATATGTATTTTGCATGATAAAGAATGTTTCGTATTCTTCCAAAAGCCCTGTAACTATGAAATGAGTCCAATTTCTCTCAGTTATTTCTAAAAACGAGAAATCTTTGGGCAACCTTTTGTTTCCAAAACCTTCGACAGTCATCTGTTTTATTACTTTGAACCAGAATCCAAAAAAATGATAAATAAGGATCAACATTACAAGAATATTTAATTCGATACGAATCGCATTACATCCTAAAATCTAAGGTTAAGTGCCCGTATTTCGTCCCCATTCATTTCTCCGCTTCTCTGAAAGTGGCGCCACTGATCACGCAAGGTAAAACGAACGGAAGATAAAAGGATTCAGAAGTGAAAATTTTACTCAACAAGATTAATCCGTGTATTATTAATGTCGGATTTCCTATTTTTAGAAGATCTAAGTTCTTGCTTCATCATTTGTAGAACAACATTTACTTTACCGAAAAATTTATTCCCTATTCGTTGCATGTATTCTACGTAGGTAAGATGTTAAAAGTACCATAGAGGGAATTTTACAATGTTCAGTTTATTTTATAAAAACTGAAGCATCGCCAAAGCAGCCAACAAAGCAGCGTTGTTCCAATTTCGTCCCCCTTTCAGTTTTTATTTTCGTACCGGGGACGAAATTAGGTTCTTTTCAGCGCTGTCAAATCCTGATAAATAATGTGCCTGCAATTTTGTATGTAGATATGTATAGACTTAATCTTGAGAATTTGCTTGAAATTTTGTAAAATAAGTTCATTTTAATAAGAGATCAGGGAAGTGCCACTGATCACGCCAGCAACTTCTGCCCGAGGAGGTTTAGCAACATAGATCACTGGATTTCCGCATAAAAACAAAGGGGAAAATTCCCAGGCGAAGAAAAAACGCTCAGCTGAAAAAAAACTTCTGACACCTACCACTCTGAAGGGGAAGGGAAAAAATCCACCGAGTATAAAAAGTCCAAAAATAACCTACCTAACATCACTCATGACGAATATGATTCTTCTGTAGAAATTCCTCATGATGATAATATAAGCGATGATGGCGACAATGATGCAGAGTGCCCTACTCCCTTGAAGCATTTTTCTCATGATAAACATAGGAAACAATGGGTTCAGTGTTTTCAGTGCTGCACATGGTCACACGAAACTTACTCAAGAGCCAAAAACGTTACACAATTTATATGTTCCTCATGCTTGGAAGGATAATTTTTTTATGGTATTATTGACGCTATTTTTCACTATTAGGATTAATAGTACATTTCTTTGTACCTTGAGTTTAGGTAAAGGTTTGGTTACGTATACCGATCCATTACTGGACATCATACGTCGCTAACGGTCGGGGCCTCCACAGGGACCCGAGAGCCCCCACTTCGACCGTCTCCCGCTTCGCGAAACTCGTCCTGACATCCAGACCCTGCAACAGAGACACCCACTCAGTACTTATGAGAGGGGTCGGAACAGGTCCGAGTGAGAGCGGTATCACCGTCACATCATCGAAGCCTAATCATTGGGGACTCACAAAAGACCCCATGCTCGGCGACTACTGAGGGATCCACCACCCCCCCTTAATCTACCGCCAGCCAAGACTGAGAAAGTCCTATAAAGGCGATCTCTGCGATCTCAGTGAGTTAAGGTAAACTAGTAAATCTGCAGTTCAGGAGCATCAACGTCAGTTTTGCACATCATTTTTTTTAAACACTTTGGGTAATATTCAACTTCCTGCAAACTGTAATTTAAAATTTTCAAATTACGTAATTATTTATAAGAATAAAATAAGAATAAGAAGTTTTCAGCCATCAAAAGCGTTAAATTAAAGATTTCGTTATGTTGGGATATTCTGAAATTTTCATGATCTATTATTTTTATGCTTTTATTATAACATAATAGATTTCTTCAGGGGGGCTCCACCCCCCTGAACCCCCCGTAGTCTCATTAAACTTAAATTTGTCACTTTCTATCAATTTGCTAATGGTTATCGTATATCTTGTATTTCTTTATACATTTTGATTTATAAGGATAAGTAACAGTTTTAATAAGCATTTTTCATTATACTCATACTTCTACATACCTGCCCACCTCAAACACTTAATCTGATGTATCAGGAACTTTTGAAAGTGTAAACTCGGTAATCTAGGGTTTTACAATTTTGTTTCCGAAAAAAATATGTTTTGATTGCATTTTGTGGCAGTTATCGCGGACAGACAGGCAGAACAGACTGACAGGCGGAAAACAAATTTTGTGTCGCCAAAATAAGCCTTCACTGAATTTACGGCAATGACGTCATTATTTATGAGTTATTGCTATCCATGTTTCTAATATTTTTTACGACTACAATAAAATGCCCGTTTTATTTCAATTATGACGTCAAATTTTATCAGGTGAAATAATTGTTAAAAATATAATTATTTTTTATTTCTTTTACTTCTAACTATGCCCCCATTTTTGTCAGAAAAATTCTTATTAACGAAACAAATTTCCGTGTTTAATATTTTTATTTTAAACAAAGTACTATTTTTATTTTTATTTTAATTCTGACGTCATATTTATTTTTTCTTAGTTTGGTTTTTCGAATGGAAATTGCTCAATTGAAACTTATTGCTGTTGAAAAATTATTCCAGATTTTTTTTGGCAACGATAAAGGAAATTGGTTAAATTTTATCTAAAATATCGCTCTTGATTCTGTATGAAAAAGAAGGAAATTTTGAATTAAGGAAAATATTTGAATAAAATTAATAAAATATAGGCTATATTCTTTTCTTTGCCATGTTATATTTATCCGCAAAGATAAAAAGACATTAATTAATTCATCAGTTTTGACGTTGAATTCATTTAAATTTTCGTCCACGCTTTCAAATTTATAGCATTAAAATATAATAAGGATTAGGATGAATGGTTGCTTAGCAACCATTAAGAGAAAATAAAGAAAATGAAATAAATACATTTTAGATAAGTAAATCTCTAAACCAAATTAGTTTATATTATTGGAACACATTTATAAAAAATCTCTAAAATTTGCAGTAATAACTTTAAAAATCTGACAAATGCATAGACGAAATTTCAAAACAATTCGAATAATTGCCGAAACGTCAGTGAAGGCTTACTTTGGAGACACGAAATTTTTTGTGTCTGTCTGTCTGTCTGTTCCGCGATAACTTCCGTAAAAAGCATCCGATTGGCTTGAAATTAAGTAGGTATGTTAGTGAGGCACTGGGCTTAAGCTGTATAATTTTTTGTAAGATTTGGTTCATTCGTTCTGAAAATATAGAATATTTTATTTTGCGCAATAATGCTTTTCTATGGCAAATCCAATTATTTCCATTTTTTTCTTGAGAGAAAATGTCACATTATGATAAATGGATGCTGAAATTTACCGGTTAAATTATTCGTATTGTTTTGAAACTTTGTCTACTCATTTGTCAGATTTTTAAAATTATTACTATATATTTTGGAGATTTTTTATAAATGTGTTCCAATAATATAAACTAATTTGTTTTAGAGACTTACTTATTTCAAATGTATTTATTTCATTTTCTTTATTTTCTCTTAATGGTTGCTAAGCAACCATTCATCCTAATCCTTATTTTTATAATGTTATAAATTTGAATGCGTGTACGAAAATTTAAATGAACGTCAAAACTGATGAGTTAACGTCTTTGTATCTTTGTGTATTCGCGTTTGAAATGAAATAGACGCCCTCTCGCGGACAAAGTCTGAAACGAAATAGAACTGATACCGCGAGTATCTTCCGCTGAAATCAGTGTTTAAAAGGCCGATAAATAAATAAACAGTTCTATAATAAATAAATAAATAAACAGTTCTATGACGCATGCAACGTTGGGTTCTTTGTATTAAAATTATCTAAAATCAAAATTTTATTCACAAAGTTTAGATCTATAATATAAAAAAGTACATTTGACTTACTCATGGCAAAATAACATGACAGCAACACAATGCTTGCATAATTCGCTTGCTCCAGCTTTGCAAGAGCAAGAAAAATTTTTTATTTTCAAATTTTTGTTTTCCTTTACTAGCAAACCTGAAATAATATGGGGATTTCCTTTTGTTTGGCTTGTTTGTAAACACGAGCCTACAATCTCTATTTCTTCTTCTTTGCATTCTTTAATGACGCACATTACTAATCTCTTTGAATCTGTAAGAGAGCCCGGTACTGCGCTTATTTCTATTTACGCGTATCAAATAATTAATTGATTAAAATCATTATATTTTACTTAATATCAAAATAACTAATTAAAATAATTTTACTGTATTAAATTACTTGTAAAATAATAATAAATAGAACGTCTTCAGCATATCAAAAACAAACAACATTTTTATTCTTTTAATAACAACAATATCGTCTGCCTTTTTGTTGCCAACAAATGAACGGAATCTTTACAATTTCATGGAGGCTACATTACTCCCTCCCCAGTAACATAGTTACGATACAAATATAATATATACAGAAATATAAAATAGAATTATAATATATACAGAAATACAAAATAGAAATATAATATATTAAATAAAATATAAAAAAAGTACATAATTAGTCTCTGTAACGTTTCGGAAACCTTACTTGTCTACCAGAGCGTGTAGTTTTCTCACGAACATTTTTATCAGGCAAATCTGAATGTTCATTTTTGATTATTGATGGCACAGGCAAAGGTAGTTGGTTATCCGATAACTCGTGATAAGGAGTGTTCTCATCATTTGTTAACCCTTTCATTCCCAGTGAGTCCAATTGGCATCATGACATTATTAATTTTTCTTTCTATATTTAATTCGGAAATGCCAAATTCCTACCAGAAAATTAAAATAGAAATACATTTTTTTTAATACCAGATATTCCATATTTAAATAAAGCGAAAATTACCATTTAAAAATTTCTGGTAGAAATTCACATTCTCTGACTTACGGAATTTCCAGGACGTATTCTACCATGGGAATGAAAGGGTTAATAAATAAGCAGGTTTCAATCTATCTATGGATATATTTATATCTTTTTCCTTGATTTTTACTGTGTAATACTTTTCATGTCTTTTGACAACTGGAAAGGGTCCATCATAAGCAGGTTCGAGTGGTTTTCTAACCCGATCAATGCGTATGAATACATGGCTAGAATTGTGCAAGTCCTTATGAACAAAAATTTTTTGAGAAGGCTGTCGGCGAGTTTTAAAAGGTTTTAATTCTTCCATTGTTTCTGCAATTCTTTAGCAAAGGTTTCTGTGTCGATAATAGTTTTCGGTTGTTCAAAATATTCTCCTGGTAGCCTGAGAGGTTTTCCGTAGACTATTTGTGCAATGGTAAAATTTGTATCACCCCGTAAAGCCGATCTCAATCCCAATAGTACTGTAGGTAATGATTGAGTCCATTTAATTGTATTTTGCGCTCTAATTGCCGCTTTTAAAGTACGATGGATTCGTTCTATCTTCCCATTACACTGTGGATGATAGGCTGTTGTTGGGCTCAATTTAAAACCACAAATAATACTTAAATTGTGGAATAATTCTGATCTAAATTGTTTTCCTCGATCCGTGATTACACGATGTGGAATGCCAAAGCGAGAAATCCATTGATCATAAAATGCTCGAGCAACTGTCGGAGCCGTCACATTTTCTAGAGGAACTACTTCTATTCAACATGTGAAGCGGTCAATACAGGTTAGGCAGTATAATTTTCTTTCAGACGGTGTTAGTGGACTTATGATGTCAATATGAACGACACTAAATCTTTCATCTGTTTCTTCGAAAGTGGCAAATGAAGAAAGCGTATGTCTGCTAATTTTGTTTTTCTGACAATCAATGCAGGATTTTGCCCACTGATTAATATCTTTCCTAATGTTTGTCCAAATAAACCTTGAAGCTACTTGTTTTACTGTGTTTTTCACTCCAGGATGAGCTAAATTGTGGATTTTCTTAAAAATTTGTTCTCTAAAAGCTTCAGGAATAAATGGTCGTATTTTGAAAGTTGAAATGTCACACCAAAGAGGTTTACCTGAATCCAAAGGATATTGTTTGAAATTTAAAGATGGATTTAAACGTAATTTTCTAAGTTCTTCATTATTAATCTGACCATCAGAAATTTTGTCATAATCTATTGTAGAAATCGATTGTATTCTGGATAATGTGTCTGCAACTGTATTTTCTACTCCACTAATATGTCGAATATCTGTTGAAAATTGTGATATATATTGTAAATGACGCAACTGTCTAGGCGAAGCTTTTTCATTTTTTTGCTGAAAGGCGAATGTTAAGGGTTTATGGTCTGTATAAATTATAAATTGTCTTCCTTCTAACATATGTTTAAATTGCTTTACAGAAAGATATATTCCCAGTAATTCTCGATCATAGGTATTATAACTTTTCTGAGCATTACTTAATTTTTTTGAAAAAAACGCTAATGGTTTCCAGCAACCTGCTTCAAATTGTTGTAAAACTGCACCAATGGCAAAATCAGAAGCATCACAAAAGAGAGATAATGGAAGATCAGGATTAGGATAGGTCAATATAGCAGCATTGGCTAGGTCTTCTTTACATTTTTCAAATTTTTCTTTTGTTTCATCTGTCCACGGAATTTTTCTTTTGTCTTTCTTTTTCGCCCCTTTTAAATACTCATGAAGTGGTGCTTGATTTTCAGCAGCATTTTTTATGTATCTTCTATAAAAATTCACCAGACCAAGGAAAGTTCGTAATTCGTGGATTGTTTCGGGTAATTTATAATTTTTAATTACTTCTACTTTTTCTGGAAGGGGTTTTGAACCTTCAGGAGTAATCATGTATCCTAAAAATTGTAACTGGTTTACACCAAAAACTGATTTTGCAATGTTTAAACGAAGACCATACTGATCCAATCTTGAAAAAACTAATTTTAGATGTTCTGTGTGTTCATTTTCCGTTGAAGAAGCAATTAAAATATTATCTAAATATGGGAAAACGAAGTCCAATCCAAAAAATACTTCATTAATGAAACGCTGAAACGGGAGCATTCCGTAATCCAAAATGCATCACATTATATTCAAATAATCCAAATCCCGTTATTATCGCTGCTTTTTGCTTATCCTCTTCTGGGGATCTGGAAATAGGCCTTAAATAAGTCAATTTTTGAAAATATTTTCTTTCCTTTTAATATATGCTGAAAATCTTCTATTCTGGGAATAGGGTAACGGTCGGGAATGGTTCGAGCATTAAGGCGTCTGTAATCCCCGCACGGTCTTAAACTTCCATCTTTTTTGTAAACTAAATGAAGTGTACTAGCCCATGGTGATTTGGATGGTCTAATTATATCATTATCCAACATAAACTTGAATTCTTGTTTTGCTAAATTTAATTTTTTTGAGTCTAATGGGCGAGGTTTTGAATAGACAGGAGAACCTTTAGTATCAATATAATGCTTTACATTGTGTTTGGAATTGCATATTAAAAGATTTGGCATCGTTAAATTAGGATATTGTAATAACAAATGTGCATATTGAGAATTTTTGTCAGTTGTACTTATACTATCAGCACTTGATACACACATAACATCGCTTTTAACAAAAAGGTTAGTAAAACCATCTATTAATTTTTTATTATGTATATCAAAAAGCAATTTAAATTTATTAAGGAAACCTGCACCTAAAATTGCTTTGTCTACTTTTGCTATTATAAAAGGAAATTGATATTGTCTACGTAAGCCCAAATCTAGTGTTAAAATTTTGAAACCAAATGTAGGAATTATTGAACCATTTGCTGCATACAATTTGAAAGAGTTACATATTTTATGTTTGGATGAAGCAGGAATAATTGATAAATCAGCTCCACTATCAACAAGAAAGCGTAAACCGGTTGTTTTGTCTTTAACAAATAAACGGTAATTACGGCAATCTTTAAATTCTTCAGCAGCAGAATTTGCCGCTAAAACTACTGCTGGTCGGAGTTTTCCGATTTTTTCCAGCTGCACGGACTTTTACATTTATTAGGATAACACTGATTACCAAATTTAAAATGGTAGTAACAATATTTCCCATTTGGATTAAATCGTTTTCTCGATTGACTTCTACTTTTATTTCGTTTAGTACCACATTTCCGAATTTTACTTCTGGATTGCCTCTCAATTTTTAATGCCGAAATCTGATTTTCCAACATAGAAATTTTCTCAAGTATTTTACTCATAACAGAAGAATCTGAACTCGCAGAATAAATTTCTGTTGAAGAGCTCATTTCAAAAATTTTATCTGCCATTAGTGATAAATTATCTAAATTTTCCTGTTAACAATTAGAATATTTTTTATTGACTCTGGTAATTTATCAAGAAATAAAGTTTTCAAAACCTTTTCTGGTATGTTATTTCCACTGAGCGATTTCATTTTAAGCAGTAGTTGGCTTGGCTTCATATCACCCAATGAAATTCCCGTAAGCAATTTCTTTAGTGATTTTTCCTCTCTCTTTAAATGTATTTAAAAATCTTTCTTTAGCGGTGGTATATTTATCATCCCGATTACCTTGGATAATATCCCATATATTTTCAATGTATTTAGGATCTAAATGAGCCACTAGATGATTGAATTTTGTTTCTTCATTTATAATATTTACAAGGGAAAACTGAGTATCAATTTGGCAAAACCATATTTCAGGATTATCATCCCAGAATGGAGGAAATTTGACGCTTACCTTGTTTGCTTCAGGAACCTTGTTTGCTTCAAGAATCGAATTTGTAAGCGCTTTTGTTGAATCTTGAGTCATTTTTCAATGCGTTAATGTCCAAAGTAGGGTCACCAGAATTTGTAAGACAGCCCGGTATTGCGCTTATTTCCATTTACGCGTATCAAATAATTAATTGATTAAAATCATTATATTTTACTTAATATTAAAATAACTAATTAAAATAATTTTACTGTATTAAATTACTTGTAAAATAATAATAAATAGAACGCCTTCAGCATATCAACAACAAACAACATTTTTATTCTTTTAATAACAACAATATTGTCTGCCTTTTTGTTACCAACAAATGAACGGAATCTTTACAAGTTCATGGAGGCTACAAATCAATAATTGCTTCAGCTTCTCTAAAGCAATTACTAGATTTTCCAGCATCTAGAAATTCTAAAATTGTCGATATTTGTAAATTATCTCCCATAATTAAATAAAAAAGATAAAAAACTGCACTTTAAGTAGCTCTTTAAACGGGTTTCGCTATGCTACAGCATGGAACAAACAGCACTACGTAAACAAACGATTATCAGGTCTATACAACGCCACCTTTCGGTCATTACAAACGCGAATAACTATAACATAGCCCAGAAAAGAACATAGGCTATGTTTTATTAATTTTATTCACATATTTTCCTTAATAATTCAAAATTTTCTTCTTTTTCATGCAGAATCAATAGCGATTTTTTAGCTAAAATTTAACCAATTTCCTTTATCGTTGCCAAAAAAAAATCAAAATCTGGAATAATTTTTCAACAGCAATAAGTTTCAATTGAGCAATTTCCATTCGAAAAATTAAACTAAGAAAAAATAAATATGACGTCAGAATTAAAATAAAAATAAATATAGCACTTTGTTAAATATTAAACACGGAAATTTGTTTCGTTAATAAGAATTTTTCTGACAAAAGTGGGGGCATAATTAGAAGTAAAAGAAATAAAATTAATTATATTTTTAACAAATATTTCACCTGATAAAATTTGAAGTCATAATTGAAATAAAACAGGTATTTTATAGTAGTCGTTAAAAATATAAGAAAAATGGATAGCAATAACTCATGAATAATGACGTCATTGCCGAAACTTCAGTGAAGGCTTATTTTGGCGACACAAATTTTTTTGTTTTCCGCCTGTCAATCTGTTCTGTCTGTCTGTCTGTCTGGCCGCGATATCTGCCACAAAATGCAATCAAAACTTCTTTTTTTCGGAAACAAAATTGTAAAACCCTAGATTACTGAGTTTAGACTTTCAAAAGTTCCTGATACATCAGATTTAGGTGTTTGTGGAAGACAGATATGTAGAAGTATGAGGATAATGAAAAATGCTTATTAAAACTGTTACTTATCCTTATAAATCAAAATGTATAAAGAAACACAAGATATACGATAACCATTAGCAAATTAATAGAAAGTTACAAATTTAAGTTTAATGAGACTACGGGGGGTTCAGGAAGGCTCCGCCCCCCTGAAGAAATCTACTATGTTATAATAAAAAAACAAAAATAATAGATCATGGAAAATTCAGAATATCCTAACATAACTAAATCTTTAATTTAAGGCTTTTGTTGGCTGAAAACTTCTTATTCTTATTTTATTCTTATAAATAATTACGTAATTTGAAAATTTTAAATTACAGTTTCCAGGAAGTTGAATATTACCCAAAGTGTGTTTAAAAAAAAATGATGTGCAAAGCTGACGTTGAGGCTCTTGATCTGCAGATTTACTAGTTTAATTGGTAAATTTCAGTATCCATTTATCATTGAATTCCATTAATGAAATGTGTCATTTTCTCTCAAGGAAAAAAAAATTGAAAATCATTGGATTTGCCATAGAAAAGCATTTTTGCGCAAAATAAAATATTCTATATTTTCGGAACGAATGAATCAAATCTAACAAAAAACTATACAGCTTAATCCCAGTGCCTCACTAACATACCCACTTAATTTCAAGCCAATCGGATGTTTTTTGCATTAGTTATCGCGGAACAGACAGACTGCCTTACAGACTGACAGACGGAAACCAAAAAATTTCGTGTCTTCAAAGTAAGCATTCACTGACGTTTCGGCAATTAAGTTAATTATTTATTTTGAAATAAATTTTGATTTAGTTATAAGTTAATCTTTGGCTTTTTGGAGTTTTTTTAGGGGACAAAATTGGGACTTTTTTTAAAACTTTTTCATATTGAGATACTTTTGAAAAAAAAAAATTCGAATTGTTAAAGTTTTTTTGTACAAACTTTGCCCATGTTTCCATATGTGTGAATAGTTAGTCTATATAAAATTCAAATTTGGTAGGTTTTCAATGAAAATTAAAACTTCCAGGGGCCTAAAAGTAACTGGGGCACGATAATACATTTTACCTTATATGTCTACCTGTCTATCTATCTATGTGTCCTTATATCTAACTGTTGAGTTTTAATCTAGCCTATTTACCTGTCTGCCTATTTATCTAACAGCCCATTTATCCCTCTATCTCTTTGTCACCTGATTTTTGTTTATCTGTCAGCCGGTTTATCTGTCCGTGTTCTATCTCTCTGTATGCCTATCTATTTGAATGCACATCTATCTATCTATCCATCTATCTGTTTTTCCGCTTTTTCGTAAATCTTTCAATCTGTCTTTGTATCTATCTAGCTGTCTATTATTATGTTTGTCTGTCCGTACCACTATCCCTCCCTCTCTTGCCCTATAATATTCTTCCCACCTCTATCTACTCTGTGGTAGAAATCTGTGTTTAAATTTAGTTTGAAATTTTCCATAAAAATAGAATTCCCATTTGATTCATTATTGTTCTGACGTTAAATTCTTTCTTTTATCCTAAATTTCTATTAAAATAAAAGGTGAAATGTACTCGTGAATTAAATTTGGCATGAATTCATAAATTTTTAAAATCAGTTTTAGGAAAAAACTAAAACAAAAAAAGGGAGACTAAAATTTCCAATTATTTTTTTAAATCCCAGTCTTATATCTAATAATCCATATTAATGTCCCTGCAGACTATAAATTACTTAAGTTATCAGATAAAATATAAAAATCCATTAAAACAAAAAAAATTATTTCAATCAAAAAATTTTATATTTTAAAGTACTATACATTTAGTTAAAAACAAAATACATTTTAAATTTGTTATTTAATTTATTGGTTTTCCGGTTTAAGTCTTGAAACCTGCTCAGATATAAATAAAGAAAACATGTTATGTTTTTAAATTTTATGAACTATTTATTAAATTTTAAATTAATATTTTTCCCATTCCTGTAAGTTATAGCGAAATTTAATTACATGTAGATTCTAATTATGCGCACCTTAGGAAAGGGCTGATGTTAAAGCACAAGACGAGATATTTTTGAAGAACAATTTTTACACAAATATTTTTCTTTCGTTTAAAAATTGAGTAATGCTTTCTCTACCTTAAATCTGTATCAGTTATTTTAAGCGTGTATTTTTAATTAAAAATGTGTAATGTTAGCACAATTAATTTTTCATTAAAGATATCTTTCAATGACTTGAATAGTTTTTATTCAATATTTATTAAAAATATTCGTAATACTACTTCACAAGACTATAATCAGGAAGAATTTTTTAAAAACAATTTCTTTATATTTTCTAGTTCTATTTATATTTCTTTTGTGTCAGGTTATTTAATTTAACTTCGTTAATGAACTAAAAAAATGAATTTTAAACTTGATGAAAAGATAAATTTTTTTTAAGATAATCATTTTTTCAAACAAAAAAAATATATTAATAATGAGAAAAATAGATAAAGGAATTGGAATTTTTTTACGGTAATAAAGACATTTAATTTGGAAGATGATTTATTTCAACATAAAAAAGAGGACGAATGAATATTAAAAAGAATTGTTTTGAAAGTAAATTAATTTTATGTGAAAATATGTTATGAATTAATTTCAGACTAATGGCTTTGTAATCTAGGCACAATGGAAAAGTAAACATTGAAATTAAAAAAAACACTTATGAGTATTTCATCGAAAATTTTGCATTTTGCATTAAGCAGAATTGTTGCGGTGCTGTCATTTCGTTATAAATTTAATATATCGAATTTAGAAAACTGAAAAATATGAAATTAATTCGGTCACAATGAAAGAAATGGAATTTTGGTTTCAGTTGGATAAATCATATCCAAAGCCGGAGTAGCACAGTTGAGATGCCCTCCAAAAGAGCGAAAAATGTCCACACCAGAGATCGAACATGGATATTTTGACTTTCCGTGCCAATGTTTTACTTAAGCTATCCGGTCGATAACTGCCTGACATCGTTTTTATTTATTAGAGAAGGCTGCAAAATGCAACACTAATTTCAGTCATCAATGCTATAACTATAGCATTTACATGATCAAGCTCTGCGATAATATAAGGGCTGCCACCGGCGACTGTTTTTATATTCTATTCACACAGCATTATCTCAAAAAAATAATTTTGTAGTATATTTCTCTTGCAAATGTTGTCAAAGTGTAAGTGATTTTTTGAACGGTGCGACATAGAATTAAAAAATAGTCGCCTGTGGCAACCTTGTATTACATTTCAATTCCTCTAATAATTGAATATAGAATACGCTGTAATCAAAGTTAAAAAATAATAAAAATTGTATGAAAAATGGGCAGATTTACTAAATGGTAATGTTTTACTGTGAACGCGTGAACCCTGTTAAAATTTTATTTGCGCATTGTGTTAGTTAAATGCATTCAGCAACTTTTGTAAAAGTCTCAAAAACATAGCTTGAAAATTCTGAAAGTGATCGTCGATAGAAAAAGTTCAAAATCCCAAGGTGAAGCAAAAAAATAAAGGGTTGTATCCAAATATAGTAATACGTGCCAAATTGTGTATTCTATATTGACACTAATCAATGGATATATGGATACAGTACCTCATTTTTTATTTCATTTTGGGAATAATGGATTTTTAGCTTATTCTATCAACTATCATTTTCAGAATTTTCAAGCTATGTTTTTGAAACTTGCAAAAATGTTGCTCTATACATTTAACTAATACAATGCAAATGAAATTTTGATAGCGTTCACGCCTGCTCCGTAAAAAATTATTTAGTAAACCTGTTCATTTTTCACACAATTTTTATTGTTTTCTAATTTTAATTACAAGTATTATGTAGAATGTTGATTGTCATATTTCCAAAAAAGAACAATATTTTATATTAAGAATTCTGCAAATTATAAGCAAAAAAGTTGGGAAAATTTGGGGCTGTTTTCGTAAGAACCATGCTTTCTCTACGGGTATACATCCTATCCCCATTAAAATGAATACAGTTTATTACAATAAACCACTTAATCATAATCTACAGTTTGAACGCTTTTGTTACATTACTTTGTGCAGGGTTATCCTAAAAGTATTTGTTCTTTTTCAATTTGTTGATGTTCCCCTATGGAGTTTCGGGAAAAAAAATCTTCACGGACCTATGCTATTATGTTTATACACTTAGAGTTTCAGGATAATTCCTCAGGTATTTTTCTAGATATTTAACTAAATGTCTAAAATCGCAAGTGGCAGATCACATTTGGCCATATAGTGTATGATAGCATAAGATGTTTCAAAATATCTTGCCACTTCTGTTGTAGACGGTCCCTTAAACCACCATTTTGCCTTTTTAAGCATAATTGGAAAACTTCTTGGAAGAAAAAATTGAAATTTTCGATTTCCATGTAGCAGGACTTAACAAATTTAAATCCATCAAAAAAAACGTAGGTTGCAATTCATAGTTTTTTCGTATATTAGTTTCATGATTCATATAATAACATTACAAAAATTGCAAATTTAATGTATTTAAGTTTGGATATTATAATATTATTGCTACATAAAAAACTAGAATATTAGAATTTTAGTTTTAGGAGAAATTAATAAAAATGTGAAATAGTAATTTAACATTAGAAGCACTAAATTTTGAATGTTTACAATTCATAAACCTATCATTCAAATGATTTGAAATTCGGTGTCTATGCATAATTTGAACCAAAAATTTGAAATACCTTGTTAATATTGAATATTGCTATTGGAATGAATGAAGTTTGGGTTCGTTTTATAATATAGATGGATTTTATATGCATCATTTAAAAGTAGACATTATTTCCAAAAATTCGGTATCAGTAACTTCCTTCTACAGTATTTTTTTAGGAGTTAGTAGGGAGTGTTAATTTTCTTTTTTTTCTCCTCTGACTGTACAGGAAATCGGTATTTAATGAGTTTATATTTTATAATGAAAATATTTTTAAGTAAAGCAAATGTTGAGTTCGGCAATTTTAATCCTCGAATTTGCATCACTTTATAGTTTTAAACCATAATCTATTCAAATGAAACAAGTGAGGGAGGACCCAGTGCCTTTGATTGCGTTCATCGGGCGTTTTACTTGTCCGGCCCGATTATACAAAGGAACTTTAAATTTTATATTAACACTTTGACTGCCATGGCTATCATATGTTATAGCCAGTGATGTTTCCATTGGGACGCTGGTTATAGCTATGATGTTTCAACACTTCAGACGTTGGCTATAAAAAATGGTACGAGTTACATGAAAATGGTATTGGAGTTTGATTGTTGAGCTCCTTACGATATGTAGATATACGCGGATTGTGCAAATTGATATACGTGCCAAAACAAAGAATCTCCCAAGCTCATTCTTTCATAAATTTAAAATATTTCCGATTTAAGAGTTTACACTGTAGAAATATAAATCTTAATGAGTGGTTTTAGTGATAAATGACAAATTGAATTGGCTATTATAAAATACCATTAAAAAAAGAAGAAAAGTAACCGAAAATAAAAGTTTTTCTCTTTTTTTTCGGCATGGAAGCGGGTGCAACATTTTCAAATTTCAGAAAAACCCTAAACTTAAAAAAAACTGACATGATTCAAGATTTACTTTAAACATTTTATGAAATAGAAAATATTAATATTTTTAAATGCAGGATACTGTTAGAATCAGAAAGGTAAAGCAAAAATTGTCGATAGTCTTTTATTTTCTTTTTATTTTCTTTCTATTTTAGTAACTCTACGGGGATCGTGTTTTCAAAATGTAGAAAATATAGATTTTTCTTACATTCTGTTTGTTTTAAGAACCACAGAACGGTCAGAGAGGTGCAAGTACAATCGGCGAGAGGAAGGAATTCCTCCATTTTGCGATATTTATTATGGTTTTTACTTAATATCGCGTCTAATTATAGAAAAAAAATCTGAAAACAGACTTTAACGTAGGTAAATACAGACACACTGGTTTCTGGTTTACAGACATTTACCCAATCTCAGTGTTCTGCGTCTAGGGATCTCTTCAGAACAACACAGACATTGACAGTCAGACAGACTTCCATCCTTTTTATTAAATATATATATATATCTGTCTTTCTGTCCATCTATCTACGTGTTCTTATATCTAGCTGTTTGGTTTCAATCTAGCTGTCTGTCTAATTATCTAACTGTCTAGCTATCTCTCTATCAGTTTGTCGTCTTAATTTTGTATATCTGTCAGCCCGTCAATCTATCTGTGTTCTATCTCTCAGTATGACTACTTATTTGTATGCCTATCAATCTATCTGTCTTTCTGTTTTCGTATATTTTTCTGTCTGTCTTTCTGTCTATCTAGTTGTCTATTATTCTGTTTGTCTATCCGTACCACCACCTCTCCCTCTCTTGCCCTGTAGTATTTCTCCTACCTCTTTCTCCTCAATGATATAAATCTATAGATGTAAAGTTTAAACTTAGTATGAAACTTTCCATAAAGGTAGAATTCCCATTTGATTCCTTATGCTCTGAGGTTAAATTTTTTCACATATCCTAAATTTCTATTAAAGTCAAAGGATAAATGTACTCGTGAATTATATTTGGCATGAACTCGTTAATTTTTTTAAATCAGTTTGGGGAAAAAACAAAAACATTAAAAGGGAGACCCAAATTTCCACTTAATTTTTAAATCCCAGTAGTCTAAGAAATAATCTATATAAATTATTAATTACTTAAGATATCAAATAAAATGTAAAAATGCCTTAAAAGAAAAAAAGCTCTTTTAATCTAAAAATTTTCTATTTTAAAGTATTACAAATTTAGTTAAAAACAAAATACATTTTTAATTTATTATTTAACTTATTGGTTTTTAGTTTAAGATTAAATCTTGAAATCTGCTCAGATATAAATAAAGAAAACATTTCATCTTTTTAAATTTTATGAACTATTTATTAAATTTTAAATTAACATTTTTTACATTCCTGAAAATTTACATAGAATTTTAACTACACGTAGATTTTAATTATGCGCACAGTAGAAAGGGCACATGTTAAAGCATGGGCGAGGTATATTTTATGAACAATTTTTACCCAAACATTTTTCTTTCATTTAAAAAGTAAGCATCACTTTCTCTACTTTAAATCCATCTCAATTATTTATAACATCTATTTTTAATTATAAATGTATAATTTTTTGTTAATTAAAAATGTATAATATATATTGTAAAATATTAATTTTGTTTTAAAGATGTCCAATGACTTGAATAATTTTTATTCAACATTTATTAAAAATATTCGTAATACTACTTCACAAGACTATAACCAGGCAAAATTTTTTTAAATAATTTTCTTTTTATTTTCTAGTTCTATTTATATTTCTTTTGTGTCAGGTTATTTAATTTGACTTCGCTAATGAACTAAAAAAAATATTTTAAACTTGATGAAAAAATAATTCTTTTTGAAAATATTCATTTCCTCAAACTAAAAAATAATAATAATGAGAAAAATAGATAAAGAAATTGGAATTTTTTACGATAATAAAGACATTTAATTTAAAAGATGATTTATTTCAACGTAAAAAAAGAATGTTAATGAATATTATAAAGAATTGTTTTGAATGTAAATTAATTTTATATGAAAGTATGTTATGAATTATTTTCAGATTAATGACTTAGTAATATGAACACAAGGGAAAAGTAAGCACTAAAATAAAAACAATTATGAGTATTTTGTTGAAAATTTTGCATTTTGCTTTAAGCAGAATTGTTGCGGCGCTGTAATTTCGTTATAAATTTGTCGAATTTAGAAAGCTGAAATATGAAATTAATCCGGTCATAATGAAGATTTGGAATTTTTGTTTCAATTGGATAAATCATATTCAAGGCCAGAGTGGCGCATTTGAGGAACACTCCAACAAAGCGAAAAATTTGCACACCAGGGGATCGTACCTGGATATCTTGACTTTCCGTGCCATTGTTCCATC
The DNA here is from genome assembly GCA_964019185.1 of Maratus speculifer. Classification (NCBI taxonomy): domain Eukaryota; kingdom Metazoa; phylum Arthropoda; class Arachnida; order Araneae; family Salticidae; genus Maratus; species Maratus speculifer. The sequence goes on along the minus strand of OZ025297.1, from coordinate 171,479,736 downwards.
TAAGCTATCCGAACAATATTTTGCTGACATAATTCATTCTTATTTGTTAAATACGGCTGCAAATTGCAGCACTAGTTTCATTCATTCCAGCTGTAACTGAAGCATTTACATGATGAAACTGTATGATAATACCCGGGCTGCCACAGGAGTGTATTTTTATATTCTATTTTTATAGTCTTAGCACTATCTAAAAAAATGCAGTATATTTCTCTTGCATATGCTGTCAAAGTGTGTGTGATTTTTTTTAACGGTGCGATATAGAATTAAAAAATTATCGCACGTGGCAGAATTGTAATGCGTAAACTCCTGCATACAGTGTAATTAGATCATAACAAAATAATGGAATTTTTGTATCAACTGATAAATCATATTGAAACCGGAGTACCACAGTTGAGGTTCATTTCAACAGAGCGAAAAACGTCCAGGGCAGGGATCGAATCTGGACCAAGTTCTGGATCGAGCTGAAATCAAGTAATAGTGTAATAACTTTCTCTGCCAATGCTTTACATATTAAGCTATTCGTAAGATACCTTGCTGCTATAATTAATTATTATTTGCTGGATATAGCTGCAGATTGCAGCGCTAACTTCACTCGAGCTATAACTATAGCACTTATACGATAAAGACTTGCGATAATATGGAAACAATCTATCATGTAATTAGGTCGTAATGAAGAAGAGGCACTTTTCTTACAACTAGATAAATCATATTCAAATCCGAAGTAGCACAGTTGGGGTTCACTCCAACAGAGCAAGAAATATCAAGTCCATTGATTGAGCCTGGAATACCTTGGCTTTCTGTACCAATGCTTTACCTATTAAACTATCTGAATGATACTTGGCTGGTACAGTTCACCCTTATTTATTGCATGTGGCTGCAAATTGTAGCTAGCGTTATTCATCTGAGCTAAAACTATAGCACTTACATAATGAAGCTGTGTGATAATACAGAAACTCCTGTATACCTTGTATTAGATCATTATAAAGAAATGGAATTTGTGTTCAAAAGGATAAATCATAGTTAAGCAGCACAGTTGAGGCTCACCTCAACAGAACGAAAAATGTCCAGACTAGGGGTCGAATCTGCAACAACTCCTGGATAGAAGCTGCGTAATAAAGTAGAATCGCAGAGTCTTTCTCTGACGATGCTTTACCTATCCCATATAGCACGAAAGCTCCTGAAACCCTTTCCAGGAGCTCCAAATCATCCCAAATTGATCCCGATGTTAAAATGACAAAATGAGAACGTCTTGGGGAACAGACTTTTCAGATTTCCTCAGGCACATTTCAATTTTTTAATTCCCTTTATGTTTTAATAAGAAAAAAAAATCAATTGAAAAACATTTATTGATAATATTCCTTTCTAAAATTCAAATTTTGAAAATGACTAAGATTTTTTTAAGCTAAAATAATTTTATCTTTCAGACTAGGTACTTCATTAACGTGAAAATCGCAATTATTTTACATGCTTTTTTCTTCTATAAAATTTCTTCAATTTCTAGAAATCTACATGAAGAAAATAGTTTACCCTCTAATCAAAATTAAAATACATTTTTTTAGTTAAATTAAACATTCGAACTGGAAAGAAATGTAAATTGGACAATAAAGGCAAGTGAAAAGTTATTTTTATATATATATATTGTATTCCGACAATAATTTTTTTTAATTTTTTTTTATAGTTTTTGAAAAATACTGCTAAAAAATGCTACACAAATATTCAATAAAAATGTTCAATAAAATAGGTTCACAAATAAAAATCTTCAATAAATGAGGTTTACAAATGTTCAATAAAAAATTGTTCTGCTGACATTTTGAATTTTAAAATCAAATTAGTCGGATGTCCCAAACCTAAAACTTTCTGCTATCTCATGGATGCTAAAACTTCAAAATTCGCAAATAAAATACGGGATAAAATGCGATGGTGAAATGATAAAATCATTTCAACATCGTATTTTATTCTGAGGACGATAGCAGAAAAAGCTCGAAATGTAGATTTAAAATTGTATTTTATTTTTAATTGTACAAGTTCTTATTAAAGTTTTTGTTTTTGTGTACCAATGAGCAATTTTATGTGTTTTCAATTAATACAGTCATAGTTATTGAATCAAAAGTTTTGTGAAATTCCGTGCATTATTTAAGGTAGAGCGCCGACAAAATTTTTGTCACATACAGACTCACAGACAGAGTGATAGAGAGTCATTTTCTAAAAGCTATCAAATCGTGTTCAGGACGCTTTACCGGGACGTAGTGACCGAAAGGATCCGATTTCAAAGCTGTTCGAAGGGATTTGCTAGGTTCGAACCCAATCGTGCCCGTCGACCTTATCGTTTGGCGTTTTCTGTGGTTTACTTCGAATCTTGAATTCCTTTGCGTAAATACGGGTTATGTTCACTTAGAAAACTTCCACGGAGGGCATTCCGTCATTATAACCTGTATCTCTCATGTATATAGTAGGCCGTCATAAATAACACAATAACATGTGCTCATGATCTTCCAAAACTTATAATCACCAAAAACCGGAAGTCGAAAATTTTCAGGAATCTAACACTTTCTTCTCGTGAAGATAGAAGAAATTAAAAATGAATAAAAGTTGCAAGAGAATAAACTTTTTTACGCAGCATTCTGTGAAGCAAAGGCTCCTACTAAATATGTTTAGCTGAGTTAATAAGACGAACGAACAAAGTAAGTTCACTCGAATTAGATAAATTTAGTAATAGACAGAAAGGCGGCAGCACAGACAATCACCGCATCAAGTTCACGGCTGAATTTTTAGAGTTAATTAAAACTCGATTGGAATATTAAAGCGTAATCGCTCTGCAAATATATGTTTTGGTGAAAAGCGTCCGAAAACTCGATTTTAGCGAATTACTCTTAAGTTTATCATTGTGTTTTCCTACAGCCACAAGTATGAAAACATGGAGAACTAGGAGCTGGAAAACAAAATGGTAAACCTATGAGTCAAACGTTAAAATTGTGTTTTTAGGTGTTTACCACCAAGATACGACTTGACAGACCAATTACGCTTTAATATTCCAATCGAGATTTAACTAATCCTAAAACTTCATCGGTGAACTCGATTAGGTGATTCTCTGTGCTGCCGCCTCACAATCTATAATTGAGATATGAGAAAATGGTTATCGACACAGAAATGTAGAACAATGTGCAGGCGTCTTCACCGATCATTCAATGTAAAGACGTACATATTAGAGATGAGACGGGCTCAGCCCGAGCCCGAAAACCCGAGCCCCAGTTCGGGCTCTTTTTTCATTTTAGTCTTCGGGCCCGGGCGGGTTCGGGCTCATTCTTTCTGAAACTGGAAAATTATTTATTTGAATGTAGAAAAGATTGAAAGAACTTTTCCCTCCTTAAGAGTACTTATTGTTTTTCACATCATATCAGTGCTATTTTATCAAAACGAAAGAGGAATAGAAATCGTGTTTTTGTATTTTAATAGTTGATTGCTGTTTTAAAAGAAAATTTGTGATATTGGAAATTTATGTCTGCTTCTCCAGCTATGGTCTATTATTGATATGGCGCCAATCAAAACAAGCGCAAACAATAAATTAGCTTCTGGTTTGATTTTCGTTAGTAATGAAGGATATTTTTTAATTCAATTGTTTATTTATTTAGTTAGTTAGTTATGTAAAACGTTGAGAATGATTTCTTCGGGGGGGGGGGGGGGTATGTAGACCAAAAGCTTGTGATTTACAAATTATTTAATTGTGCGAGTCATAATCGTTATTCATATGACAATGTTGAATTCAGACACTTTTCTCCGGGAGGGACTTCAGTGGCTCCGGGGGGGGCATTGTGGAGATCCCGGCGAAAATTGCACTTTTTGACCATTGAAAACCCAAAATTTCAAACTTTCCGGAGGGGGGGTTGTCTCCCTGGGACACCCCCTGAATTCAACACTGCATATGAAAATAACATAGTGATTAACTTTTCTGTTTCTCGTTATGAACTCTACTTATGCTGAGGATTTCCCTTCGTAATTAAACATATTTTCCATGTTAATACAGCAGAAAACAATTAATCAGTGTTTCTTCTTTCCCTATGAAAGCATGAGACCTTTAAGATTACTGTATCAGCGTATTAATTTGCATTGATTTTCAGGTTTATGTCACTTACGGGGAATTTTTATGAGAAATGAATTGATTATATTTAAAGATGTATATATTTTATATTAAATTGAAAACGTTGTTCGATTCTTCAGCATACAAATAGTTATTTTTGCAAATTTCATGCATTTATACATTACACTTCTTTAATGCATCCATAAAATTTTCTTGTTAAATGACAAAAAATATGGGAATCCTTTTAAATATGAAGTATATTTTTATTTGATATTAAATTGCGCTTTTGATAAGATTGAATTTATAGTTTTATTTTACAGTAATTTTTATTTAACAGTAATTTTAATTTAATAAATTTCTAAAAATGAGACATCACATTTGAAACAAACAATTTTTAAATGTCGTGTTTATATATATATATATATATTGGTGTCGGGCTCGGACGGGCTTGGATTCAAAATCATCGGGGTCAAACGGGCCCGGGCTCCGAAAAACGAGCCCGAACTCATCTCTAGTATATATACATCCGAGACAGTTAAGGAGTTTAAGGCTTATTTCTGAGTGCACCTCGTGGAACTTTGACTGTTCAGGAGTACTAAGCAAAGGCATTTTAATTTTATCTTTTACTTATTTGTCGCAAAAGTTTTTCACCGTTACCTAACTTGATACGCGGCTAACTTGACTAATGCGGCAACGCACCGCCATTCATTGACATTTGTTTGAACTACTTGAAAAATTACTACAATTTATAATCTACAAAATTAATGCATTCTTATTCTTATAAATTATTGTAATTCCAGGTTAGTGAGTCCTTTAAGAAATGATCTGTTTACTAGCATTGCTTCATATCCTCTGAAAAATAAACGGATATAATGAAGATATGTTATTCTGGCAGATATTCACAGACTCGGGTATGAAACAGGGAGGCGGCAGCACAAACAATCACCTCATTGGGTTCACGGCTAAAATCCCATAATTACTTAAAACATGATTCGCATATTAAACGCAATCGGTCTGCCAAGTCATATCTTATTGGAAAACAGCTGAAAACCCGATTTTAGCTGTCAATTTGTAGGTTTGCCTTTTATTTTTCCTGCACCCGCATCTCAGTCTATATCTAACAGATGTGAGTACTTCTGAAATAAATATTAATTTTTTTCAGCCACATTTTATAAGTAGTATTTTTACCTAAAGTTTTAAATAATTATTTTTTCACTTAAGAAACAATTAATAAACTGCAAAATTGTCATTAAAACACAATATATTTTCACTCCTAAAAATTTGCTTAAACATTTTTATCGGATTTTTCCTCCTTACGAATTGGGTATGATAAAAAACAATTTTTTCATCTAATGTTAAACTAAAATATCTTTCAAATTAAATACCTTGTTATCGTAATACTTTCGATTATATTTTTTATAATTTTGCTTCGTTAAATTTGTTTCAATTTGAAGAAATGGACATGGAAAAAATACTTTATTCTTTAATCAAGTTTTAAATTGTACAATTTTGAGTTCATTAATGAGGTTAAATTAAATATCCTATGAGAAAAAATATATAGAATTTAGAATATAAAATCAAGTAAAAAAATTTATAGGAAAAGCTGATCCGATATAGGCGCCATTATGGGGTTTTTTAAATAAAATTTTTAAAAAAAACTATCAAAAAGGTTGAAGAAATATTTTAAATAAAAATTAATTTTACCGTCATTTCTAATTTTTCATTTATAAAGCAAAATATGAATATTAAAACAGATTTAAAAGTATAAACCACGTTAAATATAAAGACGTGGAGAAAAATGCTCTTAAAGACTAGCACACTTTAACTTACTTTGCAATAAAAATTAAAATCTACTCATAATTAAAATTCGCAATGAATTTTCTAGAAAAATTAAAGAGGTCAATTTAAAAATTTAATAAATAATTCATAAAGCTTCGAAGCATTGCATATTTATTTCCTCCCTGAGAGTGTTTAAAGCATTAATCATAAAATCGAAAGCGAATAATTTAAATAACAAAATAAAAATGCATTTTACAGTAATTTTAAGTAAGTAATAAAAGCAAGTAGTGAAAAAAAGAGAGCTTTGCTATAATAAATGAACTGAATAAATTTTATTTGTGGAAATTACTACTATTATTCTTCAAAAGAACAACATTTTTATTGAGAATTATTTTTAAATATTAAATAATTCTTATACGATTTTTTTTTCTTTTGCAGTTTTTGGTGACACACAAAAGCAAAGCAAATCGAAATTTCACAATGGTTATAATTTCAGAAAATTAAGCAGAATATTTCCCAGTATAATTATTGTAAATACCAAGAAATTTCGCAAGCCAGTGCATAAGGATTCTTATACTGCCATTTAAAACGCTTTCAATCTTAATCATCAGTGGTATCTCCTTACTATCTCGAAATATGTATATTTGTACAGAAATCCAGCCCTCTAGTGACACAAGGGAAGAAGGGAATTACCCACATTACAGGGTATCAGAATGTTTCCCTCAGAAGGTTTAAGATTTGCTCATGATACAAAGTCAAAAATATAAATTTCCTACACGGAAATCCAAAATGTGATAACCGGAGCTTCAAAAACCTAGTGAGAATCACTCGAAATTTTAACTCAAGGAAGAAACTCTTGCAACGATATGCTCTCCCACAATATAATCCAGATCTGGTATAACACATTAAATGTCTCTGGTGAATTTGGAGCGTACCCAATCAACTCCCCTCTCCTTCTTTGAAATAGACACGTCTCCAGATATTTAACCGATCATTCACGATCAGTCACACCTCTGAAATTTCCCCTGATGATGACTGTTTTAAACAATTAAAAGGCCTTATGGGTAGAATTTTAAAACCTTCAACTTTTTTTATGTTTTTAAAAAACCTATTTCATGTACTTTTAGCACCTTTTTAATAAAATAAATCAAAAATTTTTGTTCTAAATATTCTATACAAGATTAAGATGAACATGACGTTTCAGAAATTATAGTTAAACTACATTTGGATTTTCAAAAATCTTTCCTGAACAAAAGTGTGAATTCAACACTACTATCCACCCAGCTGCATTTCTCAGAAACTATTAATGTCACTCAGACTTCAAAAAAGATAATCAAGCATATGCCATTTCTCCAAAAAAGGATAATCAAGCATTTGCCATTTAAAATTTTATAAAAGCTAGCCGGTGGAAGCAGTACCAAACGGTTAAGACTTGTCGTAGAGCAAGATATTTTTTAAAGATACAACGCCTCTTCATTCCTGTTTATTACTGTTAGTAAACTTTACAATGTCCAACTGCAGGCGGCATTTGTATTGGCTGTTCTTAATTTATAGGTGACGGTAGAGGGGAACATGCCCAACTTCTCGACGGACTTCAATAAAATTGACGGATGTTTCGCCTATTGTAGTGTAGTAACCAACGAATGAGCAGTCCATATAGTCCAAGAGCCGACAGCACAATACCCTAAGTCAGCGGTTCCCAAACTTTCTTGAAACGCGACCCATCTTTCAATGAAAAAAATTATGCGACCCATCTTTTCGTAAAAAAAAAAAAAAAAAAAATTACTACTTACCCAAGATAAAGTTGTATTATCAGTATAGCAATTTTTGTACGATCTCTATACGCTCGGCTATCCTATCCTACGAAAAACGCAAATTTTCGTATGGGAAATACATTATTACAAAAAAAAACAAGAATCGGTAATCTCAATGTGTGTAAGTGAATAGTAATTAAAAAATGCACAAACTACAGAGACAATTAAGAATACGTTTAATTATTATGAAAACATAACTTTACAATCAATGAGATTTCTGGTACTGGTGTTGACCAATGTGGGAAATTATATTAACACGCAGTTTGTTTCAGTACTTGTCTTTCAAAAACAGCGAAATAGAAAAAGCATGTTCTCATATGTATGTATATTGATATTCTGTTCGTATCTATATTAATCTAGAAGGAAATTAAGTATTTTCCCTTGAAATATTATTTTCTGTTGAAATTGTCATATGTTTTTAAAAAGATGAAATAAAAGATATATTTTGATGACAATCCTGGATTGTTCCACGACCCACCAAAACAACTGCCGCGGCCCACCAGTGGGTTGCGACCCATAGATTGGGAACCCCTGCCCTAAGTCATCGAGCACAAGAAAAACACCCTTTATTTTATGGGCGAGTAGTAATAGAGGAAGCTAATGATCCATGTCTGCCGGAAGCGAAGTGATGCATAAGCCAAAAACTAATACCACTAGTGGTTGATTCGTAGGCTTAGCATTATGTTTTCATGCTCCCAGTTTTCTATGTTTTCATACTTTAGATGGTACGGCAAACACAATTCTAAGCCTAAGAGTCAACCACTAGTGGTATTAATTTTTGGCTTATGCACCATTTTGCTTCCGGCAGATATGGATCAAGAAATTCTTGTGCTCGATGACTTAAGGTTTTGAGCGGTCGGCTCTTAGACTAATAACATTCCTCCGATTTTGTTTGCTTTACATTCTGCCTGAATCACATAGCAGTTCGATTGTTATTAGAAACCAGCCTATCTTGATCATTGGGCAGACAAAATGGATGGAAGTATCGCGACCTGTGTATTTCGTTGGCTGCCTGCAGACCCATGGGGATGACTAGGAAGATACATAGTCACGCTATGCATAACTCCGAATCCTGGAACGATTGAAACGCATAATAGAAGAGCACTCTTTTTCTCTGCCTCAGTTTCTGCCTTGACCAGATAACCCTTATAAGCCACGTAAGTAGTGAATCCATACTTTTCTTGATAGCAATAATAAACCGGGAGACGGCAGCACAGACGATCACCTCATCTAGTTCAGGGCTAAAATTTTAGAATTAGTTTGAGCTGGATTGCCATATTAAAACACAATCGGTCTGCAAAGTCATATTTTGGTGGAAAACACCTGAAAATCCGATTTTTGCGGTTGATTCGTACGTTTACCTGTTTTCATAGTTTTGTCTGCAGGAAAACACAATGGTAAATATACATAAGTCAACCGCAAAAATCAAGTTTTCCGATATTTTCCACCAAGATATGACTTGGCAGACCGATTTCGTTTTAATATATTAATCGAGTTTTAATTAATTCTATAATTTGAGCCAAGAATTCGATAAGGTGATTCTCTGCGCTGCAGTCTCCCAGTCTATAACTTTTCAACATTTTTTCCCTTTTGATTATTTCTCTACCTGTGAGATATTTTTATGAGATAAACATTTTTTTTAAATACAGGGTTAATACAAAGAAATCGGGTTTTGATATGTTACTACATGCTAACTAGGAAACGTATATGTTTTATGACAACTCAAACGAGAGGGTATTAACTACAGTTTCGTGCTGCATATGTGCCGTGCACGTGTGGTTGCCATGGTTACTGCGCGAACGTCATAATAAAAATTGCATCTAGGCAACAGAAAGCGTTTTGTGTCTAGAATTTTTAAAGTGTGAATTGTTTATAACTGTTCAGAGAGATTTCCGGTGAGCATGCAAATGCAAACCATCAACTTAACACAACATTCTACGCTGGTATCGACAGTTCAAAGAAACCGACTGAATATGTAAAGACAAATACGGTCGACCAAGCGTTACGGAAGAAACAGTGACCGAGTTACAAAGAGTTTCATCCACAGTCCCAAGAAATCAACAAATCACGTTAGCCGCGAACACTTTTCATTCCACAGCCAACTCTGTGTAAACTTTTGATAAAAAGATTACAATTTAAGCCATACCGTATGCAGTTGCTGCGGGAATTAAAGCCGGACGATTATATCAAGAGAAAGACGTTTTGTTAGAAACATGCAAAAAGCTTGGGAGGAGGATGACAACTTTGAAAACAAGCTTGTTTCCAGTAACAAAGCTAACTTTCATCTTAGTGGGAAGGTCAACCGACATAATGTATGGATATGGGGTACAGAAAATCCCCAAGAAATTGTGGAAATTCATTCGTTACCATCGACGTGACCATGCTGAGTAATGTGTGGTACAAATTGAACTATCACCTTGACATCGGCCGTATCACTCAAGGAGCACATATTGAACATCTGTAATATGGATATCAATCTAGTATATTTACAATTTATTTTCATTATAACTCATTGTTGCAACCCAATTATGTTCCGAAATAAACGCTTCGGAAACCCGATGATTATTTTGTAATAACCCTGTACATTGTTGAGCTTGCACAAGATTTCATTTTTATATAGAATCTAATTAAATATTTGAGATAATTTGAGATAAAATTTATACAGTAAAAAATATAAATTACTTAATATTGTAGCAATTTTCTCTTATTTCAAAAAAGAAGTTGAATTTCAAAATATCTACCTCATATCATCTATGAAAGAAGACTAGCCTAAATTTTCAACCGAAATCTATAATATTTTATATTCATAGGATAGATTATATCATATAATTATTTGTATTAAATTGTGCGAGACAAGATATTATCTGGGTAGCTCAATGGCAGAACACTGGCATGTTTAGCAAAGATTCTCAGTTGACATCCGTTCAAGATAGTTTTCACTCTATTGAGAAAATTTATTGCGCTTTTACCTTAGCCTAATTCATCTCAGCTCTAGACAATGAAATCAATTTTGGATTCTAAAATGATGCTTTAAATCGAAAACAGTATATGTAAACTCTATCTTGTTGTGATCAATAAGCCAATAATTGAGTTATAAATAAAGCAGAGAAGACATATAATGTATTGTCTATCAGTTGCGAGTGAAGTAACTGAGGAAGTTGTCACAAGATGACGGCTGTGTCTTTAAATTGGATTAACGTTTATGACTATTGCTGGTGAAAACTCTCACCAGTAAAATTGAATTCAAAAATTTTATAACATTTTGCCCCCTCATGCATGGGAAATATCTCTCACAAATATGGTAAAATGTTTCTATTTCTTTTTACTGGTGTCAGTTTGCGTAGGTATTATAATCTGTTCACTGGCACTGACAAGGGAGCTGTCTTGGTTGTTACAATGTGGCGGAGTCATTACCGCGAAAGTAAACATTTATCAATAAACACGAGTATCACTTTTTGCCATTATTTTTTATTGAAATTTTCCATCAATGAGGCATTTAAATAAACAGAAAATTTCCACATAAATTTACCGGTACATGTTTTTTCCAATGTGGCTATGAACCCCTGCAAAAGTAGTTACAGTTAGAGCTTCAATGCTTTGATGCTGCAATTAACGATATAACTATCACTTAATAAAAAAAAATCTCTCAAAGTTGAAAATTTAAAAAAACCCTAAAAAATACAACTTTTTTTTCATTAAAAATACTCAAAATATTAAACTATCTAAAATATATTTATTCATAATCTAGATAATGATATTATATGCATGCAAAAAAAATTAAGCCATTCCATCAAATAGTTTTCTTTTAATCTTGGTGTTAGTCATCAAAAATCAAGTTTTGAGAAAACGCGACTTAAAGTTGAAATTATATGGATGCGGCTATGAAAGTGTTGATACATAAATGCTTATAACTCCGTTAAAAATGCAAATATTTTTATGCGGTTTTTGCATTGAGTTAAGAATTAAATGAATAATCAAATTAGATCATTAAAAGAAATTCGATTTTTTGAAAAGTTTTCAACCCCTGAGCCCCCTTAAGGATATGTCAGCTCCTTTATCTTAATAGTTACATGGAGCCATAGGGTATTTTTCCAAGTATGAAATCCTTTTGCTTTCTTGTTCATTGCATTGCATTCTCAATGATTTAAATATATATATACAGTAATACTTTCTCCAAGAAACATCTTCTGAAAGAGAAATAAGAAGCCATGTTTTAAAGACTATTTTTCTAATTAACCGTATCCATTAATATTAGATATAAACAGACTAGGCCTCACAAATGTTAAAAGAGGAACGTATAAGTGAAAAACTTACAATTTTAATAAAAAGAAATTACAAAAATTTATTACCAAACAGACCAATAGTTGTTTATTATCCACATAAACAAACTTACATTGAAAATCCCTTTTCACGAGATATAAGAAGCAATTTCAGTTAACTGCAAAAATAGACAATTTAAGTTTAGCAAATGATGGTAAGAATAATTAATAATATATATTAATAAAATAATTATTAAATATAGTATTGTAATAAAATAAAACGCAATAAATTATTTTATATGCTAATTGAAAGAATTTGGGCATCATATAAATACATACATATATGTTACAAATATCTTAATTTACGTCAAGCATTTTTTCGATAATTTTACTGTAGAACAATTCTGCTACATTTCTATAACATTCAGCGTAACAGAATAAAGAGTTATCATTCCGTTGTGTTGTGGAAATCAATTCCTACAATTTATAGTTCTTTTTAGAGGCATCTTTGGAAGCTGAATCAAAAACATACCTTCTGTGGTTAATATTTTACTTTAAATTCTAAATCGGTTATTTGGCTTTCTTCATATCTATAATATCACTTTTTTTATTCTTTAAAATATGGGTGTACACATTGTACTCTAAAGTGCTATCAGTCAATGCTTTATATAATTACATTTATGTGCCCAAAATATCTGGAAGATGTAAAACTGGATTTAAAAAATAATGCATTTTAACCCCAAAAAATGTTTTTTTTTTTTTTTTTTTTTTTTTTTTTTTTTTTTTACAATATTTTCTTATAATTTTTCTATATTAAAGTTCAAAATATTAAAAGAAGAAATATTCTATATTCGATGTTAAATAAATCGTTTTCCAAATTAAATATCTTATAATCGTAAAAATTCATATTCCGTTATACATTTTCCTCGTTATTTTGTTTTGGTTTTTTTAATTATCAAAAATGTCCATACGAGTAAATTGTTTACTTTTTAATCAAGTTGAAAATACAATTTTAGTTCATTAATAAAATAAAATAAAATATCTTATTAAAAAAGAAATATAAAGGAAATTATAAATGCAAGTGAAATTTTAATTTAGAGAAATCTTCTATTTTGACGCAACATAAGCCTATAAAACAATTACCAATACTCTTTTCTTTAAAAAAAATCGGAAGAAGTATTAAAATTGACATTTTAATATTTCTTCCAATTTTTAATACAAAATTAATTTCGCTGTTATTCCATTTCTTTTTTTTCATTTAAAAACAAAATATTAATAAATGTAGAAGATTTTAAACGAGAGAAACATGTTAATTTTTTAGATGATGAAAAATTATTCGAGGAAAAATTCTTCAGAAAAAAATCATGTACTTTTTCTAACTTTAACTTCTATCTACAATGAGTGTAATTGGCATCAATGTTTAATTCTAATTCACTGTGTGTTTTTTTTTTTGGGGGGGGGGGAGTGCGGTTAAATTAATGTTTTTAGGAATTATTCATAAAATATTGAAAACTTTATACATTCTCTGAGCTCTTCAGTAGCATAAATCTGAACCTGAAAAAAGAATAAAATAAAAAAATATATATTAAAATAAATTTTGCCCGTAAAAACCCGTAGTAATTACACTAAAATTCTAAATTTTAGCTGAAACCATATTTTTGATGTTTGTAATTGTTGTCAACAATCATACAAGTTAGAGAATGTTTAAGGAGAATTGCCAACATTTATTTATAAAGAACAAATATATCTTTGCAGCACTGACATCATTTTGCGAATGGCAACTCTTTCCGGTAATTTTTCAATTTAGAAATTTTCGCTACTGCAAATTTTTTAACTTCTACACATCGCGCATTTTCAATCTTTACATCATATTACATTAAAGAAAAAAAATGTACTTTTAAATACAATTTGTTTGTAATCTGTATCTCAATTTATTTGTGAGATATTATTTTTTTTTATTTTTGTGGTTTCTATCTACAGTATATGGCCAAAGATGACCGGCCACTTGGGATTTTAGAATTTTGTTAAATACCTAGAAAAATACATGAGAAATAATCCTGAAACTCTAAATGTGTAAACAGAATAGTACACGTCATACATTTTCGTGAAGATTTTTTTCCCGAAACTCCATAGGGAACCGTCAACAAATTAAAAAAGAACTAAAATATTTTGGATAACCCTGTGTTAAGATAAACTGTGTTCATTTTTATGCGGATAGCATGTTTACTCGTAAATAAATTAAGATTTTTATAAAAACAGTCCCAAATTTTTGAAAGTTTTTTTTCTTATAATTTGCAGAGTTCTTAATATAAAATAATATTCTTTTCCGAACCTATGACAAACAACATTGTGCAAACAACTCTGTAATCAGAATTAAAAAGTAATAAAAAATTGTATCAAATATAAGCAGGCTTACTAAATAATTTTTCATTGCGCATGCGTAAACGCTATCGAAATTTCCTTTGCATACTGTGTTAGCTAAATGTATAGAGCAACTTTTCTAAAAGTCGCAAAACATAGCTTGAAAATTCTGAAAGTAGTCGTCGGCAGCATAAGCTCAAAATCCGTTATTCCCAAAATGAAGCAAAAAGATGAGGGGCTGTATCCATTTTTCCATTGATTAGTGTCAATATAGAATAAACAATATGGCACGTACAACTATATCTGGATACAACCCCACATTTTTATGCTTAATTTTGGGAACAGCGTATTTTTAGTTTATTCTACCTAAGATCGCTTTCAGAATTTTAAAGTTATGTTTTTGAAACTTTTAAAAAAAATGCTCTATGCATTTAGCTAACACAATATGTAAATGAAATTTTGATAGCGTTTACGCATGCGCAATGAAAAATTATTTAGTAAACCTGCTCATTTTTTCATACAATTTTTATTAATAATTTTGATTATAGGATATTGTGTACAATGTTGTTTGTCATATTTTCGGAAAAGAACACCATTTTATATTATTCTGCAAATTATAAGAAAAAACTTGAAAAAATTTAGGACTGTTTTTATTAAAACCTTAGTTTCTCTAAGAGTATACATGCATCCGCATAAAAATTAACACGTTTCATTACAATAAGTCTCTTAATCATAATCTGTAGTTTTAATGTTTTTGCCACGTTAACTTTGACAGAGGTATCCAAAAGATTTTCGGAGATCCAAAAGATTATTCGTTCTTTTTTAAATTTTTTTGACGGTCCCCTATGGAATTTCGGGAAAAAAATCCTCTCGGAAATATTTGACCTGAAAGATTCAGAATAATTCCTCATGTATTTATCTAGATCAGCGGTTCTCAATCTTTAATGGTAATCGATCCACCTTCAAGTATAAAAGTTTTTCGGAACCCATCTAATATAAGGGTATATCAGTATAGAAATTGCATGACCTCTATAAAATATCGGATTCTTTCCTGGCAAAAAGGTCAATTTTCGTACGAAAAACACGCTATCAATAAAAACAAGAATTGGTAATCTCAGTGTGTTTTAGTGGAATGCTAATTAAGACAACACATAAAGATAATTTAACACCGTTTAATTCTTACCAAAATATAACTTTATAAAAATAAAGATTTATGGCAATAGTGTTTACTGACGAGTTCATTTATATCAGGATAAAAACTAGGTAATTTTAACTTTAAGTTACCTTATTCCCGCAACTGTTCCTCTTTTTTTTTTTTCTTTTTTTTTCATTTTAAAACAGCAATGTAGACAAAGCATGTGCACAAAGGTATGTCGTTTTAAACCATTCCTTAATATTTACAAAAAGACAACTTAAAATACAGAAGTATTTATGTCTTTCTACAGGTAAAATAAAATCTTAAACAACACTATTGAATACAATACTTGACCTTGAAAGACTTTTATTTAACGCCCTTGAAATTAAAAATCTTATGCATAAAATATCATTTTGAACATTACTGTAATTAATCAAACGAAAATTTTTCATCAAAATGTATACAAAGTTACCTTAAAATTGTACTACCTAAAATTCAGTTCCTAAACATTTATTTCAATCTGTTCCTCTACCACCGCAAAAATTATGTATTATGGGAATAAAAAAAACACGTGTGTCTAGGAAAAAGAAATGTATTTCTACCTGATAAATTCCGAATTTAGTGAAAACCTCACCGATGGCTAAACATACTGTGTCAATAGAATTTTCGCTTTTCCGAGTGTATACACTCACAGAAGAGCGTGAATGGAATAAAAAGAAATGAATCTCTTCGTGTGGAAATAAAAAGAAAAAATTACTTCTTCCAAATGTCGCCCTTTGCTTAAATTGTATTTTTCCAGCGAATATTCGAGGAAAAATATTTTTGCATCAAGCACGAAAGTTCAATTAATGTTTCCTTTGCTTGTTATAAGGTTTGTGTAATGTAACAGTTGATTTACTTAGACATTTTATTTTTTGATTCTCATAAATAAGTATTGCACATAAATGTATCATTTTATCAAAAGCTGATAAAAAATGAGAATGAATGCAGAAGACAAAAAAAATCATATTCGATTTATTATTGTTTTTAGTTAGCAATTTAGTTAGAGATTAAATATTTAGTAATAGTTAAGCAATAGTTTTCTACGTTAAAATGTTCAGTATATCTAATGAGGAGCCAAGAAGGTATTTCACTCAGTTTGACATCTCTTTAGAAAAAAAAACTACAAAAATCTAAAGAAACTACAGAAAAATGTTTATAAATGTTGGAGTAATTGGATCTCCAAATACCGCTGATATATATTCCAATTATTCCATTCTAGAAAAATTTACCGGAAAGTAGAACACCAGCCTTATATCTCAAACATGAAATAAATGTGTACAGATCTCTAATAATGTTAATGTATTTATCTGCTTAATATTAAAAAAATATTGGGTAAAAAAAGTACTTACTTTAAATACTGATTAAGTTCAATCAAATCGACGTTCTTTGTGTATTTAAAAAAATAATAATAATAATGAAATGCAACCTGGATATCCTTAAAAATTTCTTTTTGAGGATTAGCATTAGTGAGCGATTCTTTTCAAGTGATCGATGTAGCCTCTTAATATTTACAAAAAAATAACTTAAAATACAGAAGTAGTCTTATTTTTCTACAGATAAAATAAAATATTAAATAGCACTATTGAATAAAATACTTGACCTAGAGAGATTTTTATCTTAAGCTCTTGAAATTAAATATGTTATATATTAAATATCTTTTTGAACCTTTCTCTAATTTTTAAATTAATCAAATGAAAATTTCTCATTGAAATGTATTGAAAGTTACTTTAAAATTGTATTACGTAAAATTCAGCTCCGAAACATTTATTTAAATATGTTCCTATACCGCCACAAAAATGATATATTATGGGAATAAAAAAAGCCATGTGTGTCTCGGGAAAAAAAAGGATTATTTCTGCCTGATAAATTCCGAATTTACTGAAAACCTCACCGATGGCTAAACACACTGTGTCAATAGTATTCCCGTTTTTTCGAGTGCATACACTCATAGAAGAACGTGAAAGGAATATAACGAAATGAATCTCTTCATGTGGAAATAAAAAGAAAAAATAACTTCATCCAAATATCGTCTTTTTCTTAAATTGTTTTTCTCCCTGCGAATATTCGCGGAAAAAGTATTTTTGCATCAAGCACGAAAGTTGCAGTAGTGTTTCATTTGCTTATCATAAGGTTAGTCTATTGTAACAGAGGATTTTGTTAGACATTTTATTTTTTGATTCTCATGAATAAATTGTGCACATAAATGCATCACTTTATCTAAAACTGACAAAAAAATTAGAAGAAATGTAGAAGAAAAATATCTTATATGGTTTATTGTTGTTGTTATTTAGCAATTTAAAAATTTTACTAATAGTTAAGCAATATTTTTCAACATGCAAAGTGTTCGGTATATCTAATATGGAGCTATTAAGGTATTTCACTTAAATTTACATCACTTTTGGAAAAAAGCAGGAGAAGAAACTAAAGAAACTACAGAAAAAGGTTTATAAATGTTGGGTAATTGGGTCTCCAATTAAAGCTGATATATGTCCCAATTATTCCATACTAGAAAAAATTACAGAATAACTAGAACACAGGCCTTACATTTCAAACATGAAGACATGAAACATTTGTGTATAGCTACCTAATAACGTTAATATATTTATCTACCTAATATTAAAAAGAAGATTGTTTAATAAAAATACTTACTTTAAATACCGGGGAAATTCTAAGAAATCGAAGTTCTTTGCGTTTTTAAAACAAACACATAAAAATAATGAAATGCAACCAAGATATACTTAAAGATTTCTTCCACTGGATTATCATTAGTGAGCGAGTCTTTTCAAGTTATTGAAGTAGCCCCTTAATGCATACAAAAGTGTAACTTAAAATACAGAAGTATTTATATTTTTCTACAGATAGAATAAAATCTTAAACAACACTATTGAATAAAATACTTGAGCTAGAGAGAATTTTATCTTAAAATCTTGAAATTAAACATGTTATATATTAAATATCCTTTTGAACATTGCTATAATTTGGAAATTAATCAAACGAAAACTTTTCACTAAAGTGTATTGAAAGTTACCTAAAGTTTGTGCAACATAAAATTCAGTTACTAAACATTTATTTCAATACGTTCCTCAACCAACACAAAAATGATATACTGTGGGAATAAAAAAAGCCATGTGTGTCTTTGAAAAAGAGGAGTATTTCTGCCTGATAAATTTCGAATTTACTGAAAACCTCAACCGATGACCAAACAAACTCTGTCGATAGAATTTCCGTTTTTCCGAAAGCATACACTCACAGAAGTAAGTGAAAGGAATCAAACGAAATGAATCTCTTCGTGTGGAAATAAGAAGAAAGAATAACTTCTTCCAAATGTCGTCTTTTCCTTAAATTGTATTTTTACTGCGAATATACTTGGAAGAATATTTTTGCATCAACCGCGAAAATTCAAGTAGTGTTTCATTTGCTTATTATAATGTTAGTGTATTGTAGCATTTTTTTTTTTATTCTCATAAATAAACGGAGCACATAAATGTATCGCTTAATGAAAAACTGACAAAAACTCAAAAGAAATAGATCCCCAATTACAGCTGATATATATACCAATTATTCCATTCTAGAAAATTTACAGGGTAACTGGAATACCTTCCTTACATTTCAAACATGAAGAGACATGAAATAAATGTTTATAAATACCTAATAATGTTAATAAATTTATCTACCTAATATTTAAAAAAAAAAAAGAGTGTTTAATAAAAGTATTTACTTTATACACTGAGAAAGTTCAATCAAATCGACCTTCTAGCTTTACAATTTATGTATATATATATGTGTAATATTATTTAAAGATAATGAAATGCAACCGAGATATCCTTACAAATTTCTTCACAGGATTAACATTAGTGAGAGAGCCTTTTCAAGTGACTAAAATAGCCCCTTAATATTTACATAAAGGTAACTTAAAGAAAAGTAGTATTTCTATTTTTCTACAGGCAGAACAAAATCTTTAAAAACAGGTCTATTGAATAAAATGAGAATTAGGAGAGAATAAAATGAGAGAATAAAATTTTAATTGAATAAAATGAGAATTGGCCTCGATAGATTTTCCTCTTAAGCTCTAGAATTTAAATATCTTATGCATAAAATATCTTTATAAGCATTGTTATAATTTTGAAATTAATCAAACAAAAACTTTTCATTAAAACACATTGAAAGTTACCTTAAAATTGTGCTATATAAAACTCAGTTACTAAACATTTATTTCAATACGTTCTTCTAACGCCACAAAAATGATGTATTATGGGAATAAGGAAAAATCATGTGTGTCTTGAAAAAAAGAGGAGTATTTCTGCCTGATAAAATCCGACTTTACTGAAAACCTCACCGATGGCCAAACACACTGTGTCAATAGAATTTCCGTTTTTCCGAGTGCATACACTCACAGAAGAACGTGAAAGGAATCAAACGAAATGAATCTCTTCGTGTGGAAATAGAAAGAAAAAACTTCTTCCAAGTGTTGTCTTTTTCTTAAATTGTATTTTTCCTGTGAATATTCGTGGAAAAATACTTTTTGGATCAAAGCAGGTAAATTCAAGTAGTGTTTAATTTGCTTATTATAAGATTAGTGTAATGTAACAGTCGATTTTCTTAGAAATTTGATTTTTTGATTATCATACATAAATGGTGGACATAAATGTATCACTTTATAAAAAGCTAACAAAAAATGAGAATAAATGTTGAAGCAAAAAATCATATTGGTTTATCATTGTCGTTATTTAGCAATTTAAATAATTTACTAATAGTTAAGCAATAATTTTCAACATGTAAAGTATTCAGTTTATCTAATGTGGAGCTATTAAGGTATATTACTTAATTTAACATCAGTTTAGGGGGAAAAAAGGACAGAAGAAACTAAAGGAACTACAGAAAAATATTTATAAATGTTGGGGTAACTGGATTTCCAATTACCATTGATATATATCCCATTATTCCATTCTAGAAAAAATTACAGGATAATTGGAACTCCGGGCTTGCATTTCAAACATGAAGATATGAAACAAATGCGTGTACACTGTAAAAAAAAAAATTCAAGAGGTTACTAAAAATTCTTTAGTAAATTTGTATTCCACAGTATTTTTTAGTAACCATTACAAACTTTTTTTTTTTTGCAAGTGAAACAAGCATTTCTTTTGTAAACTGAACAAAATAATTTTTTGTATAACTAACTTAAAAATTTTTAGTATGAGCCACAAAGAAAATTTTAGTAATAGCTCCAAAATTGTTTTTAATAACCTTTACGTGCGCCCGAAGGACAGGAGCTGCATCCAAACTTCTGAAGCGATAGATTTTCGGCAAAACCGCAATAGATGGCAGCACCAAAAATGCTACCTGCTCTGACAGGATTTTCATAATCCCTTTATTAACGAGTACTTGCACTACATACATTCGGGACGTATTTGACGGTGTCGAACCCGGGACCTCTTAGCCTGGAATCCGTTACTATAACCACTATGCTATCAAGGCCACACCAAGTGAGTTTTAGTAATAGCTATTAAAAATGTAAAACTATTAACTCTATACATTGCTAACTTTTTTCTAGTAATTCTTACAGATT
The DNA here is from genome assembly GCA_964019185.1 of Maratus speculifer. Classification (NCBI taxonomy): domain Eukaryota; kingdom Metazoa; phylum Arthropoda; class Arachnida; order Araneae; family Salticidae; genus Maratus; species Maratus speculifer. Next base: position 171,458,705 of record OZ025297.1, on the reverse strand, counting down.
TTCTAGTAACCGACTAAGATTACTAAAAATTTTTTAGTAATTACAAGGATCACTAAAGTTTTTTTAGTAGATCGACCTTTGTTTTTTACAGTGTAGGTACCTAATAATGTTAATATATTTATCTGCCAAATATTTAAAAAAAAAAAAGATTTTGTAATATAAGTACTTACTTAAAATACCGAAGAAATTCTATCAAATCCACGTTCTTTGTTTATTTAAGAAACACTTAAAAATAATGAAATGTAACCTACATATCCTTAAAAAATTCTTCCACTGGATTAGCATTAATGAGCTATATCTTTTCGATTGATTGAAGTAGTCCCGTATTATTTACAAAATGGTAGCTTAAAGTACAGAAGTATTTATATTTTTTTTATAGTTAGAATAAAATCTTAAACAGTCCTATTGAATAAAATACTTGACCTTGAGAGATTTTTATTTTAAGCTCTTGAAATTAACTTATGGATAAAATATCCTTTCGAAAATTGCCATAATTTTTAAATAAATCAAACGAAAACTTTTCATTAAAATGTTTTGATAGTTACCTAAAAATTGTGCTACATAAAATTCAGTTCCTAAACATTTATTTCAATATCTTCTTATACCGCCACAAAAATGATGCATTATGGGAATAAAAAAAGCCATGTGTGTCTTGGAAAAAGAGGAGTATTTCTGCATGATAAATTTCGAATTTAGTGAAAACCTCACCGATGGCTAAACACACTGTGTCAATAGAATTTCCGTTTTTCCGAGTGCATACGCTCACAGAAGAACGTGAAGGGAATAAACAGAGCCGTCCTTAGGGGTGTGCGAAAGGTTCGGCCGCACAGGGTCTCGCTCCTAGAAAGGCCTCGCGCTAGGGTAAAATTAAAAGAAAAAAAAAATAGAATCTTTAAAATATCTAAACATTTTTTTTTAAATTTCTGCAAGTTATTTATTTCATGATTAAATTGAGATATTTAAAAATGGTTATTTATAAAATATAAAACTTTTATCAATCAAAAGTTAGGCGCGGATATTCGAAAGCAAAAAATATTCCTTGTAGTCGTTTAGTTTCCATTGTTTAATTTTGTGAACATGCTGCGTCATTGTTACAGAATATTCGGAATAAAATTTTCCGGTTTTGTTCCACATATTTATGGGAGTCCAAGAAAATGTAAGGAGAGGGCTCTCATTTCTCTCTGTCTGACAAATGCACACATAAGTACATTTTAAGCACTGTTTCCTATTAAACGATTTGTAATAACTTCATTTTATGCTAAGAAAAAAATAGAATGCAGAATGAAAAACTTAAGTGTACAGTTAGTGCAAAATTATACATCATTTTAGCTTTATATATGCAAAAAGGATGTGCAAGTGAAACACTAATTTGTACAAATGCTACAATTTAGTACTTCTGCAAAACATGGGCCTCTAAACTAAATTCGATTTTTTAACAGAATTTCATTTAGATTCTTGGAGCAGAAATTCCTTTAATGACTTTAAAATCTTTTCCAGAGGAGGCTCAAAATGTTTTAGGATGGGTGTCTGTGCCCCCCACCCCTTGGCACCCCCCTAGTTACGGCCCTGATTCGATATGAGACTCTAGAAGAAAAAGGCCTCGCAAAAATTCTTGCACCCGGCCTCGCCTTTGCTAGGGATGGCTCTGGGAATAAAACGAAATGAATCCCTTCGTGTGGAAATAAAAAGAAAGAATAACTTCTTTCAAATGTCGTCTTTTCCTTAAATTGTATTTTTCCCGCGAATATTAGTGGAAAATTATTTTTGCATCAAGCACGAAAGTTCAAGAAAAGATTCATTTGCTTATTATAATGTTAGTGTAATGTAACAGTTGATTTTCTTAGACATTTTATTTTTTGATTCTCATAAATAATTATTGCACATAAATGTATCACTTTATCAAAAGCTGATTAAAAAATGAGAATGAATGTAGACAAAAAAATCATATATGATTTATTATTTTTGTTTATTATTATGTTGATTTATTATTATTGTAGCAATTTAGTAATAGAATTAATAATTTTAAAACAGTTAAGCAATAGTTTTCAATATGTAGAATGTTCCGTATACCTAATGCGGCCAAGAAGATATTGCACTTAATTTGACATCTCTTTAGAAAAACAAAACTACAAAAAAATGAAGAAACTGCAGAAACATGTTTTAAAATGTTGGGGTAAATGAATCTCCAATTACCGCCGATATATATCCCAATGATTCCAAATATGAAGACATGAACTAAATATTTATAGATACCTAATAATGTTCATAAATTTATCCATCTAATTTAAAAATAAAAGATTGTTTAATAAAAGTATTTTCTTTAAATACCGAGGAAGTTCTAACAAATCGAAGTTTTTTGTATATTTTTTTAACTACATTTTTGGCAAAATTACCACAGCAAAGACAGAGTTGTGATTAGTGATTGACAAGTTTCGTTTTCATTTTCGGTCCAAAATCAGAGTTTTGCCGTAAATTCGTTATCGACGAAAATGCTGTCGAAAACGTTTTAAAATTATATAGCCCATACGTTTTAAAATTCGGTATGGGCTTTAAATTTAAGAAGTTTTTTGCATATTACTTCTTATATATAAATTCTATACCTCATTTACAAGACTGCACAAAAAGTATTCGCATACCATTCTACTTATTAGAGGAAATTGCTGAAAGAATATGTTCAACTAAAATATATGTATCTCTTAAATGAACTAGATTTTGGAATGCGTGTTGTTAATAGATATAAATCTCTATATCATATACAGGGCTGCTAAAAAAATTCAGATAATTTTCCGATTGTAGATGGTTACAGCTGAAATTCGGCTTTGACATGCGTTGTGCATTTCCACATGGTGAAATGAGACTCAGTGATGTAGTCATTAAAAATATCAGAGGGTATACGTTTAAAACAAAGAGTATACCCAAGAAAGTATCTACTATTGCTATTTTGAGAAAAAGGGGGTATACCGTGTTCCTTAAAAAAATCCAGAGGGTATACGGCGTATACCACCGTATACCCTCCACTACATCCCTTGACGTAGTGTTTTAATTTTTTTAATGTGCAATTTCGTTACACTATTCTGAATCTGCTGGAAAGTGCTTCATAATCTATGATTGACGCATGATGTTTACCTCTCTTGTTTCAAACATAATGTAGAGTACAAATTGATTGACTTAATCCAGTTTCGTTCCGAACACCTCATATCGGATAAAATGCTGGATTATAAACTAAAAAACGCTTGACTTAATTCAAATTTTCTGAAAAATATGTGTAAAGGAACATTTTTAATTAAAAAGTACAAAAATATACAAAATATGTTTTATTTCATACATGCGCTAATTCCATTTAATCTCAAATCTTAAAATAAATAAACGAAATAAAATGATATGAAGTCATTTTTAAATTAAAATCTCGATGATATGAAGTCATTTTTAAATTAAAATCTCGTTTAAAAATAAATAAAATATATAAATAATAATTTCTTCAAAAAAACTAAAAGTAAATAAGTTAAAAATTAATTTAACGAAAAGCCTAATTTAATAAAAACACTATCTTTTAAAATGCATTATGAAAATTGGAACATTGAAGAAAATTTTATAAAATAAAAAAATGCATTCAAAAAATTTGAAAGTGTAAATGAATAGCGTTGTCATTAAACTTTTAATCTGAAAAACAAATTGCTGCATTTTGGAAACAAGAGCATTAAATTCTAACTACTTCGTCTTATTAAAATTTTAGTTAATAGAAAAAAAAATCCTCAAGTAATTGCTTTTAAACATTATACTTTCTTTCTTTACTATGTTACTGCATTTTCTATAAACATCACTGGAATATAAATGTAATTAAAGAACGGCTCCGTTTTCCAAGAAATTCAATGTACTTAGTTAAAATTTTTGAAAAAACTTTGAAAGTTCTAAATCTCTTTATTTTTGTTTTATAAGCAAATTTAATCTATTCATTTTCCAAAAACTCCTCTTTCATCATACATAGACAGATAGCTTGAATTTATCTGGTAACTGAACCGCTGCCGCCATCTATTAGCGTTTAATAAAACAATTTTTCTGTGTTGAACTATTTTTCTCTAAAATTTACATATAATTGTTTTGTTTTATACCATTAAATTTACGCATTCCTAAATATTCATACACATATAAAGAAATATGAAAATAGTTAAACAATATGTGAATTATAGAAGACAAAAAAATTGTTTTTCATACAATTTTTAAAAAGAATATATTTTTAATTATCGTAAGGTACCGAAAATAAGCCCTCTTTTAAGCAATTTTAAAGAAAGAATTATTTTAATTTTTGTGAAAAGAATAAGAAAGTTAGGAGAGTGGAGTGTGTTTATGTTTGGAATTGCCCAAATTTCACAGGATTTTTTATATTAACATAATAAATTCAGATCAAATTAACATTTTTTGGTTTTACAATTCCCTTTCACAGAAGTTAAATAAATGCCATTATTAAAAATATTAAATTAATGAAACAAATTTTTAAAAAAAAGTGTTTTGGGAAAATGAAAAATTCTTCTATAAATAGAAATACTTTTTTTTATTATTTATTGAAATGGGTTTTTATCCATACATTGAGGTATATTTTTGTCATTTCATGATTTCAATATCGCTAATATCACATATTTCCTCAATTATTTTATTGACCTTTTGAAAAATGGTTGCTGTTTTTAGTCGATAATGGATCTTGAGGTGTAGGCATTTCACTTTTTTTATAATTTGTCCATGAATATTAATGTCTAATCCATGGTAATACGCAACGTACGTAATGTATGACTCTGTTTTTACGTAAGCCATGTTTTGATCATCATAAAAATGATGCTTTTACTGATTTTTATTAACCGATCGTTAAACATTCAAACATCTTGCTTTTGGCAATATATGTCAGCATTTTATTTCTTTACGAAATATTTTACATTTAGAAGAATTTTTATTTGAAGAGGAAATCGAAATGTTGTTGTTATAAAGAAGAATGTAAAAAGTTACAAAATGAGTGGACACAAATTATCACATATTGAAAAAAACAAATCCAAAAAAAAAAAAAAAAAAAAAAAAAAAAAAAAAAAAAAAAAAAAAAAACGATTACTGAGCCCACCGATTAAGAAATGAGCGACGATCACGAAAAAGCAAACAATCTAATGTTGAACGGATGATTGTAATATACCATGTTTCATTTTTTTTAATGCAGAATTTTTTTATAAGTCATAAATTTTAGTCTTTGAAAAAATCATTTTTTAGATGTTTGTTGTAATTCGTTAGATCAGCGATTTCCAAACTTTATTGGTATACGACCCATTTTTAAGCGAAAAAAAAAATTTCGCGACCCACCTATTATAGTAATGGTGTATATCAGTATGGGAATTGCTGTATGACCTCTATAAGCTACATCAACTAACCTAACCTACGAAAAAGGCAAATTTTCGCACGAAGAATGCACTAACAACGAAACCAACAATTCGTAATCCCAATGAGTACAATTGGAATAATAATTAAAACAATACACAAACTGCCAAGTTAATTAAAAGTACATTTAATTACTATCAAAGTATAACTTTATAATCAGTGCGTTTTCTGGCACTGCTGTTTACCGATGAAAACATTTATATCAAAGGTAATTTCATCCTTAATTCACTTTCAAAACAAAGTTCTTTCAATACTTGTTTTTATACTTGTTTTTCTATACTTGTTTTCTATACTTCTGAAAAACAGTCAAGTATAAAAAGCATGTTCACATGAGTATGTTGTGTTAAATTCAATCAAGAAATTCAAAGCTCATTTAGATGTTTCTGGAAATTCTGCTTGAATATTTAGCCAGAAGGAAATTAAGGAATTTTCCTTAAAATTCCTTAATTTCCTTCTGGTACTTAACAACTCTCTTAAGCAAAATTACTGTTATTTGATACAAAATCATCGATTGAAAGAAGAATCTCTTTTGAATGTAACTAATAAACTTTGTAAAAATATGTATAATAATCATTTATAATGAAGGAATCAAATTAAGCTAGAAATTGCTAAAATTGAAGTGTTTTGCAGATTTAGTAACAAAAGCCGAAATTAATTTACTCTCGCAAATATAATTTTATTACTTACCCATCATAGTCCAGGCATTAAGTGCTCAAAAAGGACAAATAAATGCAAGTTTTGGTGTAGTTTTGATTTTTGGTCCCCTTTATGTTTTTTTGGTCGCTGAACACGAATCTGGCATTATCCAACAAAATTTCTCCCCGGAAACAAGTTTTTTTTGGCAAAAAACGTGAAAAAAACGTGGCTTTTTTTTTTCTTAATAACTTCAAAATTATGCATTTTATATAAAAGTCATCAATACATAAATTAAAGAGCACAAAATTTCCTACATTTTATGTATTTAAAGTTTTTTTTCTCTGATCAATGGTTTACCCGTGAGAGAGCCGCAAAAATGGGTGTGAAAAGCAAAAAATTCTGAAAAACGTGAATTACTGCACCGTACATCGATGAAACATGAAAAACAAGTATTTTACACAAATTTTCCCCACTTAATAATACTAAATATATTATTATTGACTATATTTTATAAATCTGATATTCATTGTTTCTTTCATAACTAAAACATAAATAAAAAAGAGCATATCTGTGATCAAAATCTTCATTTGCTATTACAAAATAATAATAGTAATAATTTCTTAATTTGACTTTTAAATAATGTAAATAAAATAACTTAAACAGGCTTTAACTGATATCAACTGACACTCACTCCACTTCTTAAAGTTTCAGTTTTATCCTAAACAGACTAGGAGAGGGCATCTCATCAGTTGACACAACGAAAATTACGGCGAACTTCGTCCTTGAAACACAGCTGTACGAATCCGATCTGTACTTTCCCCCTTTATTGAAGGGATGCAAGTTTGAAATAACTTTGGTCAAGCGCCCACCCCCGCATCCCATGTCCACGTTCAGTGGAATACTACCCCCCCCCCTTCCCCACCAGTCTCGCCTCTGTTAGAAATATGCGTCGCACAGATCACTAGCTTATCAAGAGGACACATTCCTCTCAGTTTCCATATGCAACTGCTCACTTATAATTTAGTAATTCACTGTGTCTTTGTGAATATAGTGAACATCTAAAGTGATTTTGCGCGATGTCGCTGTGTTTTATTTGTGATTTTCCTTTAGAAGAGGGGCCGTCAGTGAAAGTTAGTCGAGGTATTGCAGCGTTGATCAAGGCAAGTACAGAAAGAAAGGATGGAAAGGCAGTTTTCCTAAAGGGGAAAACCTCAGTAGATGTGCATGTTAAGTGTAGGAAAACATACGTAAATGAACGGATGATTACTGTTTATGTGAAGAAAGTTGAGGATCAAAGTGCCAGCACTTTACAAATTTTAAGATCATCACTTCCTCAGTTTAATTTTCGAACTAATTGTTTTATGTGTGGACTGTGCATTTCGGAAGAATTCATTGCAACACAAGCGAAAAATCCACCAGAAAACGCAATACTGTATACAGTGTGCGACATATGGGTTTCAAAAGTACAATTCTGAAAGAAGCAAAAGCTCGCAATGATGATTATGGGCAGGCTATAATTCAGCGCATCGAACCAGTGAATGATTTGATCGCAGGAGATACTCAGTACCACATCAAATGTTTTAAATATATTTATAGGAGACCGAAGGTCCAAGAACAGAAGAAACGTGGTCCATTTGTCGAGGCAGTCGGCAGAGCAATGCAAAGGATATACGATTACCTTGAAAATCATGATGACGATTGTCAATTATCCATGGATGAGCTAATAAAACAGGTTTTAGGAAGTTATCAACCTGATATGGGAACTGTAAAGTTTAACCTCATTGAGAGATATGGAGACGACATACTGATCACAAAGAATCAGAAAAAAAAATGTATGTTGTGTGTTTTAAGAATATAGGAGGGAAGATACTGACTAATGCATGGTATCAGCAAACATGTAAATCTGATCGAGATGAGAGGCTGAGAGTGGTTCAAGCAGCAGCAAAAATTATTTGCGAACATATCAGAATGCAAGTGTATGACACTCAAGAATATCCTCCACCAGACCATTTTCTAGAAGAGAGTGAAGCTGTAATTCCTGAAACTCTTGACTATTTTTTGGAAACTCTGATTGTAAAGAAAAAACGCGGAAATACTCAAAAATGAACAAATAAATTCAACGCTCTTGATCACAACATCATCACTTCTGTGAGGCCCAAATCATTTTTTTTCTAACCTACAAGTTGGGCTGGCATTTTTCATTTATAAGAAAACTGGATCCCGAAAGTTGATACAAGTAATACATTCAATGGGGTTTTGTTGCTCGTACCAGGAAGCGGTACGTTTCGAGATCTCATCAGCCATGAAATCTGAGATTAAAATAAACAAAGAAGGATTTTGTCGATTTATTTACGACAATGCCGATTTTAATAGTCAAACAGTTGATGGTTATAACATTTTCCATGTGATGCGTGGTATGAACACGGTAGCCCCAGCAACTGCAGTACCCGAAGATGAAAAAATTACCAGATTGACAGAAACACCCAATGGAAGGGGAAATAGTCATGCCGCAAGGTATCAAATATTTACCATTGAAAAAAAACTTTTATTTATAATATTGATAGTTATAAAAACACCCACTAATTCCATTCGTCTATTTTCTATTTTGTAGATGTCGGTGAAAAGCAGGGACCCTCACATAAGAGAAAGCGGAAATAGTACTTTGTTTTTTAAGTAAACGTACTTACTAATGTACATAATTACTTATAATTCAATAATAATTCATAATGAGTCGTCGTTTTTATTGTTAGCAACTTCATTGTAAAATACAGTCGATCATAATATCTTCAGTATCATTTAAAGTCAATCTTTGCGATAAATGGTCAGTTTTCATGTTAAATCTATGTACAGTGCCACAATTCCTATTTTCCAGATTTTTTTTTATTTTCACACCCACATTTTGAACTTTGAGAACTTTAAGAACTGAAATCCGTGTTCGCTTTTATATGTTAAGGCCTGTTTTAATTATTTTATTTACATTATTTAAAAGTCAAATTAAGAAATTATTACAATCATTATTTTGTATTAGAAAATGAAGATTTTGATCACAAATATGCTCATTTTTATTTATTTTTTAGTTATAAAAGAAACAATGAACATTAAATTAATAAAATATAGTCAATAATAATATATTTAGTATTATTAAGTGGGAAAAATTTGCGTAAAATGGTTGTTTTTAATGTTTCATCGACGTACAGTGCTGTAATTCACGTTTTTCAAAATTTTTTGCTTTTCACGCCCATTTTTGCGGCTCTCTTACGGCTAAACTATTGATCAGAGAAAAAAACTTTAAATACATAAAACGTAGGAAATTTTGTCCTCTTTAATTCATGTATAGGTGACTTTTATGTAAAATGTATAATTTTGAAGTTACTAAGAAAAAACGAAAAAAAGCCACGTTTTTTTCACGTTTTTTGCCAAAAAAAAGTGTTTCCGGGAGGAAATTTTGTTGGATATGCCAGATTCGTGTTGAGCGACCCAAAAAACATAAAGGGAACCACAAATCAAAACTACACCAAAACTTGCATTTATTTTTTGCCAAATGCCTGGACTATCATACGTAGTACAGGGTAAGTCTTGCAATCGTTTGAAAAATTAAAAAAAAATTAAAAAAAAAAAAAAAAAAAAACTTATTTACACGTTTTAGACAATAAATACAGATAAAACTTTAGTTATGATTATTGTAATTTCAGTAGATTTTTCTGTAAAACTACAGATTTCTGTAGCTTTACAAAAATTAATTTTGTAGATTAACATCCTTTTCTACATGGCGGACAGATAGAAGTATAATTAGCATACAGATATTTGTAAATTTACTTCTCTAAAATTACATTTTTTTTATACAGTATATGTCTCAGCCGTAGTCAATGTTTTAATCATTTAATTATTTACAATAGGTAACACAATAAAGGAAATTAAGTTGTTGCATATTTATTTAATTTTCTTGTGGTATATTTAAAATATATTGAAAGTGGTTTTCTAGAAAAATGCATGGCAAAGAAAATTTCTTGAAATATCAGTTAGTAAAATAGGTGTATAGTAGGGTGGGCCGAAAAAAACTTTTTTTCGATTTTCGATAATGGCGGGTGCGGAAAAGTGACCACTGGTGGCACTCAGTTCACACAAAAAATTTGATATTTTTTGGACTTTTCCTTACCCTGCCGCAAATGGCTTGAAAATTAGCAAAAATGCTGATTTTTGAACTTCTTTAGCTAAAAAGTTAAAAATATTAAATTAAATTTATTTTGGTTGTATTTACTTGAAAAGGCATCTTCAACGTACCAAATGCTTAAATAAGTCCTGATAATGCATAATTTAATTGCTCAGTGCATTTTAAATAAACAGATTTTCATAGCTTTTTCACGTATAACAGGCAAAAATTGTATTGGTCTGAATCCCTCGTTAATTTCTCTCTTATTTATGTTCCTTGGGCTTTAAATTTTTTCTATGCGTCAAAGATCATATATTTGGGCAGCGGACAGCAGTATAACTCAAAAACAAAGCTGGAAGGAGAGAAGGGGGTGAAACAGGACTCTAAGCATGCGCAATGCCTCATCGTAATGTTGAGGGAGTGAATTAAGATATAAAAGAGAAGAGAAAATTGCGATAAGGGATTATTATTATTTTACCATGCTTAAAATCTGCGACATTTATTCAGTGTGGATGTGAAACCTTTTCCTAGAGAGATTCAGTACTTTTTGGATCGTTTGACGTATCATTAGAGTGTTTTGTGCGTTTTATTACGACGAGCTTAGAAATGGCTATTATGAAGGTCCATGGCAATGTAAAAGACACGCGACAGCAAGAAAAGTATCCTTTTTGGGCACCATGCTTGTTGAAAGACTTGCAATTGCCAACTTATACTGATATCATACGCCACTACTACTGGTTGCAAAGCGATATGGCAGAAAATCGAAAAATCCAATATTAGTCAATAGATAATGTTATTAAAATGGTAGATGAAAAAGTTACCGAAATCTGAATAAAAGCCAGTGTTTTCCCAACGACCAATTTACAAAAAGATTAAAAACTATTAAAAGAAGTGTAGATCATTGGAGAAATCCTGAAATCGTATGGGCTTAAGTAAAGACAAACCCGCGAAGAATTCGTACGAAATGGTGAAACCTTTTAGTAGTTTTTAATCTTTTTGTAAATTGATCGTTGGAAAAACACTAGTATGGAAGCTTTTTTCAGATTTTGGTAACTTTTTCACATACCATTAAATTATTATTCTTAATTTTCACTATTAAAAGAAGTGTAGATCATTGGGGAAATCCTGTAATCGTATGGGCTTGAAAGTAAAGACAACCCGCGAAGAATTCGTACGATATGGTGAAACCTTTTAGTATTTTTTAATCTTTTTTGTAAATTGATCGTTGGGAAAACACTGGTATGGAAGCTTTTTACCAGATTTCGGTAACTTTTTCACCTACCTTTTTAATAACATCATCTATTGACTAATATTGGATTTTTCGATTTTCTGCCATATCGCTTCGCAACCAGTAGTAGTGGCGCATGATATCAGTATAAGTTGGCAATTGCAAGTCTTTCAATAAGCATGGGGCCTCAAAAATGATACTTTTCATACTATTGCGTGTCTTTTACATTGCCATGGACCTTCATACTACTCATTTCTAAGCTCGTCGTAATAAAACGCACAAAACACTGTAATGGTACATTAAATGATCCAAAAAGTACCGAATCTCTCTAGGAAAAGGTTTCACGTCCACATGTCGCAGGTTTTGAGCATAGTAAAATAATAAAAATCCCTTATAGCAATTTTCTCTTCTCTTTTATTTCCTCCTTAACTCTCTCAACATTACGATGAGGCATTGCGTACTTTTAGAGTCCTGCTTCACCCCTTCTCCCTTTCCAGATTTGTTTTTGAGTTATACTGCTGTCCGTTGCCCAAATATATGACCTTTGACGCATAGAAAAAATTTAAAGACCAAGGAATATAAATAAAAGAGAAATTAACAAACGATTCAAACCAATACAATTTTTGCCTGTTATACGTGAAAAAGCTATGAAAATTGGCGTATTTAAAATACACTTAGCAATTAAGTAATGCATTATCAGAACTTATTTAAGCATTTTGTATGTTAAATCTGCCTTTTCAAGTAAATACAGCCAAAATAAATTTAATTTAACATTTTTAACTTTTTAGCTAAAAAAGTTCAAAAATCAGCATTTTAGCAAATTTCCAAGCCATTTGCGGCAGGGTAAGGAAAAGTCCAAAAAATCTCAATTTTTTTGCGTGAACTGAGTGCCACCAGTGGCCACTTTTCCACACCCGCCATAATCGAAAATGGAAAAAAAGTTTTTTTCGGCCCACCCTAGTGTATAGTATTTAAATATAACTTTGAACATAACAACTTCTTGCTACTTAAAACGAACGTAGGTAATCTTGTAACGAAATTTAGTATAGTTTTGTTATTTTCCATGTTATCTTCGGTGATACTTCATTTCGTATTTCCTACCTTATAATTAATTCTAGAATGTTGCATTATACATGCAATTTATCTTTGCTTTATTAACTGTAGTCATATTTGTTCGTAGCTATTCACGCTTGAAATTTGTATATTTATTCCTGTTTAATTAAGAAATACTGTTATTTTTTCCTTTTTTAACATAATACAACCTATTTTCCAAGTGTCTTAATTAATTACATTGAATATTAATGTCATCTGCATAGCAGTTTGGTTGCTTCATGAAATTAGAACTTTCCATTATTCTTGTTTTGAGTTTGTCGACTAATGGGTTGGGTCGCAAATCTTTTAAGAACATCTTTCAAAATTTGTTTTCCAGTTATTAGAGAATAGTTAATTTGCAAAAACTTCATTTCGAAATGTTATTTGTTGAACATTGCTATTGTTAATATTAGTCAGTGATATTATAACTTTAGAAAATTAACTAGACTTGCTCGCATTTGAAAAGAAAATCATCAAATAAAGAAAGATTCTGTTTATGAAATAATAAATAAAATTTCAATGTTAGCTCCAAATTTTGGAGCTGGTGCAAAAACAAATTGGAAATCGTGTTCTGCTGGGTTACATCTATATTGTAAGGGAGAAAATCAACCACCTTTAGTGAAACTCTCTTTCACATGACATATAGATGATCAGGTGTAATAATATTACGTTTTGTCAATTTTCACAGCTTAGTTTTAGATATTTTTTTTCAAACAAACATTGATTTATTACAGCGATTTACTGACAATATAACCAAGAAAGAATATTTTAGCAGAGACCATACTGATATTTTATTAATTTTATTAAATCATTAATTAAAGTAAGATTCTGTTTACGATGTAATAAATAAAATTTCACTCTTGCCTCCAAATTTTGTCTCTGTAGAATTACAGTTTTTTTTTTCTTTTACTGTGTATGTCCTGGCCGTAGTCAAGGTATTAATCCTTTAATGTCTTACAGTACAGAGCGCAATAAATGAAACTAAATCACTCCATTTTTATTTAATATTAAAAGTAGTTTTCTGGGAAAATGCATGGCAAAGAAAACTTCTTGAAATAGCAGTTAGTAAAATAAGTGCATAGTATTTAATTATAACTTTGAACATAACAACTTCTGACTACTTAAAACGAACGTAGGTGATCGTGTAATCAAAATTTAGTATAGTTTGATTATTTTCCTTGTTTTCTTCAGTGATACTTCATTTCGTATTTCCTACCTTATAATTAATTCCAGAATGTTACATTAAACATGAATTTTATCTTTACGTTATTAAGGGAAGTCAGATTTGTCCGTAGCTACTCACGTTTGAAATTTGTAAATTTATTCCTGTTTAATTAAAGAAATAATGTTATTTTTCCTTTTTTAACATAATACAACCTATTTTCCCAGTGTCTTGATTAATTACATTGAATATTAATGTCATCTGCATAGCAGCTTACGGTTGCTTCATGAAATTACAACTTTCCATTATTCTTGTTTTGAGTTTGTCGACTAAAATGGATCGCAAATCTTTTATGAACATCTTTCGAAATTCCGTTGTTTTCCACTTATTAGAGAATAGTTAATTTGCAAAAACTTATTTCGCAATGTTATTTGTTGTACATTCCTGTTGCTTATATTAGTGATGTTTTATCTCTTAGAAAATTAACTAGGATTGCCAATAGTTGATACAAATTAATTAATTTGAGAAAGATTCTGTTCATTATCTGATAAATAAAATTTCTATGTTGTGTTCAAATTTTTGAACTGGTGTGAAAACAAATTAGAAACAGCGTTATGCTGTATTACATCAGTAATGTGAAGGAAAAAAATAAACAAAATGTCTTAACATTCAATAGCACTTGGAATATTTCGACAGTTAAAATTAAGCAGCTTTTGCGAAAAATTTAATATCATGTATTTTACTCAAAAATAGAGATAGAAATGATTTTCGTTACAGTAAATATATACAATATAATCGATATATAAAAAATTAATTAAATAAATTAGTTTTCAATAATTAATTAATTAACTTTTAAAATACTTTTGAACAATACGGCTGTTTGGTACACTTTTCTAAAAAACTATTGAATGCATTACCTTGAAATTTGTTGTGGTACCTTAAAACATGCTATATGAGAATAAGAAGAAGCAAATATTATTTGACTTAAAAAATAAGTATTTTAATAAAAAGTTTAAAAACATATTTTTAATTATTTAATTTTTTTTTTTTTTTTTTCACCCAGAACTATAATGTTGGACTTTTTTAAAGAAGCAAGTTAGTTACACAATTTTGGAAAGATTCAACTGTTCACCTAAAATAGAATTTTAAGAAAATGTACCAAATCGTGAAAAAAAACATATTTAGAAGAAAAGACAAAAGAAATAATAGACAGAGATACCGACAGTGCTTAAAATATTAATTCCTTAACATTCGTGGATTTAACATTCGCTAGTTTTGATTATTCACGAGATAAAAAATGCAGAACATTTCAACATTCTCGAAGACTGGATTTTGTTATTCGTGTATTATGTTTTACAATGAATACTTATTTTACAAAGTAAACGCACTTTGTTTTACCAATTCTATGAACTATATGACACTGGACACTTATGTACTCTAAAGTATACTATATTACTGTATGGCCTAAGTTGTGGGAAATTCAGCCTTTGTATTGATTTAAAATATAGATCAGTAATTTCCTTTATTTTTCATGCAGATTTTTTTTTTTTTCATTTTTCGTAATTTTCTAAAATTTTAAATTTTTATCTCAGATGAAATACTTCCTGCAAAAATTGTCGGGGGAATTTTTAAATATAAACAACAGCTTGTTGAAAATGCAATAAAATGTGATTCTTTACTGGGAAGAATCTTGAATTTAAAATAGAAATCGAGGCGCCATTTTTTTCTAACATAATAAACATTCTTCAGTTAAACAATCGCACATCACTAATTTTTTTTATATCATATATTAAAAAATAAATTCTGTGCGATATGTTTATAATTATTTAAGTTTATTTAAAGCGTATACTTTTAAAGTATAATGCTTAATAAATATATTTTTAAACTCCAATTGCTCTTTCCCATTAAACAAAGAAAAAAACAAAAACCTAACCCCGTTATATGTACAAGAAAATAGTATCAACATTCGCGATTGTGACATTCGCTGATGTTTTCAGAATGCTAAGATATTATTGTATTTTTAAAGTGGTAGTATACTTCCAGTACCACAGTATTGTATATTCATAATCATTTAGCACCATAATCTTTTACTCTATATCTAGGCCGATAGTTAAAAAATCAAAAATTTGAACATTTTTATGTTCCATGAGCCCTTTTTGAAACTCTCTTTCGCATGGTATATATTTACATTATGACGCAAAAACATGTCTGTGAGTAATGTTGACGTCATATTGCTAATGGCAACAAAGTAACCAATAAATTCTCGTTTTACTGCACTTTTTTAACTTCTAAACATCGCACAGTTCTAATTTTTTCTCTATCAAAAAGAAAAAAAAAATTCAATTGTAATCTGTATCCCAATTAACTGATTTTTAATGGCTTTTAAAATGACACTTAAACTTGATTTTACTTACCCATGATACGTAGTATAAGGTAAATCTTGCAATCGTTTTGAAAATTGAAAATTTTTTTGGATGGATTTACATGTTTCAGGCATTAAGATTCCGAAAAACATATTTTGAGAAAAAAAAAATGCCGTCCATCTCTCTGTGCGTCTGTAAACGCTCTATCTCCCGAAAAAAATTGAGATAGAGACTTGAAATTAGGTGTGTACTTGGTATGTAATAGTGGGACGAAGGTTGTCGAACCAGTAACCTCAATTTACCGGAACTATATTTCTTTCGAAATATTCGTTATGATAAAAAGCATATAAAAATTGTCGATTTTTTTTTTTTTTTTTTTTTTTTTTTTTTTTTTTTTTTTTTAAGGTATGAATGTAAAAGACAATAAAATAACACAAATTTTGTATAAAGAACGAGGTCGATAGGATAATTAGTTACCGAGATATTTGTAATCCTATTTTCCACACTCCTCGATTATTCATGACCCTGTATTTCATACAAATTTCAATTCAAAGATATATTTTAATTGTAAATGAGACGTTTAATCCGACGCAGTAAACTGTTAGTTAATAGGATTATTATTTTTGGAGTTATAAGGATGTTTCTTTTACGCAATTCGGTTCTACTTGTGTGGTTTGGCGTTTTATATAACTTGTCGAAATTGGTTCATCAGCAATTCATTAATAGAGCAAAAAATATTTTAATATACGCTTAAATTTTATTTCGGATTGGTGATGCATTTTATAAAAAGTTTACGCATGTTTTATTTTGCTATTTTATATCATGCATATCCATGATGGGTAAGTATTACGGTAGCCTCACAACGACTAGTTTTAATATATCCCTGTCGCATTCAAGTCGATGACAGAAAATTAATAAATTTTATTTTGATTTTAATAATTTTCATAACTTAATTTGAATACATAATCGATACCTTTCATATATATATATATATATATATATATATATATATTTTTTTTTTTTTTTTTTTTTTTTTTTTTTTTTTTTTGCAGTTTTTATTGGGAAATATAAAAAATGATATTAAATGTAAAAAATCTATCAGAGTTTTCACTTTAGAAATCGTTTTGCATATATTTATTATACCTATCAGTATGTTCTGTAATCCGAAAAGCTCGGGTCTGATTCTTTGATGAATTTAATTCAAAGGTAGCATGAGCTATACTAAATTAAATATTCATTTTTATTGGGGCTTCTCTCATCTGACGAAACTCTATTTGTCTCAGTCCTCTGTCTGTCTGTCCGTCCCAAAGTCCGTACACAAAAACTGTATAAGTCAGAAACTTCAAAATTTGTGTACTTACAGTCGAATACCTCGTGTCACACAACAAGTCATAAAATCTGTCTTGGATTTCAGTTTCAATAGCATTCTGCTGATTCTCACTTTTTAATATCTCTTTCATTGTACCGTAATCAAAATGATTACGGATAACTTATATTTTCCAAAAAATGTAGCGATGTTTTAATTGATGATATCACTTCTAATATGATCTATTCAATGACAATTTACATTATTTAAAATAACAGCAACCAATAACCATTTTTGATAGACGGATTTCAGTTATCAGAATGACTAACATAAATCGAAGAATCCGTTTTAATTTTACATTGGTTGATTTTTTTTTTCCTTTTTTAAAATATAATGCTATCGTATTAAATATTTTGAATTTTCAAAAATTGTCTTTAAAAGGTTCATAATTAGATTTCAAATTTAATTACCTAATTTAAATTTAGTTAAATATAAGATTCTATGTTAAAGAAGAATTTTTATATATGTTTCTGTCCAAACCCGATTTTAGGCCAAACTAGTCTATCCTAACGTCCATAGGATAAACCGATTTTTCCTGTGCCAGTCTAGTTCCACCTAGTGCTCATAGGATAACCTGCTAGTCATTTGTCTGAATTAGTTTACATTAGACCGATCTAATTCGTTTTAGGCCAATTCAATTTGGCATGATTTTATTGATTCCAAAGATCATTGGCATCACTCTTCTATTTTATCCTAGGCCAAGTGGCCGCTCCTCCGGGCGGTCTCGAACCGACCCCTTGAGTGGGGAAGATGACCGAGAATCTGGCTGTGCTCGTCGTTCACGATGCTTGACGTAAGCCGGTCGAGGACGATTCACTATCTCCAAGTGTGACTAATTTACTAATTCGGTGGCCACGGGTAAGTGTTGTCTGGGGGGTTGTAGATGACCGCGTAGTTCAACCGGTCTACGGTTTGCTTAGAAAGCCGGCTAGAGACAACAATAGTCTGATCTCAGTGACGGGCCATTGGGACTCGTCCGACGTTCTTTCTTAGAGGGACAAGGGGTTGGTCTCTCGTAGTCTGCAGGGTGACTTTGAGCAAAGGATAGCTAAAATGATAGGACCTCGACCACCAAATTTGACTGAGGGGGCGCCTGAACTGAGATTGCGGGCTTTGTAGAGCAGGGCGTAATGTCGGCAGAATTTGTGGGAACGGCATGCAGCGACTCCCGGAGTTGCCCAGTGCCTGGTATGACTTTTTTCCGCCAGGAAACTCAGTCCCTACGTCTCCTGAAGCTGGGACAGTTGTGCGCCAACTTCCAGGTGGGAAGGAGAATGGAGATACCTCCGTTTGACCAGGGAGCGGTCGATACGGAATCGGATACTGTCCCTCTATCTTCCCTAATTCACAAAATATGCTCCATATGACAAATTGGGAGCTGGAGGGCCAAAGAATAGGATGAGAGGTTATCATAAAATTTAGGAGAGGAAGAATTTAGAGTATTGATTAATTATGTATAGTATAACTCTGTGAATCCGGCATCTTCGGGACCAGGACTTCGATGGATTTTTGAAAATTTGAGATTTTTTAAAGAATATCATATGTACGTACATCCAAGAAATGTCTAGTGAGAAGAAATCATTACTTTGCAATTCGAAGTGTCACAAGTTTAGCTTTCAATAATGCGTAAGAATGTATTAAGATGTGAGTAGATGCATAATGTGTAATGAGTCATAAATAAAACTATGATTGCTATTTATGCAATTTTTTTTTGTTATTTTACTTTACTCTCTTTTCCTTAAAACATTGCACTAATTGGTGATTATTGTTTTTTAATTTTGAAATAAGCTGAATAAAGTTGTTCGCTCTTATTAGACGTAAACTTACAAATAGATCGAAGTCAATCAACCTTAACTTAAAATTTTTAGTTACGTGCTAACAGATGTAATAGACGGATCCACAAAGAGAAAAATTACTTTTAACATAATGTGACTATTATTAATGAAATATATTCTATATAGGTATTAAAATAATTTTAAAGATCATAGTGTCCATAGTATTTCCAAAATTAATGTTAACCATATGTAACATATTTTGTAACTACTTTTAGTGAAACGTGATCTATGTAAGTATTCTAATATTTTAAAATCTAATATATTCATCAAACTAATTCTTTCAAAACTAATATTCATCATATGGGACACAAAATCATAAGATGAAATGCAGTACTCCACCTTGAATCAATCCTAAACTACACACTATAAACTTTAAAGAGTTGTCCATTTTTCTTAAAAAGTTACAGGTAATAATAATTACAGATGTTACAAGTTTAAAATATGCATTCTATGAAAAATTGCATAATACTTTCGATCTTAATCTCACATACATATATATCAGGAAATATTTTGTTAAATGCCGTTAGATTCATTCCCTGATGATGGCTGCGCGATTACAGTCCGAAAATACTGGGAAATTTAATTAAAATTTACATTTAAAACTTATGACATCAGTATTATCTATCAGTATACTTCAATATACCTGTCACCTTTAAAATAAAATGGAGAAATTTAAGTTCATATTGTATACTTTGTCATATAAAACGCATTTTCAAATTACCGATGACGCTGAAAAGGAGAAGATAGGGGGACAGTATCTTACTCCCGATCGAATAAAATATTTTCTAGAGGGGTGACGGTAACACTACTTTGTACAAAGTTGCCACTGAGTGGTCATTGCCATCAATGTTGGGCATAAGCGAACTCATTGAACAAAAACTCACGAGTTTAGTTCACTTTCCTTGAGCGATAATTTGAATTTATTCACTTTTTGATAATAGAGAAAGAGCTGAACGAAAGCTAAAAAAATCCCTCAATTTAAATAAAATTTACAGTTCAAACTCTGCTTTTTTTCATATATTATTTTTAATATTTTCAACCAGTAAAAACACATTTTTTTTCCTTCCAAATGCTATTTAGAGGCCTACACGGACTCATGACGCGCCGATTTTGATCATCAGTTTTCAGTCGTGCCCGGGTCTTGCTTTCACTACAAGCTCGGGCCGGACCAAACGGAATTTATTTCTGGGCCATTGCTTTATTCTTTCTAGAAGTCTGCCAAAATATTTTTTTCCGCTCACAACCCTGCGTGCATGAAAATAAGTGGCCAGTACTTGCGAGATCCATGTACAAATCTATTAGAGGAACAACTTCCTTGAATCAACCATTTTTACTGAAAATACATATATTTTCCAGCTACCATTATTCCCCAATTATAATTCTTTTTACATACTAATGCATACAAATTTATACGGATTGAGATACAGTACTATACAACCTGTTAGAAGAATATGTGTATGACGAAATCCTTTTAAGTGGAGTTTTTTTATATAATCGGTACAAATCAGTGCAATAATTCGTTTGAGAAAAAACAAATATGGTAGAGACAATGGATCTGCAAAAAAAGAACTTAACTATAACAAAGTTAATTTTCTCTTCTATGTGAGTCCGTCTTAGGAGATTTTTCTACATAAAATTATTCAGATTTTCAAGTCGTCAATCTGTATAACAGAACTAATGGTATTAGTAGTTATTCAGATATTCGCATACAAATAAAGATTCATTAAAAGATCGATTTAATTTAGAATAGAATTATTAATAACATTAATCCACATTAATTGGCTTGGAGACTTCAAAAATTAAAAAAATTACACAATAAAATCTTCTAAGGCGGAATTGCATATAAAAAAAGTTATAGTCAAAGTTCCTTATTAGATGGTTCATCGCCTGTGATAAATGTATTATATACTTTTCACAAGTATTAATATCCTAATTTTATAATACAGACCAATTTTTTTTTTTTTTTTTTTTTTTTTTTTTTTTTTTTTTTTTTGTTATTCTTGTTACAACCGGGATTCCGTTCTAGGCAAGTGCTTTTTCTTAGGTTTTGCCGTACTTCAATTTTATTGCCTAAAAATATATCTACTAATCTTGAAAAAAATATTAGAAAATATTAAATGTATCAGTTTTAATTATGAAATAATAGTGATTTAAAAATACGTGCATTTTAAAAAAAAGTTGAATCGGCCGAATGTTACTGATATTTTTATTGAACAGACCAGTAACCTGCCGATACAAATGATTTTCGTATGAACTGAGTTGGGAATTGTACTGAAAATTTCTGCCTGTTCAGACATCAAAAAGAATGCAGTCTAGTCCCGACTTATGTCGGAAAAAATTGAGTCCTGGTCACCTCGGTACCCGAACCTCTCAAAAAAAGTAATCCCCTAATCAAGCCCGAACAAAGTGGTGGAAAGGAAAATGGGACGAGCTGTAAAGGTCTTTACATCGTTTAACCAAAAGACTAATTGAAACAATTTTATAAATTTGGACGCTAAACTTCTATTGGATTAAAATAAATAAATAAATAAAAGAATGAGTTTATAGTGAACTTTGCTCACATCCATAGATGTTTTTCAGCTGAGCGGATTCGTTAGAAAAATTTTGAATTTGAGCATAAACTTGACTAATTTTTCAAAAATTGAATTTGAATTTAAATTAGTTCGTTTTGTGTGTGTGTGTGTAAAAAAGAAGATGCCCAACACAGGTTGACATTATTTAAAGCACGTGAAATTGAATTGGCCTAGGAGAAACTAGATTGGCCAAGGATAAACTAGAAGGTTGGCGCCGAAGCGGTCTTTGGGATAAAAAAAAAAAGCACGCCAAATTGAAATGTCCTAGATTAAACAAGTTCAGACCAATAAATAGCTGTCTAATCTAGTTTATCTTAACCCTTTGACGGTTAAAGCACTTCTATTCATAAAATACTAAAATGATTGAATGACACCGGAATTTAAAAACAAATTTATTTCATAATATATAAATGTTTTTTTTCACGTTCTTTGTAATATTAAAATTTTCATTTAAAAATTCCGGTGTCAGTATGGCATTTCGCAATTAAAATTAAGTGCTATTCTGGGCGCGTATACGCGCTTATAACCACGAAAGGGTTAACGAGCGTTAAACCAAATTAATTTTGCCTAAGAAAAACTAGTTTATACTATGCGCATTAGGATAGACTAGTTTAGTTTAGGAAAAACTAGTTTATCCTATGAGCGTTAGGATAGCCTATAGGACAAACTAGTTTGGACCAGGAAAAACTAGTTTATTCGATGGACGTTAGAATAAACTAGGTTGGCCTAAAATTGAGTTTGCCAGGTAACATATACAGGGTGTCCCTAAACAAATGGTATATACGCTAGGGGGTGATAGAACACATCAAGACGAGTAATAGTAAATAGGTAACCTAGGGTCCCAAACGTTTTCCAAAGGAGATAGCCGCCATTAAAGTTTGGGGTCCAAAATTTCAAATACACATAAAAAACGGAAAAATTGGTCGATTGATTTGCGGTTTTCACTAAAATTATTCTTTATGTTGGTATTTTCTCGAAAATAAATTATAAAGATAAATTTCGAAAAATGCCGATAGAGGGCGCTTTAGATTTTGAAGTAATGAAAAACTATTTTTTGCCTTGATTTTTTGCATCTCATTAAATGGTTTCATAAACTTAGACTTAAACTTAAATTTTGAGCTCAAAATCTGAATAGTTAGGAATGGTTAAGTAGCACAAACTTAACTGTGTTCAGAGGGTTTAAATTTCAAATGATTATAAAAAAAGGAAAAATTGGTCGATTGATTTGCGGTTTTCACTAAAACTATTCTTTATGTCGGTATTTTATTGAAAATGAATTAGAAAGATAAATTTCAAAAAATGCCGATAGAGGGCGCTTTAGACTTTGGATTAACGAAATAATCCATCCTAATGCTATTTTTGCCGTTATTTTTTGCATCTCATTAAATGGTTTCGTAGGCTTAGATTTAAACTTAAATTTTGAGCTCAAAATCTGAATAGTTGGGAGTGGTTAAGTAGCACAAACTGAACTGTGTTCAGAGAGTTTAAATTTCAAACGAAACGGAAAACTGTAAGAAAACGGAAAAATTAGTCGATTCGTTTGCGGTTTTTGCTAAAACTACTCTTTAAATCAGTGTTTTCTTGAAAATAAATTTTAAAAATAAATTTCACAGAATGCCGATAGAGGGCGCCTTGGACATTGGAGTAGCGTACAACTATTTTTAACCGTTATTTTTTTAATATAATTAAATGCTTTCAAATGCTTAGATTTAAATTTTGAGATCAAATTCTGAGTCGTTGCGAGTGTTTAAATAGCGCAAAAGTGAACTGTGTTCGAGGAGGGGGGGGGGGGTAAATTTCAACTCCTGAACACACTTCAGTTTGCGCTTCTTAACCCCTCCCAACGATTCAGAATTTGAGTTCAAACTTCAAGTTTAAATCTAAGATTTCGAAAACATTTAACAAGTTTTGGAAAGCATTTAATTAGATAGAAAAAATAAAGGTTAAAATTTGTTGTTGGTTACTCTGAGGTTTAAGGCGCCCTCTAACGGAATTTTTTGAAATTTATCTCTAAAATTCATTTTCAAGAAGATACTGACTTAAAAAATAGTTTTATTTTAAACCGCAAACGAATCAACCAATTTTTCCGTTTTTTATTATCATTTGAAATTTGAACCTTCTGAACACAGTTCAGTTTGTGCTACTTAACCACTCCGAACTATTCAGATTTTGAGCTCAAAATTTAAGTTTAAGTCTAAGATTACGAAAACATTTAATCAGATGCAAAAAATAACGTAAAAAATAGTTGTTCGTTACTCCAAAATTTAAAGCGCCCTCTATCGGCATTTTTTGAAATTTATCTTTATAATTCATTTTCAATAAAATACCGACATAAAGAATAGTTTTAGTGAAAACCGCAAATCAATCGACCAATTTTTCCGTTTTTTATAATCATTTGAAATTTAAACCCTCTGAACACAGTTAAGTTTGTGCTACTTAACCGCTTCCAACTATTCATATTTTGAGCTCAAAATTTAAGTTTAAGTCTAAGCTTAAGAAACCATTTAATGAGATGCAAAAAATCACGGCAAAAAATAGTTTTTCATTACTTCAAAGTCTAAAGTGCCCTCTATCGGCATTTTTCGAAATTTATCTTTATAATTTATTTTCAAGAAAATACTAACATAAAGAATAATTTTAGTGAAAACCGCAAATCAATCGACCAATTTTTTCGTTTTTTATTTGTATTTGAAATTTTGGACCCCCAAACTTTAATGGCGGCTATCTCCTTTGGAAAACGTTTGGGACCCTTGGTTTCCCATTTAGTATTACTCGTCTTGATGTGTTCTATCACCCCCTAGAGTATATACCATTTATTTAGGAACACCCTGTATATTTACACACAGAAACATGTTACTCTTAAGCTCACTTAATCTGCACATCAATAGTTCTTTCTTATACCCAACTACTCACAAGGAAGATCTCCATACGGGCATACTCAGAAAATTCTGAAAAAATTACAGAATGTTCTTCTCATCTGGATATATACGTTTACAAAAAAAATTTGGCGGAACCCCGTTAGAACGTTCGTAAAAAATAATGAACATTTCTTTTATGTGGCGATTTATCATCGGTTGGCGACAAAATAAAATTTCAAAAAAACACTTTTTATGTCAAATTTTTTTTAAGGTAAAAGTGTTTCATCTTAAACTTGTTTAAGGAAATTTTATTTGTATAACGTTAGTTTTGTCAGCTTTAGATTGTTTAAACTATATTTGCCATACTTGTCATAATGTATTTAAAAATAAAATTAACTGTAACATTTTATGAATTAAAACAAAATTTAAATTAATTAAAATTGTTTCAATCTCGAAATTCACTCCAATCTAATTGAGCTCTGACGATTCAATTTTGTTGCTATGGAAAGAAAATTTTTTCTAATGTTGAAATGCGTTATTGCAGCATTCTTCATCTGGCCTTTATTTTGTTATATATGAAAAAATACTTTTCAATATGAAAGTATTTTTTATATAAGAAATTAGTATTTTTTAAAGTGATAACTTTAAATAACTGCAGCAAAAGCAACAGAAATAGGTAGCATAAAATACATCTATATGTCAAACTCTCTCATTATTGAAATTTAAATTCATTAAATACCATGTGCACATCTAAAATTTAACTGACAAGAAATTTTCAGGTGCATTAAAATCGTTTGCTTTTGGCGAGGGAAAATGCTGCTCGCCAAATCGCGTGACGCTTTCATCTTTTCGCGCCAAATAATACTCAAAAGTATTTTATTTTTTTACTGAGTTTCTTCTGTAATTCCGCCGATAAATTTGACTGATCCTTTATTACATACATGAGTAGTTTAATCAGTAATTTTTTCAAAAAATTCTGAGTATGCCCAGTATGGAGACCTTCCTTGTCAGCCTCAGTAACTCGATACTCGACCGATTAATAAATGGCAGCCGAATACTCGGTACTCGTCTACTCGGCCAAAGTGCTACTCACTACACCTCTTATGTCTAAAATGATAGTTTTGTATTTTCGCAATATTCTTTGCATTTTTTTTCTGACGACATTTTCTATTTAGCAAACAATTTTCAATGTCGTCATAAATTTGAAATATGTTTTTAACAATGCAGATAATAAAAACAACAAAAAAAATGATGAAATACACTTTATTTTTCAACACTTTACTTTTTACATAATTTAGAAGAGTTTTTGCTAAACTTAACAATATAGTTACTCATTAATAAACATTTCTTATTTTATTCTTTTGATTGAGTGTAAAAGAAATTACCAGCTACCAAATCAGTCAACTTCAACTTCTTCTTCATATCATCCACACTAAATAGAATACGTTTCTTGTTACGCATATAAGTGGAGTCGCTGAAACGCTCAGGTTGACGAAACACGAAAAATATATATCGATGAGCGCCTGAAAATAAAACATACATCAATGAAACTAAAAAAAATAATATAATTACAAGTTGAATGTAGATTCTGCCATTGCAGAATTCAGTTTCGTCTCCGATTAGAAAAAACAAGTTGGAAATTGCACGTGAAGCGTAGCAAATTAGGTGCGTTCGTACGATAGCGAAGTTTTAAAAATATTACTTTCATATATCAATCTCATAAAATTGTAAATAGTGAATTACAATTAAAACGCTCATCAAACAATGTTCTCCCTATACCATTATGTAATGGAATACTTTTGTGTGGCCTTGTAAATCAATAACAAATGTTCTTTGCACCACAAATTATGTATGATGTATATTATAATATGTACTTTATAATTGCATATAAATTTTATTAAGTCCGCATGAGTGTAACACGATTAAAATGTATTTGAAACATTTTTTCCCATTGACCGTAATGTAACGGAATACTTTTGATTGTCCCTGTAATTGATCTATGCATCCGATTTTCATAAAATTTGAAATAACTCGACAAAATTATGTAATAATTATGTATTTTAAATTTCAAACGTATAGAATTTATTTGAAACTTTTTCCCCATTGACCATAATGTAATTGAACACTTTTGATTGCCCCTGTAATTGATCTATGCACACGATTATCAAAATACTTGAAATGACTCGACAGAATTATGTAATAATTGCGTATTTTAAATTTCAAACGATTAAAATGCATTTGAAACTTTTTTCCCCATTGACCGTAATGTAACGGAATACTTTTGATTGTCCCTGTAATTGATCTATGCATCCGAGTTTCATAAAATTTGAAATAACTCGACAAAATTATGTAATAATTATGTATTTTAAATTTCAAACATATAGAATATATTTGAAACTTTTTCCTAATTGACCATAATGTAATTGAATACTTTTGATTGCCCCTGTAATTGATCTATGCACACGATTATCAAAATATTTGAAATGACTCGACAGAATTATGTAATAATTGCGTATTTTAAATTTCAAACGATTAAAATGCATTTGAAACTTTTTTCCCCATTGACCGTAATGTAACGGAATACTTTTGATTGTCCCTGTAATTGATCTATGCATCCGAGTTTCATAAAATTTGAAATAACTCGACAAAATTATGTAATAATTATGTATTTTAAATTTCAAACATATAGAATATATTTGAAACTTTTTCCTAATTGACCATAATGTAATTGAATACTTTTGATTGCCCCTGTAATTGATCTATGCACACGATTATCAAAATATTTGAAATAACTCGACAGAATTATGTAATAATTGCGTATTTTAAATTTCAAACGATTAAAATGCATTTGAAACTTTTTTCCCCATTGACCGTAATGTAACGGAATACTTTTGATTGTCCCTGTAATTGATCTATGCATCCGAGTTTCATAAAATTTGAAATAACTCGACAAAATTATGTAATAATTATGTATTTTAAATTTCAAACATATAGAATATATTTGAAACTTTTTCCTAATTGACCATAATGTAATTGAATAATTTTGGTTGCCCCTGTAATTGATCTATACACACGATTATCAAAATATTTGAAATAACTCGACAGAATTATGTAATAATTGCGTATTTTAAATTTCAAACGATTAAAATGCATTTGAAACTTTTTTCCCCATTGACCGTAATGTAATGGAATACTTTTGATTGCCCCTGTAAATGATCTATGCATCCGAGTTTCATAAAATTTGAAATGACTCGACAAAATTATGTAATAATTATGTATTTTAAATTTCAAACGATTCGGTTGGGTAGTTTTTGCGTTGTTATATGCGGACGGACAGACGGACGGACAGACGGACGGACTGAACGACCACTATAGGTGCTACGTATTATATAATTACGAACGCACCTAAAAATCGATAGAGGTTTTTTAGAAGAGCGACCCCGTTTAGAATGCAATAAACTAACTTTATTTTTCTTGTGTTTATCAATATAATAAGAAACAGAACGGCGTGAAATACCCAATTGATTAGCAATTTCTCTCTGAGATATTGGAATTTCGGAATAATAAAGAGATAGAATTTGACGTGCTACTTCTTCAATGACTAGATTCATCAAAAACGGGTTTTTTTCTTTAGTTTAAACGCTTTTTACTTACCCATCAAACAAAGTATAGGGTAAGTCTTGCAATCGTTTTGAAAATCGAAAAAAATTTTTGACGGATTTATACGTTTTAGATAGTGGAGATTCCGAAAAACATTTTTAGAAAAAAAAATTTGCTGTCCGTCTGTCTGTAAACGCTCTATCTCCCGAACAAATTGAAATAGAGACTTGAAATTCTGTGTGTAGTTAGTATGAAAGAATGGGACAGAGCCTATTTAATATCAGCAATCTCGATTATCCGAAACTATTTTTTTCGCACTCTCAAAAAATTCGTTCTGATGAAAGGTACATAAAAACTTTTGAATTCTTTTGTTCTAAGGAATGGACATAAAAGGCAATAAAATAACACACATTTTGCATATAGAACGAAGTCAATCGGATTATTAGTTGCCGAGATGTTTGTAATCCTGTTTTCCACATTCTTCGATTTTTCATGACCCTGTATTTCATTCAAATTTCAATTCAGAGATATATTTTAATTGAAAATGAGACGCTTAATCCGACGCAGTAAACTGTTAGTTTATATTAT
The DNA here is from genome assembly GCA_964019185.1 of Maratus speculifer. Taxonomy (NCBI): domain Eukaryota; kingdom Metazoa; phylum Arthropoda; class Arachnida; order Araneae; family Salticidae; genus Maratus; species Maratus speculifer. The sequence goes on along the minus strand of OZ025297.1, from coordinate 171,429,842 downwards.
TATTATTTTTGGAGTTATAAGGATGTTTCTTTTACGCAGTTCTGTTTTACTTGAGTAGTTTGGCGTTTTATATAATTTGTTGAAATTGGTGCATCAGCAATTCATTAATAGAGCATTACTATGCATATTAACAATATTTAAATTTTCTTTTGGAATTGCAATGCATTGTATAAATAGTTTTCATATGTTTTATTTTCATATGCCTATCCATGATGGGTAAGTATTACGGTGGCCCCCCAACGACTAGTTTTTATACTTTGAGAAAAAGGAAATGCATTTTAACAATAAAACGAGTGGAATCCATCGAATTCGACGAATGAAATGTGTAAAAGACCCGATCGATTTGGTTTAAAAAAAAGCAAAAGTAATTACATTATTGAATCAATATATAATAAATATATTTCCAAACTTAATGTCAAGTTTGCCAGCTACAATTTTGCATGCAAATATTCGCACATCTTCAGTTAAAATTGAAATCTGAGTGCCGGTGAAATCCAGAAATGTTATTTTATATGCACTCACAGAAAAATAATTTTATTATTAAAAAAAAAAAAAAAAATTATTTTTACTATGACATTATTTTCACTAACTGAAGTCATCTGAAAGTAAAATTTCAATCTCAGTGTTCATAATGAAAAGAAATATTGAAATGTAATTTCGTTATGAGCAAAAATGCAATGTTTTAAATAGTGACGTCATTTTCTCTTCAAATGTTTTTTAAAAGTTACTGTTATTAGTAATATGAAAAAGGCGTCCGTAATAATATTGTATTTGATTGATATTGTAATTTTATTATCGAGAGAAAAGCTAAACTGTGTTGCCACCACTTTGAAGAAATATCGTAAAAAAGCATTTAAAACTAAAACTAAAATATAAAAATGGAAATAAATTAAAAAATAGGTAAAATAAGTGCAACAACAAATAAATAGCTTTCATTTAAAAAAATAATTATCAAAATCGGTTCAGTAGAAAATTCAGGGTTGATGACACGACATTTTTAGCTTGTCTGAAAGAAATAGCATCGGAGGCTAAAAACGCACTACAGAAATTGTTTCACCCTATACTATTATGTAATCGAATACTTTTGTATAGCCTTGTAAATTAATAAAAAGTATTATTTGCACCACAGATTATATAGAATGTATATTTTAGTATGTACTTCATCGATGCATATGAATTGCATTATGTTCGAAAGAATTTAACATCATTAAATTGCACTTGAAACTATTTTTTCTCATTGTCCGTAATACAAAGGAATGATTTTGATTATCCCTGCAATTAAACTATATATCCGATTTCCAAAAAATTTGAAATGACTCGACACAATTATGCAACAATTATATTTTTTAAATTTCAAGTAATTCGGTTGGGTAGTTTTTGTTCTGTTATATGCGGACGGACAGACGAACTGAACGACGACTACAGGTGCTACGTATTTACATAATTTCCAACGCACCTAAAAAGGGACAAAAAAACTGTATTACTTGACAGATGTTATTTATTCGGATCAGATTGGTTAAAAAAAATAAATACATACCTTTTTAATTTTTAATTACTTGGTGAATCACTGAATACAGAATAGCTGTATTCGGTATTCAGAATAGCTGTGTAATACAGAAAGAAGCTATTTTGTAGAATATGTGTTTGTAATTTTATTTTCGAATAATGCATTAGTCGAATTGTGCATTTATGTAACCAGTCTCAATATTTATTGGACAGATCGTGTAAATCCTCTTCTGAATTAACCGTATGTTCGGCCTGGATCTAAAAAAACATTCCTTTATCTTTAGAAGCCTGTGAAATCGATAAATTTCTGAGATTTTAAAAAACTTCTCAGAAACAAGAGGTTATTTAGTTATTTTTTCTTTTTTTTTTTTTTTTTTTTTTTTTTTTGTAATTTTCGAAAACGTTTTTTCATAGTTTAAGAGTGTATTAATCGATGTTCTCTGAATGGAATATCAGTTTTCTGGATGCTATCAATTCTCACGTAAAGTCTTTCAGCTGCGTAACATAATTTATTCCTATAAATGATGCTTATATTAAGGCTATTAATTTTAATGTTAATGTGAATGTTGTTAATTTATTATGTTAGTGTGAGAGTTGACAGTATCCGAAAAACCAACTGCGACAAAAGGGGCAGGAAAGAAACTTTTGTTTCAGAAATCAATCTTTGAGAACTGGGTAATTTATTAGTTTGTAAGGTTTCTAGAGATAATGGAACGCTTTTCAGAATTGTTGCTAAATCGCTAAAGGACTGTTATATTTTGAAAAACTTAAGATGAGTCAAACATATATCAAACTACCTCACTAATATTAAACCTATGTAACTTTTTTTTTTAAATTTTCGTAAAAAATTAGTTTTTTTAACTTTTTTATTAGCGAGAATTAGCTTTTTCATTTTCGAGAAGAATTCGAGATTTAACTGACCATTCTTCAAAAGAAAGTAACAGTTAGTTTAAGCACTTAATTGATTTGCCAATTCGAGGTACTGGAAAGGAGAATTTGCATGATCCATCACTTAAAGCTTTTTGACACCATTAAATTGTTTAAATACAATTTCATAATATTTAATAACAGAAATGTTTAGACTAAATATTACGAATATTTTATCTTAAAAAAAGTGGTGTTTATACCATATTTTTCAATTTATTGTACATAAAAAACAGTTAAGTGATTAAAAAACATTTGTCTTTTTTGTACAGCGCACTGTTAAAAAATTTTACCATTCTGTCCAGTCATTTTGCCGTTTAAAAAAAAAAACTCTTACATAACCGTAATTTAACTATATTGTGACCATAAAATGGGCAATAATATGGTCGGAATAGCACTAACCCTTTCCGGCGCAGTGTTACCACTCCGGCAACACCTAATTTTAATTCCAAACTTACAAACGGCACCAATAATATTTTAGTAAAATTTTACTTTTACAATGATAGCTTAAACCAGGGAATTCTTAATTTCTAAAAAAATCTTTTGTCAATTCCGGTGTCAGTCGATAATTTCTCATTTTACTAACAGAATTGGCCCGCGTCGGAAAAGGTTAAATTACGGTTGTGTAACCATTTTCGATAAAAGCGCTCAAGTGGCAAGACAGAATGTTACAAATTTTAACAGTGTGTAGTTATACTACCTCTGACAATAAAGTTCGGTGAATAGTCCTGTAACATTAATGTAGATGAAATATTAACGAAAGTTACCATACCATACTTTGAATTAGTCATCTCCCATAACTATGCACCGCTGAGATCTGCTATGCATGTCCCTGGAAATTCGCAAGAAATCTTCTTTTGGGATGGAGTTCAAAATCTTCGTCACGTTTCATTGGATGTTAGAAATATGGTCAAATCTCTTTCAAAGGGAGTTTGAGTCGTGAAAACAGGAAGAAGTCTGGGGGATTGAGATCTGGCAAGTATGGGGGATGTCAACTTGCACCACCCTTCATGAATTTCTTTCGGTGTCTTGCAAAGCTTAAAATCAAACTTTAAACTGATCTTTTGTTCGTTCATTTTCCTGTGCTCAGTTAACAAGCAACACACTGAACAAGTACTCAGTAAAGCACGTCTTACACAGAACATAAACGACGCTCAACTGAACAACGATGGGGGAAGATGGTCAACACTTGCCTCTATGCAGGTGCAGCATTTTATTTCCTCAGTGTTGCCAGATCGGTCGTTCTGAATTCATTCACCGAAATTTATTGTCAGAGGTAGTATGTTTGGCCTGGAGTGAGGCATCAAATTACGTTACATATTGAGTAAAAACAACTTACTTGAATAAGAAGGAGGTGTTGGTTTCACGTATGTTGATATTGTCTCGCCCTCCTCGAACTGATTACCCGGAATGTTCACGACAAGCCAATGAAGGTAATTTGCTAACTTTGGATCACTAGGTTCCGGAGCATCGGGATCTAAAAAAAATGTAAACACTCAATTACAGTGAAATTGTCACATTACGAAGTCTCGTCATTGCACTTAAACGCTTTGTTATAAAGAAAATTCGTTAAACAGAAATCAACTCAAATTCATAAAATTTGTATAGTAAGATACACATGCATAAATTACAAAATACGCATACAGTGGAAATGCTGGAAAAATGCATTTTAATTCCAGCAGTAATTATTTGTTTGAAGTAATGTTTGACAGAACTTTAATTAAAATAATATTTTTGAAAAGACATTATAAAGCGAGGTGATTGAATACTAAAGGGTTGCGTAAATTTATTTTCTCGGTATTCCAGAGCATTAACTAATATAAACATGCAATATTACTTTGTACAGATTTCTATTAAAAAATACACTCTTCAAAAAAAATTACTTTTAATATTTACACTCTTAATATTTTTCAATTTCGGATTTTCAAAAAATTTAGAATTTTGGATTTCATTCAAATAATTTGATTTGAACATTTTTAATTAGACTAAAATAAATGACTTACTTTTACAATTACTTTTAAATTAAATTTATTGATGTTTCCATCTATGTAAGAATTTAATGATTATAAATTAACAATTTGGATTTATTAATTAAAGGATAATTTGTTTTGAAAAAAATATTAAACGAAATCCTCTCTGAGATCTCTAGTTACTTTTACCCACTTGACTTAATGACATTACGGCCGGGATCCAGATAGATTTTTCGCTGTGTTGTGAAACGAGATTGGCCAATGAAAACCCTGCATTTTTTCAAACAACGAAAAGTTCTCAAAAATGCAGGGATTTGATTGGTCAGTCTCGTTTAGCTAAGCAGCGAAAAATCTATCTGTATCCTGGCTTTGATATCTCAGAGATAAATTCAATAGAAATGTAAAAGACAAATATTGCAAGATTTAATTTTAACTGTAGCACGGTTTTAGAATGGCAATTTATTAGTGACACTAGTTTTTGTGTTTTGTAAGTAACAGTAGACCTCACATCTGTGAATATGACATGTACACAGTTATGAGTACTAGGTCTATCAGCATTAGTATAGGCTTAATGTGGCCATAATTTATATCATTTTACATAAAATTAAAGTTTTAACAAGAAAATGATAAATATTATTCATAAAGTTAATACAAATTTGCTAACTTCCTTTCACCTTCCCATGAAATTCTTTATAGTTTTAAACTCCTTAGGTTGTAGTTGTGTACACTCTGATTCTGCTAAAAAAGACAGCCAAAATCCAATTTTAATTATTTTGCAGTAACTTTATTATTATACAGGATGTCTCCAAGTGCCATGTACAAACTTGGTGGGGAGGTGAGAACATCATCAGGAGCCATAATTACATCGTAAAGCATGGGCAGAAACGTAACCCTGACAAAATAAAAAGACACAAAGATAGTAAGGCCACAACACAGAAAGTAGCGTAAAATGGTTCATTACGCAAAAAAATAATAGAAAAGTATGATATAAAAACATCAGATTAACTATTCGTAACAGCGGCCATTAGCAAGTATGCACGCGCGACATTGACGCGATATAGATTGGCAGGCATGTTCGAAAATTGCAGGCGATTCAAGGATTGTACCAGCAGTGATGGATATTCGTGGCATTATGTCAATTTCAGAATGGAGCGTGGCGACACTACGCCTTTCCGGTGAAATAACATCCTAAAAATGCCGTTTATTAAACGAATAGGAAACAGTGTTAGAATATTCTTCATGCCTATAGGTGTTTTCCTTCTGTTTACCCACGGTTGACATCACATGGGTAAAGTGCATCGACGAACGTGTCGTACACAAGGATCTTCATGGAACCCCAGAGAAAAAAATCCAGAGATAAATCAGGTGATTTGGGAGGCCAAGTGATCGAACCACCACTCCCAATCCACTTGTTTCGAAATGTCGATCCAAATGGTCACGTACACATCTTCCATAATGAGACCACTCTGTCCTATTGCAATCACGTGTGACACCAAGCAGGTGCGGGAATATCGATAACCCAATCAAGAAATTCGCATTAAGAAAAAGTAGTTCACTTGCAACACTGTGTATTGAGAGCTCGCACACAGTAATACCTACCGATCTCTGTCCATGCTTTTCTATGTAACTATGATTCCTGACTGTATTTTCCACTTCCTTTCCAAATTTGAACACAGCATTCGGAGACACCCTGTATAACAATTGGACGAGTGTCAACTTCACCATTACGTCTGAAGATCTTAATTTTTTTTAAATATGATTTAAAATTTAAATTGAGGTAAAGGTAAGGGCTATCTCAGAAATGAATTTAGAAGCTTTTGAAGAAACTTTCAAAATTTAATCCCTTGGACACGTGCCGCAAAAAGGCTTAAGAATCATTGTTTTTTCCCACCAGTAAAAATTTACTATAAAATTTGCCTTACTTAATCGGATCATTTTCTCGATTTAAAAAGGCGCACGTTTCTGTTTTTAAAATCCGGTGACAAAACATCAGAAATTTCGTAATGAGCTCCCGTTGCTAAGGGGTAAGGGGTCTCAGGAGTTTTACATACTACTTGGCAATGGAATTTAGTAATATGTCACATTTAATTCTTTTTCTCAGTCCCTATGAAACACAAATGCATGAAATTTTGAATATAGACAACTAAATATCGCCTGTATTTAAAAAAAAATTTAATATTCTATATTGAAATTTTATTTTATTTTATTTTTATGTCTATTTTTGATGGAGAAATTTAAAATATTTCTTGACTTTCATCCACTGCGCGCAAGATTGTTCCAAAACTATTAGTTCAAGAGCCATCAAAAGTATTGATAATGATGTAAAACTAATCTATCTTAAATGTATACTTCCTTTATACACTGTCAGAAATATTCGTCTTTATACACTATATTTTGCATCATTCTCGAACAAATAATTTCTGTACTCCTTAAAGAGGTTATTTTTCTGTGAATCGTTCCTGCAAGTTTGAAGAAGACGAAGAAATTCCGTTTATTCCCCGCACGCATGCGCATTTGTCTTTTTCTTCTCTGTGTCGGCACATGCGCCACAAGTTTGACGAAATATTAAAAGATTAGCATAATATATCATCAAAAATGGGTAAGTACTTATTTCAGAATTTGATTTTAATCATTTCTATGTTTTCATTGTATAGTTAAATTATTAGGCATGTCTGGCACATGTCATAGATCTTTTTTATTATCTACACTGTGAAAAAAAGGAGCATTATTGCATTTAAATTGAAGTTATGAAATGCTAAATATACTTTAAATCCACACTATTTTCTGTAATAGCTCCGTTAAAAGTGTAAAAATAATCTCGGCATGATGGTATTTTATTCTTTAGTCGCAATTATTCCAATAAAACATCAAATTTTGCGTAAGAATAAACTCGGAATGGTGATATTCTATTCTACAATCGAAATTATTGATATGTAACGCCAAACTCAGTGCAAAGAAATCAATTTTCTATTTTGATTAGAATCGTATGTTTGCAGACGACAGATGCCATTTTACTTCCGCGTTTAATCATCGTTCCAAACTTTCCAATGGCAGGTGAAAAAGCAAACATAATGTAAGCAATATTATTATTATTCTTTGTAGATTTTTGACGTAAGACAAAATCGTGATAATGTTTGCGTGTGTTTTTTCATAGCTCTCTTACTATGGCCCGGATGCGAAAGTCATGTCACCAACAGCGTCGAACGATTTTAGTGAATCCCGCAAAGTCAGGAATACTTTGATATGCATAACTGTAGTTCTCGCGTTTTATTTAATTATTGTGATTAAAAAATACATATAACTGTGTTTTACAAGGCGGATAACATTTATAGAAGGTATTTATATTATTTATATAATAATATTGTGAAATTTTTGTTATTAAGAGAACTGAGAACTGTTATTTATTGTTAACTAGAATTGGGTTTGACTTTATCAGATACTTGTGATTATCAAATGATGTTACAAACTATATGAAATATTCTTTCGATTTCATGTAAAATCATGTTAAATAACTCTATTAAACATAAAAATGATCTGATAAATGTAAATAATAGTCCTAAGAATCTTAAAAATTTTTGTATTAGTTTTCTATTTTATTCAGTGGTAAAATATGTAAATATTTATTTCAGGGTAGATGTGCCAGTAATCAACCTCTTTCCAGTAATGAGCCGCCTCACAGTTTTTGGTTTATAAAAAAATAATAATAAATAGTTACGTTTTTATTGTTTTTTCTTAACTCCTCCTTGCATGTTTTATAATCTAGATTACTTTTTTAAACATTTCATTAAAGCAATTAGGAAACAGAAAATAACTGTTCACTGTTTTTCTATCGAAAATCTTAATGAACATGCTGAGAGCTGAATTTATTTATTTAATATTTTTATTTACTTGTAAAAATTGAATGTTTTTGTTTCGATTTGAATCTTTGAATTTCATATACCAATGGTCATTTACAAAATTTTATTTACTAGTTTTAAGATTTTAGGAGGGGTGTGTAATACTGCGTTTTTGGGTGTTTAGACATATTTCTATTATTTAAAATTAAATTTTTATTTCTGTTGGGAAATGTAACTATGGGGATTTATTATTAATTAATATTGATAAATTAAATATTGTTTAAAGATTAATATAATAGGAAAAAAGTGGAATATCATACTTATAACTATTAATAAAAAAATATTTTTAAAAGAAATTCCTTAAGGGGGTTTATTACTGGCACATCTACCTTATAACCAAGATGGAAATAGTGGACTAGGCCTGTCAATGTAACTTTATTTAAATGAGACGGGGACACCACATTAAAAAAAACGAGCTGGTCGCTTACCTCTTTGGGTGGCATGGAAACAGCGACAAATTTTATTTTAATATTAAAAAAAATTAAGTAAATATGCCAATAATAGGCACTATTGACACTTTCCAAATATTTTATTGCATGTTTTATAATCTGGTTTATTGTTGAAAATCTTAATCTAATTATCTGTCCAGACTTTTTTTTTTTTTTTTTTTTTTTTTTTTTTTTTTAGAATCCTGTTTTTGTAAAATATTGAAAAATATAATTATAATTTTGTAAATTTGAAATGATCCATCCATTCAGGTTTTTGTTTATATTTTTCAAAGGAAATATATGTGTGTAAAATGAATATATTTTCTTTATATGTGTAAAAGTAAAGATTAGATTTTAGTTTTTAACTATCAAATTTGAGAAAGGTTCAGTTTAGAGATGGAAAAATTTTGTCAAAAGCCTATTTTCAGGACAAAGAATTTTATAAAGGGTGCTGTTTTGAGATTTAAAAAGTTTTGTGAAGGGTCTTTTAAAGGACCCAATTTCTCCCTAAACAAATCACTTAGAAAGCAGATAGTAAAGTTCAGTTCTCAAAAGCATAGGAAAAGAAGATGCTCATGGGGTGTAAGCCCTTCTTTTTCAAATAAAAACAATTTTTTAATTCACAGGGGTTCTTAAAAATCTATTACTGTCAATTTTCAATATTTTATTCATCATCTATGACAAAACAACTCTGTATGCAACAAATTACTATTAACTTTATTAATTACATTGATTGTAGCTTTGAAACTATTAAATATTAAAAATTATTATGTTCTATTAATGTTATCATAAAGGGAAATATTTATGATTTATATCTACATATTATTCATATTTTTATTAGTTAAATAAGTTAAAGGAGAACTAGCCTATGTTGTATATTAATATAAGTGAAAATGCTTTCAGTGTTTTTAGAGAATGTGTATTCTTTGTTTGATGAATATTCATCTTATAAATTGAATAATATTTGACGAATATTGATCTATTTTTATCGTATTTTTATATAAAAATTTTTAATGATTAAAAAACAGTAATAATCTTTAGAGGATTTGGAAAATTGTTTTCTTTCTTTTCATTTGAACACACATTTCTCCGTCTATCCTGATCACGTGACTCGCGGCTTCATTTTCGCTTCCAGGCCTTAGTAAGAGAGCTACGCATTTGCTCAAAATACAGAAAATCCCCCCCCCCCCCTAAAACGAAGCAAAAAAAACGGACTTCCATCAAAAAACAAATTTTCTCTTGCAACGAAGGAAAACATAACGGACATTCCTTCAAAAGACGGAAAATCCCCCCCCCTAAAGCAGAGAAAAACATAACGGACGTTCCTTCAAAAAACAGAAAAATTTCTTCCCTAAAACGGAGAAAATAATAACGGACTTCCATCAAAAGACGGAAACTTTCTGTCTTTTAAAGAAGAAAAACATGACGGACGCTCCTTCAAAAAACAGAAAAATTTCTTCCTGCGACGGAAAATAAAAAGACGGATATCCGTCTTTTTACAGAAATTTGCTGGCAGCACTGCTGCCAGTACTTTTTCTGTGAATTGACGGAAGTTTTTTTGAGAGTGTAAGCAATTTTAATTATTTATTTATTTGAAATTTAAAGTTAAATTAACCCTTTTGGGCCTGGTGTACTATTAATAGTACATATCTTTTAACGGAGAATTATTTTGTTTTAAGACACACTTTTAATACTATTTACATGTAGTAATGTTAGTATATGTCTATGCATTTACTATATGATTTCATTTATGTTTAGGTCTTTAGTAATAATAAAAATTATTATTATTTGCTTCATTCTGTTTGCGCGTTTGCGACTCTTTTATTTTAAACATATATTTCCCTCTTTAAATCTAAATTAAAAGTTTTTCCTGGAAGAATCCTGTGTAATAAACCGTAAAAAGTATTAGAAAGTTGCAATATAAGTTAAATCTTATTGTAATACAATATTTTTTAAACATCTCTAAAAAGTCTTCTTTTGCCTATGGTCATATGTACAGGGTGTCCCCTCACAACGGTGGCCAATGGCTAATTTCTAAACCGTTGGTCATAGACATATAGTTCCATTTGCAAAAATTCTTTAAAAAAGGTAAAGAATTATTTTTTAAGCGATTTAGGTCAAAAAAATGTTTTACTAAAAAATTACGAAAATTAAATTTTTATACGGTCCCCCGGTCCTATAAGTGATATTTAGAAAAATTTTACCACTACTCTAACAAGTAAGACAAAAAAAGTCCCCGTCCTCTGCGATCAAAATTGACCGAGTTATAGCTGTTCAAAGTTGAAGCATATTTTTTGCTGCAAAATAGGGGTCAGTCACAAATTTACTGGAAATAAAAATAAACATCAGATGGAAAATTTAACTTTAAACATTGAGAGTAAAAAAAAATTTACAATGTTGTTTCTGAATTTATGTTGACATTTACATGTTAAAGTAAAATATGCAATTTGTGCTAAAAATATAAGTAAAAAAATAACAGAAATTTTGTTAAATTAAACTATGAAAAGCAACAGACACAAATCGTGACATAATGGTTCATATTTAAAGCTCTATTAGATTACTCAACCTAATAGAATTTGATGTAGTCCTATAAAATAAATAAATCGAACGCACCAATAATCGTATTAATATTACATTGTCATCGAGTTTAAATAAGTATGGGAATTGAAACTCAATCAGATATTTGGAAGTGAGTTAAAATTTGAATATAAGTTTTGAACTAGGAAAATTTACATACGAAAACTATGAATAAAATAAAAGCTTATGAAAATAACATACCTTTTTAAAATAAAATCACTAAAAGAATCAGCTTCATTTGCTTACAAAATAAAACATACGTAAAAATACAATTGAGGATATGAATTTCAAAACTCGACTTATCGCTTTTTGATTTCTCTATCAGTCTGTACAAACCTCCACTATTGTAACAATGCAATCTCAAAATTTTTAATGAAAACCAATAGATGCATTTAAAGTTTTTTCGCTATTTCCCAAAATTTAATTTTTTCGATAAAGAGAATTCTGAAATTCATGTCTTCAGTTATTTTAATAACCAATCTAGAAGTTAATTAATTATAATTAACACTACCGTAAAACTTATACGGTGACAGCGCCTTCAGTTAAATCGCTCATTTAAAACATTTTGTAATTGGAACTATATGTCTGTGACAAATAGTTTAGGAAGTAGCCTTTGAACAGCGTTGGAAATCGACTTCCTTTATAATACTTTAAGCACTTAGTGTACGTTCCCTTAAAGCTGAGTTGAACTCATCCGTTTTCAGCTATAGAAAAGTGGTTTAAGTCATGAAATTTAAAGTTTCATAACTCAATCAATTTTAATGTTACATGAATGGGACCTTTTCTGTATTACTTGCTAGAGTGTTGAAAAAATTTTACTAAATATCACTTATAGGACCGAGGGACCGTATAAAAATTTAATTTTGGTAATTTTTTAGTAAAACATTTTATTGACCAAAATCGCTTAAAAAACAATTCTTTGCCTTTTTTAAAGCATTTTTGCCGTTGGAACTATATGTCTATGACCAACGGTTTAGAAATTAGCCATTGGCCACCGTTGAGAGGGGACACCCTGTATATTACTTGAATAGCACGCAAAAGAATAACATTTGATATCTTCCAGACAATGAAATATTCATTAAACTCCAATTAATCTATTTGGATATCTAGTAAAAAAAATTAAAGTAAAAGTAATTTTTTATAAAAACAGAAAAAAAAATCGGACCCGAAAAGTTAAAAATTTTTGAAAAAATTCGTTTTTTAATTGAAAAATTGCCAATTTAAAATAAATAAATTGCGTACAAATTAAATATGCGTTCAAAATACATTAGTTTTACATCATTATCAATACTTTTGGGGATCTCTTGAACAAATAATTTTGCTACAACCTTGCGCGCAGCGGATACAAATCGCAAAATATTTCTAAATTTTCCACCAAAATTAAATATAAAAAATAAAATAAAATTTCAGTATACAACATAAAAAAATGTTTTAAATAAAAGAGATATTAAGTTGTCTGTATTAAAAAAAACAATCAAGTAAAAAGTAAGACTCCTAAGATCCCTTAAATATATAATAATCAAATTTTGCATTTTTTTTTTTTTTTATAATGACCTATGTATTGATATATCGATTAAAATATGAATAACGTGTGCTAGTCACGCAAAAAGAAATTTGTAAGTTTGCGTTAAACCAATATAGCATAGTTTCCAAATTTCTTGATTGCATTTCAATATTTTTAAACGATTATTTTTAAATAGAGATCATTGTATGACGTTGTATTTTTGTACTTTTTCGATTTTGATTGTAGACCTTTTTTTTTTATCAAGACACTTTTACTTTCAGAACCAGTTCCTAAATTTAAAGTGTCCTCAGGGGAAAAAATGTAATCAGAATAAAAAAAAAAAAAAAAACAATCTACCGGCTAGTGATCACTTTAGCTACCTTATATATAAAAAAAACATTTTAAAACATTGAATACAAGTGAAAAATTCTAAAACAATCCTGCTATGGGTTTAACATTAGCATACTAGTGTGCTGGCTTGACTGTTTATAAATCTAAAGACGTACATGTAACCATATATTACAAAAAAGAAAAAAAAAGGAGCAAGTTCTGCTTTCTTATGGTCATATTCCTTTTGTACACATCGAATTCATAAAGAATTATGTATTTTTTATAATGAAAAGTATTATTTTTCTCGATTTTTACTGTACAGTAGAGATGAGAAATATAGTTAATTCTGATTAACAGGTTTCATTGTTACATTCTTGCACAGATAACAGGTTCTAAGAACCTATTATTTTTATAACATATAACGCAGCGTATGATGTCAACGGATGTTTTAATTAGAAGACATTCATTCAAAATGCTTGAAATACTTTTTGGATGCAATTTTAGACGCAGTTTTTCTTTGAAATGAATTTACACCATTAATTAGTTTGCGGTTAAAAACTTTAATTCTGCAAAACAAAAATTTCTCTAATTCTGATAGTATAAATTTCATGCATTTTTAGCGTTTCTTTTTCTTTTTCTATTATTATTATTATTATTTTCACTAAAAACACATTTTCCATTGTTGGGATTAAAACATTGAAAATTCATAAAATTGAAAGTATCATAACTCAGTAAGTTTTGATCATATAAGAATCAATTTTTACTATTTACTTGTTAGAACATGGAGGAACATTTTCTAAATGAAACTTATGATGGAACCGAGACATTGCACAAAATTCGGAATTTCTTAACCATTTAAAAATGCATAATTTTAACATAAATCGATTTTTAAAATAATACAGAACAAAATGTAAAAGATTTTTGTAACTTGAACTACACCTCTAAAGCTAATGGTTATTAACTATAGATAAACAATAATAACTGATACCCTGTATAACAATAGACACAGCTTTAAAAGCCCGATTGTTAAAAAAAAGCAAAATTGCAGTCATTAATTTAATTGCAGTCCCAGTCCTTTATGCTTTCACAACTTAAGATTGCAGAAAAACATAATGGTAAACTTACGAATGAATCGCTAAAATCGGGTTTTCGGTATTTTCCTCCAAGATATGACTTGGCAGACCGATTGCATTTTAATATACGAATCAAGATTTAACTAATCTTAGAATTTCTTCCGAGAACTTGATGAGGTGAATGTCTTTGCTACCGCTTCCCGGTCTATAAATGTCCTCACAAATTTTAAAATGCTATTTTCTTTTTTTCTTTATTTTTTTTCAATAGATTAAAAACAAAAAAATAATAAAAAGCTTTCATCTCTCATTTTTTTTAAGACCCAATAATGACAAAGGAAAAAATAAAAATAATAAATCATTCTCCCCTCCCCTCACTAAAAAAAATCTAGTATCAGAAATCTCCTCTCCCAAATTCGAATATTTAAAACCAAATAAATTACCATCTGCCAAGCAAGGGCTGAAACTAGTCCTTTTTGAACTCGGGATAAATATGAATTTTGCTCTCACACCCCCCCTCCCCCCGCCTGCGCAGTTAAATTTACAAAGGTAATAGTTCTAAGTTTCAAATAGCTGACATTAAAAAGCACAAACAGTAAATATGTTGTACTGAACAACATAATGAGTTTTGTCAAATATAGATTCATTAAAATCCTGTAAATGGAATCGAAAAAAACAGAAAAACATTCCGCATTATACAGGTAGGATCCTTATAATCCTATATCATTTGTAGATTCCAGACAGAACTATTTTAACAATATCGTGCTAAACATAAACTTGAGAAAAATAGACAAACAAAATCTTCATTTAGCGCCGCCCTCCTCCCTTTTGTCTGTTTTACGGGGCACATGCCCCCTCTGTTTATCCTCCCTCTCTCATTCCGCCCTGGCCAAGCGAACACTGCCCAAAGAATCGAAATTAAAACACACCTTTACACTAGAGAAACCATTCCTCTACCCATATCCATTGTTCGTTCGAATCATTCTCATTCTCCTTCCGATTACAAAAAAATAAAGCAAGAACTCTTTTTCATTTTCGTTGCAAAATATTCTATACCATTCAATTTGTTCCACAAAACTCTATTTATCTGCACAACAATAGGAGTTATTTTAAGTTTTAACCGCGATCCGTGATTTTATAACTCTGAAGAGTAAAACAATCTTTTGTTTCATATCGATTACTTGGAATAAAATAACTGGAACGATAACAAAAACATCAACAAAATAGTCAGAAAAGAATAATAAAATACACACTTTTCCTAGCCAATGAATGGCCAAAGAACTTAGAGGGAAAGGAAAGAAAACTTTGGAAACCATAACTATTTGAAACAGTATAAAAAGCTCTGCTGGGAAACGTGCTCAAAGGGGGGGGATCCAATCGTAGTACAGTGGGGCAAAAAGCCTTCAAAACTGGCAAAAAATCGAAAAAATGAAATTTTATTTTGAACTACCGACATACGTCACTTTAATAGAGCAAATGTCAGTACACATCTTCCTAGTATTAAAATTTGCGTAAAGTTATTTTGATCGTCACTAGAGAAAGAAGTTAAACTGCATATTGTGCTTTGATAATAAGTGAAAAAAAAAATCAATAATTTTGTTTCAACATTCGTTTGTTAATTTCGCTATAATAATTAAAAAATAATTTTTTTGACTATGGAACCTTTAACTACAAGTATGTAACAATAATTCATTAACTTTCAATTTGTTTTAATACGATTTAAAAAAAAATTAACACTGTCTACAAACATTGTAGGTTTTAGTTATGAGTTAAGGCGAGTTAAGTGTTAATTATAATTTTTTCTACTAAGTATGAGTTTTAAAAGGACAAATATTCCAGAAAATCTTGCTCCTTTTTGCCACTTTTTTAATTGTATGGTCATTTTTATAGCTAATCATCCTTAAATTTTTGTTAGTGTACGGGTGTGCCAAACATGATTATAAATATTTTCTTTGTTAATTACGAATTTTAATGCATTGCTTATCACAAAACAATGTATTTAAATGAAACTGACTATCATGGAACGTTTTAACAAAAAACTTTTGAAAAGTAATGTGATTTTATGGTATAAGAGCTCCATAATCGGAGAAACTACGAACAAGTAGTTTAAATGAAAAGAAGATTAAATGTTTTAAAGTTTAATATAAATTCCGATGAGCAAAAGCCTGGCGAAACAAGGGAAATGCTTTAGAATTAACAAAGAGTGGCTTGGCAAATCGCTTTCATTTCCTCGATTTGAAAAACAAAGAGAAGCTCAAAGAAAAGCAAACGTGCCCATCTTCATATTCCGCCTGAATTTGTTCTGGACGATCAAAAATATCAAGAGTAAAACGGTTATACAATTCTAGTTCTACATATTCGTTAGTGTACGTGACATGTATGAGTTTAAGATCTGAAAAACAGGAAAACAAAAAGTGTGTGTTAGCACTAAAACAACAGAAACAGTTTTTCTTTTGCTGTCTTTATAGTAATACGTACATTTTTCCTGAGAAAGGTTGATCCAATCCTTCAAAACGAGTCGCTAATATTCATTATAAGGTTTGCTTGAGAATAATTAAAATTACTAATTATGTTTACATTTTTTAATGCGATATTATGGATGTTTTATAAATATCTAATTAGTATAAAACTATCTTAAATTCTTATTTTAACTATTTTTCTACAAAAAATATTGAAAAAGGTTTGTAAATTAATTAATAAATTACTATTTAGCTTATGTAAAAGTTTAAAATTTTACTACTCTTCTTCTACAAAAGAATCCGTGGTGTGCTTTTTTTTGATCAAAGTAAATTTTATTTTTTGCCAACTTTGGAGGCTTCCTGCCCCACTGTGCGTAGGTTGGTTCATTGCATCCACCGATTAGCTATAAGCGTTTGATATATGATTCTTTTAAGCACAATTTTAAGCTCTTTTTCTTTACAAATACAGAAAACAAATTTCGGAAATTTTTTTTATTATGATTTTCATGCATACTTCTAAAAAACGATTGTTTCAAATCTTTATTTTTTAATACGTTGCTGGGATCGCGTTCTAAATTTAAGAGGGGCTTTCCGTTAATTAGTTATTAAATAATGAACTATATTATAATAACATTGTTATTTATCCTAATACGTTAAATAATGTCCATCTCTAATGAACAGTGTTATTTAAAATTTAAGTATCGAGTTACAACTTACCAAACATAACCATTGTGTGGAGGTCATCATTTGATGCATCATATTCGAGTTCGGGGGCTTTCTCTGTTAAGTTTATATTCAGGTTTTGTCCACATGTAATAAGGTTGCCATCATATCTAACCTAAACAACAAAAAAGTAAATTAATGAAAGAAAATTATTTTTTTTAAAGAATAATTTACACATGCTCAAATTCTTAACTTCATTATCCTTCTACAGTAAAAAAAAACTAGCCTTAAAAGGAATGACTCCTGGAATGATGCTGATGTGGAAGATTTCCGGAACTAACGAATCCGGGTTGTCCACTCCTTCCATGAGTCGAATAGACCAATCAGGAAAGGGCTCCGTCTATGCATCGCCATATGGGTTACCATAAAGAGAGGAAAGGTTACCATCGCCAACAATCGCCAAGTTTGTCGCCAACTTGGCGATATATCGCCAAATTTGGCGACCAAAATTAGTTGTCAAAAGTGACGCCAACTTGGCGATAACTGTAATATTTCGACAAATTTTTAATTTCTTTACAACATCAGTCGTTTGATACATCATTTGAGAGGTTTGCAACTGCTTATTCATTTAAAGGATGTCTTGTGTGTTATCCCCCATTCTGCTCCCCAGGGGAGACACATTTTTAATTTCTTTACAACACCAGTCGTGTTACACAAGATTTGAAAGGTCTGCAACTGCTTATTCATATTATGGATGTCTTGTGTGTCACCCCCACACTCTGCTCTCCCCAGGGGGGTCACATTTTTTATTTCTTTACAACACCAATTGTGTGACACATCATTTGAAAGGTCTGCAACTGCTTATTCATATTATGGATGTGTTGTGTGTCATCCCCCACTCTGCCCCCCAGGGGGGCACATTTTTAATTTCTTTACAACACCAATTGTGTGACACATCATTTGAGAGGTCTGCAACTGCTTATTCATATTATGGATATCTTGTGTGTAACCCCCCCCCCTCTGCCCTCAGAGGGGGCGCATTTTGTAATTTCTTTACAACACCAATTGTGTGACACATCATTTGAAAGGTCTGCAACTGTTTATTCATTTTATGGATGTCTTGTGTGTCACCCCCACTCTGCCCCCCAGGGGGGGCACATTTTTAACTTCTTTACAACACCAGTCATGTGACATCATTTGAGAGGTCTGCAGCTGCTTATTCATATTATGGATGTCTTTTGTGTCGCCTCCCCCTCTGCCCCCCAGGGGGGCACATTTTTAATTTCTTTACAACACCAGTCGTGTGACACATCATTTGAAAGGTCTGCAACTGCTTATTCATACCATGGGATATTGGCGAGCACAGCATACAGGGGTAGCCAATAATTTGGAATCGCGAAGCGATTACGCGGGGGGTTGGCGAGCATAGCGAGCAGGGGGGCGGGGCCCCCCTAGTAACTGAAAAATAAACTATCTTCAATAGATCGTTTCTTATCTTATTCTGACATTAAATTTATACAGCGTTATTCACAATTAACCCTTCATTCCACGATTTTTTCTATTTTTAGAAAATAAAATTTTTGAAAATAATTATTTGAAATCTATATATCGATCTAATAATAGGGAAAATAGTGAAAAATAACCAGTTTCAAATTTTCAGCTAAAATTTGATATTTTAGAGCGTGTAACTTATACAGGGTGTATCTAAACTCTTAGGCAAAACTTTAAGGGGAGATAGTACACGACAAGACAAACAATATTAAATAGGAAACTAAGGATCCCAAAAGTCTTCTGAAGGAGATATGCGCCATTAAAGTTTAGAATCCAAAATTTCAAGTAAACATAAAAAACGGAAAAAATGGTCGATTAATTTGCGGTTTTCACTAAAACTATTCTTTATGTCAGTATTTTCACAAAAATAAATTATAAAGGTAAATTTTAAAAAATATCGATAGAGGGCGCTTTAGACATTGGAGTAACGAACAACTATTTTTGCATCTCATTAAATGTTTTCAGAAGCTTAGGCTTAACCTCTTCAGTGCCTGAGTACCCAAATGGGTACATCAGTTTTGTCCCATTTTATTAATGATACTCAAAAATAAATGAAATTTCGATATAAGAATAATATGTTTCGAATTCTAAGATTCGAGCTAATGAAAATAAAACAAAAATCTCGCTCTGAAGTCAAACGAGAGAAGAAATAATTCAGTAATAATTAAAAATACTGTAATAATCGCCAGTAGCGAAGAGGTTAAACTTAAATTATGAGCTCAAAATCTTAATAGTTGAGCGTGGTTAAGTAGCGAACACTGAACTGTGTTCAGAGGATCAAATTTCAAATGATTATAAAAAACGGAAAAATTGGTCGATTCGTTTGTGGTTTTCGCTAAAACTACTCTTCAAATCAGTATTTTCTTAAAAATAAATTTTAAAGATAAATTTCAAAAAATGCCTATAGAGGGTGCTTTAGACTTTGGAGTAACGAACAACTATTTTTTTACGGTTATTTTTTGCATCTCATTATTTTTTTTTTTAGACGCTTAGACATAAATTTGAACTCAAAAATTGAATCGTTAGGAATGGTTAGGTAGCGCAAACTGAACTGTGTTCAAAGTGGGGGGGGGGGTCAAATTTCAAATGATTATATAAAAACGGAAAAATTAGTCGATTCGTTTGCAGCTTTCGCTAAAACTATTCTTTATGTCAGTATTTTCTCAAAAATAAATTTTAAAAGTAAATTTCAAAAAATTTCTTTAGAGGGCACTTTAAACTTAAGAGTAACCAACAACTATTTTTAACCATTATTTTTTGTATCTAATTAAATGCTTGCAAAAGTGTAGACTTGAATTTTGAGATCAAATTCCTAATCGTTCGGAGGGGTTAAGAAGCACAAATTGAACTGTGTTCAGAAGTTGAAATTTAACCCCCCCCCCCTCGAACACAGTTCAATTTTGCACTACTTAATTACTCCTAACGATTCAGATTTTAAGCTCAAAATTTTAGCTAATTTAAGCTTTTGCAAGCATTTAATGAGATTAAAAAATAACGGTTAAAAATAGTTGTATTTTACTCGAAACTCTAAAGCGCCCTCTATCGACATTTTTTGAAATTTATCTTTAAGATTTATTTTCAAGAAAATACGAATTTAAAGAATAGTTTTAGTGAAAACTGCAAATGAATCGACCAATTTTTCCGTTCTTTATAATCATTTGAAATTTGAACCTTTGAACACTGTTCAGTTTGCGCTACTTAACCACTCCCAACTATTCAGATTTTGGGCTCAAAATTTAAGTCTAAGCTTCGGAAAACTTTTAATGAGAGGCAAAAAATAACGACAAAAAATAGTTGTTCGTTACTCCAAAGTCTAAAGCGTCCTCTATCGGCATTTTTTGAAATTTATCTTTATAATTTATTTTCAAGAAAATGCTGACATAAAGAATAGTTTTAGTGAAAACCGCAAATCAATCGACTAATTTTTCCGTTTATTTTAAATTTTGGACCCTAAATTTTTTTGGCGCTTGACACCTTCGAAAAACGTTTAGGACCCTTTATTTCCTGTTTAATATTGTTTGTCTTGATGTGTACTATCACCCCTTAAAGTATTGACCAAGAGTTTAGATACACCCTGTATACAAAATTAGAGTTTTTAAATATTATATTGCTATATTTTGCAATTAAATGGGCTTAAATTAATTATTTTTATCTGTTTAACTTTCTTTATATTAATATTTTTAAGTATTCAGTAAAAATAATAAAAGCAAATTTTGCTTAAGTAACTTGATCGAAAATTTTTTTGTTTACGAAGAACAAATTCTATTTTTCTATCAAATGCAGTCATCTGACAAGACAAAATAAATGTTATTCCATTCTTTGGACTATTCTTGATCAGGGATAGGTATCATATAGCACAAATTCATGGCACATAATGAGAACTATAGCGTTTTTAGATATCTGCCGAGTATGGCACACGGTGCAGTGAAGGGTTAGCGATCCATTTCTATGAAAACACTAATTTATTGATTTCTTTCCCAGGTGTTTGAAGAAATGTTCTCCTTAACTGAAAGAATGGGCATCTTTTCCTGTAAACTGGGTCATGAAACACATGAAAACTTGCGTCAGCTATACCATCGAAAATACGGAAAACAGCCACTAATAAGTGCCAATATCAGGCTATTTTTGAACGTGAGCTCCTTTCAACTGCCTCACGAATGCGGGACGTTTTTCATCCGCCACGCCACCGGTTTATCTAAATCATAGACTTCTCATATACCTGCACTCAGAAATAGCAACTTTTTCTTGAAGCATTGACCACCTCCCCATCATCACGTGATGGTGGACAGAATGCGAGCCAAAACCAGTTTGTCCCGTCGATCCCACCAGCCGCCAAGATCTACTTCGTCTACATTACGCTTCTTTTGTTACAACAATGAAAGGAGAAAATTACCAAGAAGGAATCACTGCCAAAAAAGACACTCTTTTGACGATGAAATCTCATAGGTGAATCCTTCAAGAATCGGAGAAAATAACAAAGGGATTCGTTATCAAGTCCATTCCTCATCTAAGATCTGAATGTTCACAAGTAGCTTGATATTGTCACTTGTTGATGGCTATTTTCCGTATTTTCCATGGTACTGTTGATGCACCTCTTCATATGTTTTATCACCCAGTTTCCAGGAAGCGATGGCTATTCCTTCTTCAAAGGAGATCAATTCTTCAAACATCTGTGAAAGAAATCAATGATCAGTTGCTGTTTTCATAGAAATGGATCGTTGTTTTTGGAACACCCTATTTTTAAAATTGCAGGCCAGTCGACGTATTTTAGTGAGTGGGGTTTGCCTCAATAGAGCGTTTTTCTAGCAACCGGTAATCATTTTCACATTCATTTTAAATGAGATTATTGCCAATACCATTCATTTTTATACCAGATACCCGATTATATATTAAACTATAAAAAAAAAAATAACTACACGCCCAAATAACTGCACGCTATAGGACGATTTCTTTGACCCTTTCTGGCACAAAACAAATCTGTTCGTAAAATGATGAAATGATGGACTGACACTGGAATTTACATACGACTTTTTTAGAAATTAAAAATTCATTACCTTAAATTTTCATTGTTAAAGCAAAATTTTATTAAATAATAAAATTGGGGCCAATTGTAAATTTAGAATTAAAATTAGGTGTTCCGAAGAGGGACCACTGTTCAGGAAAGAGTTAAAAGCATAACGAAAGTAAAAAATGTTTAGCTTATCAATGTATTTAAGTTTCATTATGATTTTTTAATTTTTCGAAAGTTTAGAGTATAGAAAGTGAAAAAAAGAAACCTGTAGTGATTCCATTCGACTTTCTGAACATTGATGTGCGTGTACAGTACTTAACACAATGAATAATTTTCATACCTATTAATAATAAAAAAAATATTAAATTTACAACAAAGTATTTTTTTTCTTTTTTGTATCTTTAATATCGATATTAAGGGAGTCCGGGACACAAAAATATTTAAATTCTCTAAAAAAACATTTATTGCACTGAAAATTTCTATGTTTTTTTCTGCTTAAAATGACTTTTAAATCATGTTTCTATCTTAATTGAAACAGGAAATATTAATTTTTTCGTTATGATTTGTTTTCAAAATCTACCTTTCAAGCAAAAGTTGCCATGGAAAGGACGTCTTGTTAAAATGCATTTTTCTTCATGATTGATTTTTCTCCCCATTCGTCCCATTTAAATTGTTATTACTCAAAAACAGTTAAAGATGGAAAGTTCAAACTTGGAATGTGTCTTTTTCAATTGTTCTATTTTTTAACTTTAATTCAGCAAATCAAAAAATATATATGTACTTTTGAAAATATGATTTTTTTTATAAAAAGTTGCAGTATTTTTTTACTTTAAATATTTATTATTTTAATTTAAATTTAAATTTTTAGAAAGGTTGAATCGAAATTAAAGCTTAAATATTTCTGTTTATTTAAATGAAATAATAATAATAAATTCTATAAATAATATTTCGAGTTATAACGATTATAAATAACACCACTTTTTTCATAATTTTTTTAATTTTATTTATTTTTAATTTTGGGAAGTTTTATCATGCGATTTTGTTTATAAATGAAACGGTTAACTATCACAAAAAATTTCAAAATTTTAACTCAATAAATAAAAGTTATTTTAAAATGTGTCCCGCCCTCCCTTAAAGATAATCAATGCAATGATTGGTGATACACAAGACTTAATTCTACCCATAAAAAATCAGCTTTCATCGGAAAATGTGCAATTATTTCAAATATTCCATGTAATAATTGACTTCAAATGGGTGTTTTTTTATTAATGAATTTATTAGTAAATTCTTAATTTTATATCGTTTTTAAGAAAGGTTTTTATTTATAAATAAAGCTCCTCCTTTTTCATGAATTCTAAAGCTGAACCTATAAGGCGTTTTCTTAATAACCAAGTTTCGTAAATATTTTTGATAATATTAAATATATCCGATATTTTGATATATATCGATAGAATATATACATATGTATATATTCTATGTATTCTATCTATCGATTTGATATATATCGGTATTTTTGATAGAGTAATCGACATACTTTTAAAATTAAATATTTTTAGGTATATATAAATTTTATTTCCAATACTTAATTGAATGTAAATAAATCTCCATTGCTTTATAACACAACATTTGAAAGTTTTGTTTGACTAGAACTCCCATAAAATATAGCATCCAAGTCTTGGATTTAAGCAACATTTCTCTCATTGTTCGTATATAGGTATAAATGTGTATTTTAACTATTTCGGAGTTATTGGTACCAATACAGTGAAATTTTTTTAATGTACTTTAAGTGCTTTTTTTTCTTACATTTTAAAATTGATTTTTTGCTACGGTATAGAATCCACAGTAGTACAATGATCTGAAAAAATAACAGTTGAACAAAAGGTAAGCATTAGCAAAAGATGCTCTGACTGAGCTTGAACGTTAAGAATTCAAGCCAGATATTATTCCAGCTTTCTAAATACATAACTGCAGTTTCTCTAGAATGTATTTCCTTACATTCTTTGACGAAAACATAGGAAATATAAAATATCATACTTCGAAAATAAATATCACTATCACGATATTTTGAAAATAAATGTCTTATTATGATAATATAGATAGCAATATATATCAATTGTTATACATTAATATTAGTGACCGAGAATTACTGAATACATTACAATGTTATTTAAAGCAAAAACTAGATGGTGTAATAGAAAAACATCTATTTAAGAACTTAAAATAGAAATACAAATGTTAAAAAGACATAGATATGAGATTCCTTATTCACGCGTTGTATGTACAGTCGTAAGAATAGCAAACATTTCTTATTAACTCAACAAAAAATTAACATAGAAGAAAGTTACTGGTACCAAAGGACTGGAAATAAAGTATACTTTTAAATGACGTATATAAAATTTACCTAAGGGGCTATCTATATATTAAATCGAACAATAACTTTGTTTTTGTTTTCAATAGCAGTACTTAATTATGGAATCAAAAATGACGTCCACACCCTTTAAGTAGACTAAAAGCAAATTTTCATACAATTCGTACGATAAGTTCCCAAAAAAATAATTATTTTAAAAGGAGCTATTTTAAGGATTGTATCCAAATTGAAGTTCGGTACTCGATTGTTATCCGAGAGAGTCCGCTTCTAGATCAAAGGATCCTGGGATCTTGATCTAGCAATCATTGAAGACTGCTAGATTACAAAATAGCATAAGAAGTTTTAAAATATCTAGTCACTTCTATCGTGGACGGCACCCTTTTAAACCATCATTTTGCAGTTATTTAAGCATAATTTGCAAATTTCTTGGAAGAAATATTTGAGACTGTGGAATTTCATAAAGCAGAACTCGGTATATCTAAATCCATCAAAAAACTGTTGATTGCAATTCATATTTTTTTAGAATATTAATTTCATAATTCATATAATAAAATTATAAAATTATAAAAATTGCAAATTCAACTTATTTATGTTTGGATAATTTAGTAATCTTGCTGCATAAAAAATTAGCACATTAAGAGTATAATTTTAGAAGATATTAATAAAAATATGAAAATGTAATTCAACGTTAGAAGTCCTAAATTTTGAATGTTTATAATTCAATAACTTATCATTCAAATGACGTGAAATTTGGTGTCAAGGCATAAATTAAATCGAAGATTTGGAATATCTTGTTAAAATTGGATATTTCTATTTAAATAAAAAGAAGTCTGGGTTCATTTTAATATGTATATGGCCCCTTAAGCAAATTTTGTACACATCGTTTAAAAATTGACTTTATTTCAAATAGTTTGGTACCAGTAAATTTCTTCTACAATAATTTGTTGAGAAGTTAATAAGGGATGTTTTCTTTTTTTTCCCACAAGTGATAGTCAATTTCATCATATGTAAATTCAGGAATCCGAGGAATTATAAATTAAATAGCAGCTGTGATACGTTGCTTCAGTCCTTGCAAATTAGTGCAAGGCTTCTGAAACACACAATTCTTCACATGAAAAAAAATCAAACATACTTAAATCTGAGGACTTAACCAACACGATAATCTATCTATTGCAGAAATATCAAAGAAAAACATTGCTGCTAAAAGAAAAATAATCAGGTAGTATTTGTTATTAATTCATGACATTAAAAAAACTCCACTGATCTTAGTATTTTTTTTTCAGAATTGTACAATGGGCTTATTAATTCTCAGGCATCCTACATATCACCAAATATTTTAACACTTTCCAACAAAATTGAAAAGTGTTTATGCTTTCTGTTGTCTGGTCGCGCTCTAACACTCGTAAATAAACTCGGATTGCCGCGAAATTTTTAGTTGTTATTGATGTTTACTCTAGCACGAACCCTATTGAAAATGAAGTTTCTACCATGATTAGTTTATTTACAGGGATAGTCAAAATTTTTGCGTTACATTACGGCCTATAGTAAAAAATCGTTTCAAATGAATTTTAAAGGTATTACACCCTGTCAAACATATTCAAATTTATATGCATTCGCGAAGTGCAGTAAAATATGCTTTCTATAGAATATGCAGTGAAAATAATAGTTTTGTTCATTTACAGGGCCACCCAAAAGAATTCCATTACACAATAATAAAGAGGGGAATTGCTTGCGACATATTTTAATAATATTAAACATTTTCATGTATAATAAAATTGATATACACTACTGGGACTTAATATTTCACGCATAATATGAAGTGCGTAGCATTTACATGGACACACAAAAGATTTCAAATAGTATGTTCCATCCGAAGTGTTGTATATAATCGATGATGGCTGATGGATGGATGGATGAAATGCATTTTTAATTGTAATCTGCGATTTTAAGTTTCATTAAATGTGTGCATATTATATGGCGTGTATAAATGTTATAGTTAATATACACGATTACACAAAAGAGCTCGTAAAGATTACTGAATATGAGCATAATTTACTTAAAGGTGGTTTTTAAATAAGTTATGCATTTTTACGTTGAATTGCTTTCATTTTACTAAGAAATGTTTGTTGAATATACATAAAACAGTATACAGGGTCATGCAAAGAATTGGCTACATAGTCACCTATGGATGACAATGTCTGAAAATGTGATTTAAGTATGTAGACTTAAGAGTGTTTTTGTTTGAACTAAATTTTAGTAAAATACTGGCATGTAATAAAGGTACTAGATAAACTACAGGACTGAACAAAAGTATTCAAGTATGTTTCAATTATGCATACATTAGAATAAATTGCAGAAAGAGAAAATTCAAACAGTTAGGCGTTTTCTTGCCTATTTAAATTTCCCCATTATATAATATACATCAATCGAAAGATCAAATACAGAGCTGTTCAAAAGTATTAGAATAGGTATTTGGCTACAGTAACACATTATTCCCTAACTAACGCAGTTTTGTTAAAGATTTCAGGAAGTGTTGGGAGGTGTTTCATAATCTATGGTTAACGCATGATTTTTTCTTACTTGTTAAAGATAGCATTTAATATTTTATTAATTACCTGTAATTCTTTTTCTGGGGCCTTCGGGGTAATAGCTGGGACAATAGATTCGTCGAATTTCTTTAGATCACAGTCACATGTCGAAAGCGTGAAAAATGAATGAAGAACGAATACAGAGAAGAAAACAAACAGCATTTTCGCAGCTCACAGTATACTCAGCTGTCTAATTCGCAGCAGATAACATTCGCTTTGAAAAGTTTCCTTTAAGTACGATAAAATGTCTGCGCATGCGAACTTTTAAACAATGTGGGCGAGATGCTAATACTGGTTTGATAATCACGTGAGATACTACTTTTTTATCATGCATTTGACATCCACTTACCTGTTTTTTCATTTCACCTCTTTTCCTTACTTCCTTATTTCCATTCATTATTTTTGACGAATTGTTATTATTTTTCAGCATGTAAAATAGAAACGGATATTGCTTAATAATGGGTGAATAAAAAATCATTGCAATTGTCATTAGTCAGTGATGTATAGCTCAATAAAAGTTGAATACCTACAATTTTGTTTTTATAATATATAATGGAGAAAAATGGTCATCTTTTATTGAATACTCAAAGTAAATTTTAATTTTACTAATACAATAATCAATTCAACATAATAAAATCACACAGAAGAATTTATCTCTATATTCTGAAAAATGGTAACTAACGTTTTCACCGCCACCGTGAAAGAATTTTTTGTGACCTGTTTGCTAGTATTATAAAAACTACAGCATACAAAAATAATCAGTAGCATGTTATATTGCACCAAATTTGAACCATTTGCACCAAAACATAATCAGTATCATGTTATATCAAGTACTAATTAAACCTAAAGTTTTATAAAAATCCATAACAACGCCACCTGTTGAGCGATATAAACCAAAAAGTAATCTGATCTAGTTTACATCATGGTCTAACATAATCTAAAGTTTTGTGAAATTCCGTGCAATAGATCTTGAGATAGTGCGCCCACAAAATTTTTGTCCCCCCCAAATACAAACGGACAAATTGACAGACTCACAGACAGACATTTTGTAAAAACATGTTTTTCGAGTTCTCTGACCCTGAAACTTGTAAATCCGTCGAAAGGTGGATTTCGAAAATTTCCATGAATCCAATACTTTTTTCTTGTAAAGATAGAAGAAAGTAATAAGGATTACAAGGCAAATGATTAAATTGTATGAAATGAGGAAACATTCAAGAATAAATAAAATTCTATTTTACGTTTTAGTAGAGGGAAGTGGGGGACATTGATACATGGGGCACATTGATACACCCCCTGTACTGCACACAGGGTCATCACAGGAAGTTTCACAACAGCTCCAAAAGGTGATACTAATGCACTCAACTATATACAGAAAGTTTTGGAATGATTCAGTTGTTTGTTGAAATGGGACGAGTGATTAATTGTTTTTGTAGGTCAAAAGTAAATTTGAGTTGTACAATTGAATTGGTATTATACAACTGTTACAGTATTTTCAACCAACAAAAATACTCTCTCTGGCAAGTAAAACTACTCTTTATCAGTTTCTGATTCTCTTTTGTTAGTTAAATTATGAAGTATTGGATTTGAGACTCATTTTATTCAAAATGGCTGTATGGGGCACATTGATACATTCTTTGTCGGGGCACATTGATACAACCTAAATTTTTTTCTAGTTCATTTTTTCATTACCTTTTTTTTTTTTTTTTTTTTTTTTTTGCAATGCACTCCTTAATCCAAACATTTTTCGCTAAAAATTTTTAATATTAGTTTTTATAGAAGTGAAATATCATTTATTTCTGTATATTAGAACATTTTATAGTATTTTTGCAAAGAGAAGACGTACGAACTTACCCAACATACAGTGCTAGTAGAACTAATTAAAGAAAAGGCCAGCAGCCTGAAAAATCTCAAATTTATATCAATTCTCCTGAGAAAAAAGTATTTTCTACATGAAAAGTGTTACGTAAGAGTAACAAGCTACAGAACAGCACAGGATAATTATATTAAAAACAGAATTTTGAATGTAATATCCTTTATTTTCTGTATATAAACCG
Organism: Maratus speculifer; assembly: GCA_964019185.1. Taxonomy (NCBI): domain Eukaryota; kingdom Metazoa; phylum Arthropoda; class Arachnida; order Araneae; family Salticidae; genus Maratus; species Maratus speculifer. Next base: position 171,400,443 of record OZ025297.1, on the reverse strand, counting down.
ATTTATAAAGATAAAACTTGGCAATTTTTCATCTTTCCTAAGAAAGAAGATAATGCTGGGGTTGAAGTGTCAGATATGACCAAGTTACTACTGCCAACAATCAGATAAGGAACAGCCAGAACATCAGGTCATTAAACATTTCATTTTGATCGCTTTAATATTGCTTACAAATAAAGTGTGGGTGATTTGAATTTTAAAAATAATATAAAATGGTTTGCTAACTATTATTTTATGAAAAATATGCATTGGTGTTATTTTGTATCCATTTTTCCCAGACGAATCAAAGAGTATCAACCTGCCCCTTGGTTGGGGCACATTGATACAAATTACTTTTTTTGTTCTTTTTTTTAATTACATGCAAAAATAATATATAAAACAACGATTGTACATTTTTATAACACACTACACAGGTTTTGCTGACATCACATAGAAAAATAACTTAACATCTCTGCTTTCTAGACACCAAAAAAAATTTTAGAAAAAAGCTGTATCAATGTACCCCACTTCCCCTAAATGACTTTGAGCAAAATACACAAAATGAAGAGAAAATGTAGAATAATTGTTTTTGTTTTCAGTGGAACTAAAAATGGATAAAGTTCAAAAAGCGGTTTTGCAAAAAATCCCTATTTCACTATTACTTCCTGACTTTTCAAACCCCCAAATCCCTGAACAGACACAAAAGGCTCGGGCATAATCTCTTCCTCTTTAATCGTCAGTGGAAAATTCTGAGTATGCAAAGTTACCGATGTATACCGGTCTGAAATAGAGAATACCGGTGATGAATACCGGTATTAGAACTTCTTCCTGGTGGAAAAAAAGGAGATTTAGAGGAAAGTCTATGAAGACTTTTTAGAATATTGTGTCTGTCTGTTTGTTCTTTTAATTCTTTTCTTTTTCTAGACATCGTAGCTCCGTTATTTCCTTTGGTTTTTTGAACTGAAAAGCACAAACACTTCTGCCAAGAAGAAAATCAACATTGTGTGTCTCTTATAGACACAACCTTTTGTGTCTCTTATAGACACAACCTTTTGTGTCTCTTATAGACACAACCTTTTGTGTCTCTTGTAGACACAACTTTTTGTGTCTCTTTATAGATCCGACTTTTTGTTATGTCTTCCTACTTTCAGTTTAATTCTTACACAAAGTTTTCCTACAAATTTTCTGTAGTAGATCTTAATATTTCTTCGAGAATTGATTTTGGAAGCCGCTCTAAAATTTTGTTTCTGTTTAGTATATAGATTCCAGTCGCCCGAAATACAGACTTCAGATTATTCCTTCCGTCCATTTGCCATGAGCAATAATGAGCTCTTTTAGATGATACAGAAATTTTCCTTTAGTACATTTGCGCATCTGTTACCAGAGGTATTTTTTTTAACTTGACAACTTTTGTCTCTAATGGGATTTTAGAAGACGGATCAATAGCACAACAGGCGTTTGAAGGAGATGAATCCAATTCGAGGAAGCACGATGAATTTAATATTTATTTTTTCATAAAGACGTTGTTTATCTAATCATATATGAGAGTTTACATTTTTAATCCAGATTAGGTTTATACGTTCTCATGATCCTTCATACCTATCATGACCTAGAAAACGCAAAATTTATGTTTATTCTTTAAACCTTGTGAAATTAGGCCTCGACAATTTCGGGATATCATAAAGTATCAATATTTTGATTATTTTGTTACAGTTAAAAAGTATATCTTTTATCACCTATTATATTACTGCAGAGCATAACTAACTCGATTACAAAAAAATATGTTTACCTGTGTCAGATGGTTCTCATATACTTTAGGTTTTAGTATAAAAAGTATTCAGACTTTGAGAAAACAATGTAAGAACCAGGTTCAACTATATACAGGATAGTGTGAACTAGTCATCCATTCATTCCTTCCATCACAAACAGAGTGGCAGATTCGAAATATGAAAATTAGACTTTTGTCACAAAGTACATTGAGATAAACCTCGTCTTCACCTAGAATGAATAGTTAATCATTTGCTGAATTCCTAAAACTAAAATTACGGATTTCTGAATTGTGCGAGAACTAAGCTGAATAAACGAAATAGTCTAGAATTTCTAATCTCTTGTTTTCTAAAGATGAAATGATACTGAAACATTTCAGTAACGAGAAATTATCGCTTGACTTTTGGAATGGTTTCATAAACTAGAATTGTAGTTACTAATACTAATATCTTGTGTTCATATCTATTTGCATTGATTTTTAAATAAGTCTGATCACGAGAATATAGGAAAACGCTCTTGAATTCTTGTAGGAGACTCTAGAACTCTATAGCAAAAGAGAACTAGAAGTTACAAGGATGACATGGAACTATTTTTTCTACTACCACAATTTAAATTCGATATAGCAGAACGCTATTTTTTCTGTAAACCCTGTTATTTGTAATACCCTGTGCACCTTTTTTTATTTTTAAACCCTACTGTCACATTTTAATCCGATATTACGTTAGTTGAAAAGTGCCTGTGAATTCGATTTATTTGTCTGTCCCTCCGTACTCTGATTCACGTAAATGTAGTCAGATTGCTATAAAATTTATATATGCTGTTGGTGTTAAGTGTGTAGCTTTAACCTTTCATTTACAGGGACACTCAAAAGAAATCCGTTATACTGCAGTCTATGGCAAAAATCATTTGCGGTATATTTTAATGACATTATACTATTTTACGAGATGGCAACTAAATACTGTTACACTCCAAAAAAAAAGAATTAATTTTAATCGTTTGGTAAAACAATTTGCTTCTTATTTAATTTATTTATTAGTGGAAACAATTTTTGTATAAAGCTTCTATTTAAAACTATTTTAATGATAGATGATTAAGAAGGATGATTAAACAGTCCTTTGATTGCATATTTTCCAAAGGTAAAATCTTTAAGCAAATAAAATGCCTTGTTCTAATATAACATTTATATTTTGAATAATAAATCGATTACTGGATACTAATGGTTGTAAAGATCGAACAGAATCAGGTCGCACAAAAGAAAGCATCAAAAGCAATCGTGAAAAGATGCAAAGAAAGTCACTACGTCCTGTAAATAAAATGATTGCAAAATAGAACGTGAGTCGCAAAAAGATGAAAGTTATTATAAATGCAGACCTGGGTTTTCGTCCTTATCGCAAAAGGGTTTAAGGTTTGACTGCTGCACAAAGAATAAAAAGATTACAAATATGCAACAAATTGCTGAAGCGACACGCTTAAGAAAAGTGTTGACAGAATTATATTTTCTGAGGAGTAGCTATTAATAGTGTTATAATGCTACAAATGCTGTCGTATATTCAGCAACCTTCGAGAATATACCTGGGATTCTATGAACTGTTAAAATGCTTTAACAACAAAAATTGTGTTATGGTTTGGTCTCCAGTGCCAAACAATGGAAAATGGCCTTAGAATTAATCGATAAAGGAATAAAAATCGATGCAAAATGTAGCAAACAGTACATACTTTGCCTACACATGTATTGCCACATATTTACAGGTTGTATCCCAAAAAGTATTAGACATTTCAGTAAGATTCTGCATCTTCGCACTGAGCTAAATCAACACAGGCTCGGCTTCATGTCAGTTGCCCGAATTTGATCATGCGCAGAAAGATCGACTTTTTTCAATATTGCGTGAATGGGATCGATTAACTCTGCACTCTTAAAACGAAAGAGCTAGTTTGGCTTCTCAGGAAAGAGCTGTAATTTTTTCGATCATAAAAGAGTTGTTTTCCAAACGATTGAATCTTCTTGATTTAAATTGGTTATTTAAATAGCTCAACTTCATTTAAATTGGTTAAAACAGGGGTAAACTCGAGTTATTTCAACTCTTTTCGAGAAGCTGCCTTTCAAAACGTGAGATGAATGTATTTCAGCTCAACTTGAGTTATTTTGTGGCTGACTTTTTAAGAGAGTGAAAACAAGTTGGAAATTGCACGTCAAACGTAGCAAATGGGTGCGTTCTCACTCATTTTTAAAAATATTCAGATTTTGTTGTAATATTATAGAATATATCGGATACAATATAGGGCCCGAAATCTTTTGTGTGTCTCTGTAAATTCTACCTCAGTTCTATTATACAGGAAGTAACTTGTAGTAACCTCAGCAACACATGTTAATTTCATAATATGTGAAATAGTTTAATAGGATTAAATCGCGCTCCAAGCAGTGTTTCCCCCAATATCATTGTGTAATGAAATGTATACTTTTGTGTGGCCCTGTAAATTAATAACAAATGTTTTTTGCACCACAGATTATGAAGAATGTATTTTTTAGTATGTATTTCATAGATGCATAACAATTCTATTATGTTCTAAAGAGTATAATATCATTAAAAATCACTTGAGACTATTTTTCCCATTGATTGTAATGGAATGAAATGCTTTTTATTGTCCCTGTAATTAATCTATGCATCCGATTTTCATACAATTTGAAATGACTCGACAAAAACATGCAAAAACTATATATTTTAGATTCCAAATGATTCTTTTCGGTAGTTTTTGCTCTGTTATATGTGGACAGACGGACACATTAAACCACAACTATAGCTGCTACATATTTATATAATTACGAACACATCTAATGATTCGTACCGTAGTCGTAAAATGACATAAGAGATTACCTTTCGTAATCGAAAAAATTGGCGGTTATTTCGAGTGAAAGCTATTTTAAAATTTTTAAACCGGTAAAATAAACTAGTAAATTTTCATCTCTGATGTTCATCATATTAGTGTATTTATTATTTTATATTTTATATTTGTAAAATAAAATGACTGAATATTTGTAACAGTACTTAGTAGCCACCCTGTAAATATATTGAATTTTGTATGCATCACTAAGTGTACTAAAAATCACTTACTGTAGAAACTAGCGGGTATTCTTCATTTACAGTGACACACTAAATCAACTGACTACAGTACTAACTCGCAAAGTTACTGGTTTTAAAATTTAACTACATTTTTACACATTATTTGGTGTGTATAAATACTATATATCATATGCAAGTCTATACAAAAGATCTCAAATGTATTGTCGTTTATTGACGGAAATTGTTGAATGGAAGATTTCAACTGTACTGGGCGTTTAATTCATTTAGAATACTATGTAATGTACACCTGAATTTACAGATCGTATACTGAGCTGCAAAAACAAATTCGGATATTTTTTAGCCCTGTTCATGGTAATTTCAGGAATTGGGTTTTCAAGTGCATTATTCATTTTCTAAATTGCTTATTAAGACATCTTTCACCATAATAAATTCAAAGTTTTGATACAATATTCTGAACATGTTGGAAAGTGTTTCATTATCGGTGCTGGATACATGATTGTCTGTTCTTGTTTAAAACTATTTTTACTTTCGTACTTATTAACAACAAAGCAAAAGACGCCGAATTTTGAGTGAAAGAAAATGCTTAAGAAGGAACTGTTTCATTGATTTATAATAATCCTACAAAATTAGTTAGAATAAAAAATGCATCTTATATTGGCTAGTCTAACTCGCAAACAAGTTATATTTAACCTAAAGTTAACAAAATACTATTTCTATGAAACTCAGTTGTAGAAATTATAAAAATTAAACTTTATTATATTTTACTGCTTACAAATACGATTAAAGATATGTTATTATGATAAAGTTATCAATTAAGGCTCATACGCTTGGTATTCCAAAATGAAAAACAACAAAATCTATTCCACTTTGATTCAATCATAGAAATTTTTCCCTGTGAAATGAAAACCCGACATCATGTTCACCATCTCAAAATTTATATAGGCACCTCTCATATCCGTTTTCACTTTTTTTTTTTAATTGGTACATTAATTTGACCATGTTAAAATCATTTTAATTTAAAACTTGAAGTGACGATTGCTATTAGTTGGAAACAAATACAGTCAAACCTCGTTAACGTAAACACGCTTAACATGAAATACTTTTAACATAAACTGTTTTCACAGTCCTTATAAAGACGAATACAAAGATATGATACTGATAACATGAATTACTGTTAACATGAACAAATTTTTTATTCCCCTTTAGGTTTATATTAACAAGATTCGACTGTACTATTTATATCATTTTAAGTGTAAATGAAAATTTCTGAAACAATCTGCATGCAATAAATACAATAGACAATATTCCTGTGACGTCACATCAAGGAAAATAGTCTTGAACTCTAATTATTGCCAAGATCTATATTTGCTTGTCTAATTCGGCGGAGTGAATTTATCCAGTCGAGAATCATCAAATTCTGTAACTTGAATCGCTATATTTTGGACAAAGACTTCCGATAACATTATGCATTCTGGTGATGTCTGCTATAAAGACACTCTAATTTTTTGTAAAACATAGCGTTTTATCAGTGTGTGATTTCGATTACGTTATTTTCACCTGTGAAATATTTCAAAGCAGCAGGGATCAAATTGACGCACTTCGACAAAACATGTTTCAGTTTTAAGAATTAAAATACACGCTTTTTCATAATAAAATTACAGCATTTGCATCCGCTGCAGCATTGCTGTTTTACCATCCATTCATAAACAACGCTATAGAAAAATACACATATGACGTCAAGAAGCAAACTGGGTATCTAACAGTTCATATGTCTTGCTCCGGGTTTTATTGGAAATCGTTCATTTATATTTCTTCAAAATTCAGAAAATGATTTTGCGCACGAATTGGTAAATTTACATTCTTTTAGCTATTTAATACGATTTAAATAAAAGCGGAGAAAGTAAGCCACACAACTATACTTTAAACTACATTTTTGTAAAGAGAAAGTGTTGTATTGGGTGTAAAATAAGTTTGTAATAAATTAAAAATCATTTAATTGAAAAATAAAAGCGAAATAAAGCGAAATTTCACCAGGTCATACAACAGACGATATTCTTGTTAAATTTTAAAAATATGTATTTTAATTTCCAATTTTTTCATTTTTTATAAGAAAATGGCAACAAAAGAATACAATAATCTCCTTTTTTATTTTTATTTTAAAAGAAATTGAGAATTTCTGTTTTCACAATTACAAAATTGGTATTAAAAACTGCAAAATAAATTAATTACTCAAAAATAAATTAAAATTCATTTTTTAAGCAAATTGCATTTAAAAGTGCATTTTTCCCCTAAACAAAGGTGTAAAATTTGAAAATGTGTTTAGAAGTTTAAAAATTCTCAGCAATAAAAATGGCAAAGCCTAAATTTAATTTAAAATTTCGAAATGTTGCCATTCGCAAAATAACCCAAGCGTTAGGCACAGATACGTTTGGCCTTTATCATATAGATAGATACACATAGGAATAACGTAAATTATTCTATCTAACAGTATGACACTGCTTCATACCTGAGCATAAGATAGAAAAACGAAGAATTATTTTCCGTATCTTTCATCGGATATATACTCACACTCTCGATCAAATTTATTTTTGTTCTGTAGAAGATTTTATTTGACTGATTGTCTTTGCCCAAATCAGATTTATAAGATGAATAATATTAATGATGATTTTATGTTTTCTGGGTCATGACTTTTCTCTTGAGTTATTTTCTTCTTTCTACAAGGTGTTTCAAGAGATGGTAGCAACGCAAATTATCGATTTTAGGAAAAAGCACAGGAAAATATAGGATGATCATAAAGTCTTTCCCTGATTTCAATAATTTATAGTAGAAAAACTATTATAAGGTATATGCTTATTTCATTGTAGCTTATACAATGATGCTTATAAATGTAGAGACATTTATGAAGTTTTTATTACCGTCCATTCAACAAGTTTATTACAATCATTTGGCTGCAGAGCTTGCACGATTTGTACTATAACCTCTTCGAGATTTGGATTAACATATATGAACTTTTGTTCTTTTCATCATAAAAATTATTTTTATTTAATTTTGACTTTTCTCCTTAATAGCTGAATGTTTTTTGTTTTAAAAACAAGACAATAAATAGCAACATTTATGCTGATATTTAGATATGCTTATTGTAGAAACTAGCGTGCATTATCATTTACAGGGACACACTAAATGAATTGGCTTCAGTAATGCCTTGAAAAGCTGCTAGAAACGCGTTTTCAGATGTAATACGCGTTTTATAATTTAAATACGTTTTTACATATTACTTAGTGTGTATAAATTTTATAGATTATAAACAGGACTATACAAAAAAAAACTCAAGTGCATTTTCATTTATTGACGGAAATTGTTGAATGAAATATTTCAACTATGCTGTGTATTTAATTGATTCAGAATATTATGTAATATATATCTGAATATACAGATCTGCAGAGCTGCAAAAACAAATTCGGATATTTTTTCACCCTATTCGTGATAATTGCAAAAATTGGGTTTTCAAATTATGCGTTATGAATTTTCTAAATTGTTTATTTAGGCATTTTTCACCATAATAAATTGTAAAGTTTTGGTACAATATTCTAAACGTATTGGAAAATGTTTCATTATCGCTGTTGGATGCATGATTTTTCGACAATATAGGAATAATTTAAGTTATATAACAGTATAAAACTGCCTCATGCCTAACCATGATATAGAAAGACGAAAAATTATTTCCTTATCTTTCATCGAATATAAACTGACACTCTACACTGTAAAAAAAAATCTGTAAGCTTACTAAGAATTTTCTAGGAAACTGGGATGCCTAGAACTTTTCATGTAACCGCAACAGAAGAAAATCATGTACAGTTACAAAAGTTGCTTTAGTTAATGTTACTAAATATTGCTTAGTAAACATACTAAGGGTTTTTTTGTGAGTTTCCTAAAGAATAGTCTGCAAATTTTCTAAATATTATTTAGTAAACTTACTATAAATTATTCAGGAAGTTTAGTAAGGAATGTTTCGTAAATTTACCAATGATTATATTGTATATGCAGTAACGATTTGCTAGGGAGTTTTCTAAAGAACGTTTTGTAAACTTACTACTGATTATTTAGTATATTTACTAATGATTTGTAAGGGAGGTTCTCATATCATTTTATATAAATGTACTAAACATTATTTAGTAAGCTTACTAGCGATATTTTAGAGTGGTCACTATATATATATTGGTAAATTTACTGAGAATTATTTAATAAACGTATTTACGAATTTTTAGTGAGTTTTCCATACATTATTTTGTGAGTATTCTAATGGTTTTTAGTATTCTTACAAAACATTTTGTAGTAGATTTATTGAGAATTTGTTGTACATTTGCAAGGGACTTTATGGCATATTTACTATGGGTTTTTTATGCTTGCACATTAAACCTTTTATGTTCTTTATAAAAAAAAAATGTAACTTTAATGAGATATCGTTAGAAAAATTACCAAATTTTTTTTAGTATTGTATTTAAGCCACACTTTGTATTCTCGCCAGAAAGTTCTTTGCAACAGTACAAATGTTAATACAGTAAATTTGTTAATGATTTTTTTGTATTGTATTTAAAATATTTTATTTGCACATACCAATATGTCTTTGTAACTGCACAATTTGTTTGCAATGTTATTACTATATTTTTTACAGAAGTATTCCAAAAAGATTTTCCGTAATTGTTTTTTATTCTAATACTTAAATTAATCGGAGTTATTATAGTATTTTTTCAATATGAAGTTGAATTTTTACAGTTTTAAATATCCAGAGTGGAATTTTCCTCATGTATCAAAATATTTCGATGTAAAATAAGCAATATGGTCTAACATGTGTTTCAATATTACTGCAGCAATTGACATAAATGTTACGCATGAGAAAACTCACTGAAGTTTCAATGTAGATATTTAAATAGGTGCAAAATCATTTTTTATATTATATGAGCATTATAACAATATCACTAAATGGGCAGATAAGCTGAAGTCGATCTTACGGTCTTTAGTTAAACTAAAAAAAGCAAATAGATAGAGTAATGTAAATAAATTACCATAACTGAGTTTTAAAATATGCCAAAAAGAAATATGATTTTAGATGAAGCACAGTGCTTAATTTATACATATAAAAAACTGAGTTTTACCTAATCCAATACATGATTAGAAAACCTGTATATTATGAAAAAACATTGTCCGTTTATTCTATGCGAATATGCTTTTAAACTAGAATGCTAGAAATGAAAATATAGTAGTCTTGTATTTAAGATGTTTTGTTCAGTTCTATGGTCATATGAATTTCATTAACAAATGTCTTCTGTTACATATATTTGAAACACTATACAATAACTAATTCAATGGTTCAAAAGAGATAAGAGTTCTGCAAAAAATTAATGCCTTTATGTGAATGTCACATTAAAGATTTTTTTTAAACTTTATTCTTATTTCAGGTGGATATGTCGTACAATTCTTACTAATTACTAGAATCTTTTTCCCTTTAATTTATTGTCTTTTACCTCTACTTATTCCTAACAAATTTCTTTCACCATCTACGTTTTTAATTTTACTATTTTTTAATAATTTATTTGCTTGAAAGTTTTGTTTCAAATTAAAATATTAAAGAGGAAAAATTTAATTATTGATAGATCGCAAATTTAAAACTCTAAACTGGCTTAAAGATCCATAAGAATGAGTCGAATATGTATGAATTTAGTAGAATTCTTCTGCGGTTAATATTGCTCTGGAATTAGAATCTTTAACTAAAATAGTTACACATAGGAGAGATAATATACACACTTTAACATATGTACACAAAAATGCATCTTTGACATATCAACTGTAATTGTGGGCAGGTCTTGCACTTTTTATGTTTATCAGTATTTTATAATCAGAGTTTCCTAAGCAATCTTTCTGAAAGTAAAAAGCTAGAATGGAAACAAAAAGAAATACATATTGATTTGGAAAATATTATGGAGCTGTCGTTTTTGATATAAATGTAATATGCATATCTATACTACCAATAAATGCAATATGATTAAATAACAAAATACAATGAAATATGAATAAGTTTTATTAAATAACTATTTATTTAATTCATTACACATTTATATCCTTTTAATATGACTCACATTTTGCAAATACTTCATAATTAGTACTTATACAAATATCTATGGTTTGCATACTTTTAAAAAATTATTTTTGGAGATAATATCATAAAGGAAATGTTAAAGATATATTACAATAAATTAATTGAAAAATTTCAGTGCTGCAGAATGAGGTTCGCAAGATTTTTCTCATTGAAAGACAGTGCTTCTTTTCTTCTACTTTCGTCATCAAGGAGCTCGCATTGTTTTAAAATTGAACTTCAGTTTCTTCATGCTTCTAAAATAAAAAGTTAGATGTTAACATAAAAAAGAAAGAAAAATTTAGTAAAATTTATAATGAATATAATATTATAGAAAAGCCAATATTCATCTTCGTATTGAATGTTACAAGAATTTAAAAATTAACTTGATGAAGAAAAACCATGCATTTTAAATTCAAGCTGATAATCGGCATTTTGGCAAAGTCACATATACAGTCGTAGGATTTTCTCATTTGAGGTGTTTCCATTTACTGACATAGCATCAATAAATCGTAAATTGCTCCCATTTTTAATTACTAATTTCATCTAAAATGAACTCGCAAAACCATATTGAAAAGGTCTTTTTTATAAAGGCTTGACATTCTTCTAACTTATGAAATAAAAATACAAAAATCCATTGATAGGTGGAATTGTAGCACATAAAAAATATTGAATATGCTTTATAAATGCTAAATATGTATCAATAAAACTGCTCAAATGTTTTTAAAATGATTTCCTGAAGGCATCCATAATGTTGAAGATGTAGATTAAAAAAAAAATCATCAACATTGTAAGTTGTCATTGTCCTTCGACGGCAAGTCTATATAAATAAATAGTGCTGAAACACAATACGCCTTCTTACCCAATAAATAATGCCAATAGGCGTGCATTGTAATATAAAAGCTTAATCTTCGAACAAATGAAAGCAGCCATCATTTGACAGGCCCATTTATTAAGGAATCTGGGTACTTTGTTAATAATTTTTGTTAAAATAGTGAAAATTGCGGTGGGGTGCGACACTTTTTACAAAACTTAGAAAATCAACTTTTACTTTAAAACAAAAATTTCAATTTATAGAGTGCAAGGTGGAACACCTTTTAATATGCTTGAACAATATAGAAACAAAACATTCAAAAGGTATTTTATAATTAAAGAAATTGTAAGTTTTAAAATGTGCTCCATAACTCACCACTTATATGTATATATCGAATTGCAGTAAAAAAAAAGCTATAAGGCACAAATAATCAAGTGTCGGCTAGATATATAATCTAATAAAGATGGTAGATTGATATAATGTATGTGGCAGAATATAAAATTCCAAGATTTTCATAACGTAAATGGAAATTCAGTATTGTTAGTCGTAGATAACATTAAAAAATCGTCAATTTAAATTATTTACATTTTGAAGTAAATGAATATGCTATCAACGTTATAATTAATATATTACCCTCTAAATATGTTTGCATGTTACCAATTTACATTCATCTCATTAAAAAAAGAAAGGCATATCCCATTCTTCCCTTTACTGGCATATCCCATTCCTACCCACTTTCTTTTTTTGTGTTAAACTTCTTGTATAAACAAGAGTGCTGCTTTTAGACTTGTTTTAAATAACTAATAATATACAGTATAATGTTCCATAAATAATGAAACTATTACACCTATGAATAACAAATCACTAATATACAAAAAGCATAAAATGTAAATTTACTTTTGATTCTTGAAATGATCTTTTATACAATTGTAAGCTTATACAGACCAACAATTTTTTTTCAACTAATATTTGGCTACCAATGCTTTATCTAGCGTGCGATTGATGAAATGTTTAGAATATTACATAAAGAAAAAACCTACTGTCCCATTCCTCCCACTATCTCACATCACTATCCCCATTATAATAACATTTTATAAAAATTACGTAAAACCATATTAAATACCTCTTATATTTGCATGCATAAAAATTAATTGAATTTTAACAAAATTAATGAAATTTTAACTCTTTCAAATACACTGGCGAAGACAGATCACTTCACACTACAAGGAAAGCATATGTTTATTAAATATATGTAATTTTCTGCATATAAATGTAACTAAACTTCCGTATTTCAACATCTTTTCAGAGCACTCCAACAGATCATACTTGCATTACCTACGAAAATTTCGAAACATTCCGACAATTAGAAATATTTTTTTACAAAATAAAATGTGTGAAAATTTTGACAAAATTTGTTAAAACCTGAGAGTTTTATCTCGTTAAAAATCTTACCAACCCTTTTCCACTAAATAGCAATATTTTATTTCACCCAGGCTACGTATATCTTATGTTTTTAACACCAAAAAAATTCAAAGAGTTTGGTTGATAATGTCAAGTTTTTTAAGAAAGTAAAATACCGGAAATACCTTGTCCACAACTCCAAATCCCACAACTTTCTTCTATCACAAAGATAATACTATTTCAAAATTCGTCGAAGTACCAAAATTAAAAGACAATCTATGTCTATGCCCATCATGGGAATTTTAATGATATGAAATTCCGTGCATTAGTTCTTAAGATATGAATATCGGTAAAATCACGTAAAAAATGCACCATAAAAGCGCTACTTGTTTAGTGATCTACACCAAAACCTGACACGGTGACACTGCAATAGCTGGTGTCAACATATAACTGAATCTGAAGTTCGATGAAAATATGTGCGTTAGTTCTTAAGATTAGAATTTGCGGAAATTATGCAGATCCCCCTCCCCTCTATTGTGCAAATTATGAAAAATTCAGCACATCAGCGCCATATATTGAGCGCGATATTTATTACGCCAAAATATAAAAAAACACCAAATCATATTAGGGACAAACTAAATCTGAAGTTTGATGAAAATCCGTCCATTATGCATTCAGGTAGAGTTGTTTCAGAAATCTGAAAAAAATTAGAACAGCAACAAAATCTATTAAACAATTTACGTCAAAAAAAAAAAAAAAAAAAAAAAAAAAAAAAATCGGAATCAATTTATAACAAGGACTATCTAAATATATTTTTTATTGAAAGCTGTACATTATTTCTTGAGACAGATCACCCACGAAATTTAGGTCGCATACATACAGCCATTTAGTAAAAACAAGTTTTTTGGTATATATGACCCCTAAAACGTGTAAAATCCGTTGAAAACTAGAATTTACATTAAAAACTAATCATCAACAATTTATATCAGAGACAGACTAGTCATAATTTCTATATTAAACATATATATTTTAAATATAAAATTCTGTGCATTAGTTCTTGTGACAGAGCACCAACGAAATGTGTGTCACATGCAAATAGAGTAGCAGGCTGACATTTCGAAAAAACGGGAAATCTGACCCCTAAAACATCTAAATGTGACGAAACTTTTTACGAATCCTATACTTTTTTTTCGTAATAACAAAAGAAATAAAATATTCAAAAATTATCTTTGAAAAAATTAATTGTTAAAAGTCTCTCTTTTTCTGTGTATTTTACTGTACACAGTAAAATTTATATTACGTACGTTTTAAATAAATTCATGCACTTGATTTTATGCAATATAACTATAATTATAGTTGCATAGCCCCTTACCGATTGTCTATGGTATTAGAAAGAATTTTGAAGCATGAAATATTTTTTAATTATTCTGTATCGCGTAGAGCTCGCTTACGAAAGGGGCTGTGCAAATATAATTTTATCAACTTTTTGTTAATTTTGGATCCCCCCCTACTTCTGATTCATACGTTATCCTCCTTCAACTCTCTCCCCCCCATTAATGATATCGGTATCAAAGTGTAGAAAATTTTGATTCCTATAACTTATTTTGCTCGAAAAGACATACAAAACTGGTTTCATTTATTTTCCGCATACTTTTATGATCAAATGATGAGAAGTTGATAAAATATCATTTTTCATATGAAAAATCTTATATCACATAACAATTAAAAGCAATTCTATTTAAATGAATCCCATGATACCTTTTTGTTACATAATGCATTCAACAGTAATAAAGATTTATTGTACTTGCACCGAACGGAGAGGGGTGGGGAGCACATAGAAATTGATATCAACAAAACGAAGACAACATTCTTTCTCTTTATTTATTAGTAAGCACAAGCTTAATTTCAAATACACTTTTTACTGTTTCTCAAACTGTGATTATATATGCATACACATATGAAGAAAAATAAGAATTTTAAACGTTAGAGTATACTATATTTTAGAGTTAAATAATTTTATAATAATTTAGCGATTTTAATAACTTAAAAAAATATGTAACAGGCTATAAAAATAACGTACTACTTTACACTAAAGACCATATTACAAATAAAAAGAGAAACAATTGATGATCAGAAATGATATTTATATTAAAAGACAAACCTCCTCCCTCCTGAAACGATAACATTACATTTGCACAACCCCAAAGATTAATTTGTTCTTAAAACAACATAAAGTGTGCATCCTTTTTTACGGCTAATTTTACATAAAAATAAAAACTTCCTCTATGAGTAATTAAAATAATATAAATAAAACAAATTTAACAGACATGCAATTGAACTACTCCCTTAAAGCTCTGAAATTATCGGAATATAAAAGAAATTATGGGAGAAACATAATTTTCAGAAACGATTTTATAATTAACGAAACTGTAACTAAGAGAAAAAAAAAAGAGTGAAAAATATTGGAATTGTCCCATTCCTTCCTTTGCTGGTATGTCCCATTCCTCCCTGTACTTTATGTTAAACTTCTTGTATAGACATAAATGCTTCTTTTAGACAGTTTAAATTATGTATGATTAACAGTATAATGTTCTATAAATAGAGAAACAATTACATATTTACATAAACAAGTCATTAATAGCAGAAAGCATAAAAATATATAGCAAATTTACTTTTGATTCTTAAAATATTCTTTTCCTTTTTACAATTGCAAGCATATGTAAATCAGCTAATTTATTCAACTGAAGATTGGGGATGCTTAGCTTAATGGAATACGTGACTGATGAAATGTTTATTAATAGAATATAAAAAGAAAAATTTACTGTCCCATTCCACCCCACTCTCCCTTATTAAGTAACAAAATTTTCGGTTAAGGGATTTAGGGAAGATTTCAGGTGTTTAACTGCTATCATAATAAAATAACAAATACAGCAGGAAGAAAAATAGACTTTTAAAGATTTTTAATGCAACGAGTAAGAATGGAGACAAAGATAACCATATTTTCTTTTATTATTCAAGAAAGGAAAGGGGGATATCTCAAACGATTGATAATATAACTTATTGAAGACTTACAATTAGCAAAAAAATGAAAATTAATTAGGGTAAAAGACTAAATTTTGTATGCTTGTAAGGCGAGAGAGGGAGGGGGGATTTTTATTTGGATTTTATGGATATGACCTCTTATTTATTCTTATAATGAAGGAACGGATCAGAAATATTTTTAAAGAATGACTTAAATGTTTTAAATTTTATGTGTTGAGGGGGAAAAATTAGAGATTTATTTTTCTTTTTAGAAAGGGGGAGTATTAGATGACTTATTTACATTAATGAAAATTTATAAAGTACTAATAGCCCAGTGATTATATGGTAGGATTCGATATTAAGGGAAAGTAGGAAATATGTTTAATCTCTTCAGTTTAGATCTACAATGAATATAGTAAGTTTTATTCGCATACTAGCGGAGCGTTAGAAATATATTAGATTTACAATTTAATGCCACAATAATATCTCAAAAGAACTAACTATCAAAAACACTTAATATAAGAGTTGTAAAGCTTAAAATTCTAAGTAAAATGAACACTTACATTTAATATTTTTGCTGTAAATTAATGGCACAATTCTATTTCAAAGTTTAACCGCAATGGTCAAGAGGTTTATCTTAAAATAATTAGGGAAAAACTTGAAATTGTTTTGATCCCTTCAGTTTAGGTCTAGAATTAATGTGCTGACTTTTTACCCACATACTAGATGAACGTTAGAAAATATACTTTATTAAAAAATATTTTAAGAATATTCTAAAACAACTAAGTCGATAGAAACCATTGTGAATACAAATTTGTTAGAGTTTGAAATTCGCAATTAAAAAAAAGCATATTTTTGTCTCAATTCAATTTCAAAATTTTATCTTAATCGCTAATCCACAGCTCTAAACTATAGGAGAGATCAAGTTATCCATCCTCTCTGTCTCCATTTGTTACATACGTGTACATTTTTTTAAATTGTTGAGGCCTTCACGATGTTTTTGTAACTATGTAAGGATTTTATTTTGCATATTTTGAGAATTATAATTTAGTAGTTATTGAGAAAATGGTGCATGGATGATAGATGTTTTACATTTCATTTCTCAACTCACACCCCAAGACTTAAATCATTGGTTTAAGGGCGTATTTCGATTCAAACTGCTTATTTTCCGATTTATTTTTTAATTCATTATATCTCTCAAATACACGAAACCTACAAAATATCTTATTTGGAAAGTACACAAGGTGCCGTGATTGTCAATTCTTTGATAAATACAAAAAATATTGCAAAAAAAGCAATCAAAAACGGCATTTCGAACCGATTTTTCCCAAGTGGGAGATCTCGGAAGGAAAAAAAACGGTCATACTAATAAGGTAATTTTTTATAACTTAAATCCTAATGAATTGAGCGTAAAAATACATCACGCGGCACCTCATACGTCCCTTCAAGAATCCTCTCAGCAAGTTTCATGTTTCTACTTTTAAAAATGAAATTGTATCGGAAAATTTCGAGCTGTTGAAGGTGAAAAAGCGTTTTTTCGAATACACCCTTAAATGAAAGATTTTTTACTTAAAGACTAATTTTTTTTTTCAATATTCCTTAGGTTTTAAACTTTTATGAATTTAAATGAAGATTCTTGTATACTAGTCGAAAATCATTTAATTAGAGCGATCTTTGTCCTTAACACAAAATATGAAGTTTAAAATCGCGCTATTCGTTGACCTTGAATTTCTCTAGGGAAAAGTCTTATGCACACTCATTTGTCGCTCTACCGCCCCCCCCCCATTTTCTATTTCCTTAATTCTAATAGACATGCACTGTTGTTCAATCTATATACATTATATTAAGAGCTACACCCATTTCATATTGGAAATAATAAACAATATTTGCCATCATTTACGAGTCATTTTTGAAATATTCTAAAAATTATGAAAGGATGTACTTTTTAAGTTAATTTGTTTGTAGCTCATTTAGCAAAAGAAAGAAACGTAGTAGATTAATTTCTATTCTATGTCCGATGGAAATTAAAACAATTTCTGGATTTCCCGTAATTAAATCAGACTTCGTCCTTTCTTTCATATACAATTTCTGGTCTATAACCCGCAATCAAGAGGTTAAGCCACAATTCTCAAAATATCCATCCTAAATAATGCATCAATAACTAAAAATTACATTTACATAATAACAATCACGTATAAACTAATAACCTCGTTTGTTCGCGTTGAAAGCTTTTGTTTAGTGATTTAGGCAATACCTGAATCTAATAGTTGAATCCAATTATCATTTTATTCAGAATTTTAAGTTCTAAAACATTTGCATTAACAATGTTCTTGATAAGTTTATTTTTCTTTAGATATTTTATGGTAATCAATAAAATCGTGTTTTTTCAATTATAAAATTTGTACCCATTTTTTAACGCGCACATAGTAAGAGGGAGAAACTTAATACATTCATTTTAGACCTAAACTAAATGAATTTAAATAATTTCCAGCTTTCCATTAACTAATTCCGATTTCGGCTTTTTTCCCCTCCTCCACCACTGGGCTATAACGAATTTTAAAGACTTTGTGTTCTTAAAGTTTCGCAAGGAGTGTGGATGAACGGGGAAATTATTTTTTTTTTTTGGGGGGGGGGGGAAGAAATGTCTTAATTGATAATTTATTATGACAATAAAATAATGCATAGAACACATATTGTATTTTATGTTATTTTAATTTAAGCAGTTTTAAAGAGTTTTTAAATATTGAGTACTGTTACTGTGTGAAGAAAGTTCGGGAACAAAATTTTAAGGGTGAAATTCACATGAAGTTTTAGTGAAATGAATGTGATTTAACGAATGGTTAATGGAATTTATTCGCTAAAATCAAATAGAATAATATATTTTTTTTAAAAGTAAGTTTTAAACACTTAAAATTTTGGTACTGCGGAAAAGGGGGCAAAAAAGAGAAATGACATTCAGAAAAAGAGCAGGTAAATTTGATTTATTGTGTAAAACATCAGAAATTTTGTACTTATAATAAACACAGATTTAACGAATAATTAGGAAGATTAGCTTGCTAATAACTAAAAATCAAATATTATATAAGAAAATTTAAATCATATGGACTAAAAATTTACTTACTCACTAGAAATATTTTTATCAACACCAGATTCAAGATGGATGCATTACTCGGCGCTGTGGCTGCGTGAATAGTCCTTACGTCACCACTGAAGCCCTTTCCGATTGGCTGACAGGTGAAACTAAGATATTTCATGTATTTGTTCTATGCGAGTGGTAAAAATAATACCAGGCTACATATAAAATTTTAGTAAACTTGCAGTTTTCTGCAGTTTTACAAAAACTAGTTTCGTAGGTTTCCAGATTTTTTTTTACAGTGTAGATCAAATTTGTGTTTGTTATGTAGATTTTATTTCTGATATGAAGTATTTCTGACTGATCGTCTTTGCCCAAATCAGTTTCTAAGATAAATCTCTATAAATAAAAGGAATTCCGAGGATAATTAATTAATTAATTAATTGAGGCACAGGTGAAAGCAAATCTTGGCAATGCGCCAACTCGGTCCAGAGGAAGCAAATCTTGGCAATGCGCCAACTCGGTCCAGAGGTATAAAAGCAAGATAGAAAAAAACGCGCAGGTCTGTGCATTCAAGTACAACCACCCATATGTATATGCTGAAAGTTTGTTCTGACGCTCACCCGACGCACGTGGAGTGCCGATGGTCCGGGGAGAGTCACCGGGGGATTCAAATTAAGCCCGGCGAAGCGGGCTGGGTATGCTAGTAACATTAATGATGGTTTTGTGTTTTCTGGGAAATGGCTTTCACTTGAGTTATTTTCTTCTTTCTACAAGGTAATTCACGAGATTGTAGCAACGTAAAATGTCGATTTTAGGAAAAAACACAGGAATATATTCGATGATCATAAAGTCTTTCCCTGATTCCAATAATTTATTGCCGAAAAGCATATGTTTGCTTCAATATAGTGTAAAGACACTTACGTAGTTTTTATTACAAGTACCGTCAAAAATATCAATAGCATGTTCAGCAAGTGGACCTCTGTACTTTTCATCATAAAACTAATTCATTTTTTTAATAGCTGAATGTTTTTATTGTTCTAAGCATTCCAATAAATAGCACCATTTATTCTAATTTCCTGCAAATAAATGTTCTTTCATCTGAGTTTGCAAAATGTCTTCAAGATAGTGTGGGCAAGAAAATAAAAAATTCTCATAAGCATTTTATTTAAATACTTTACAAAAGAAAAATTTGAGGATATGTGTATCACTCACTTAGATTTTTCTTTTTCTGTTAAAAATTCTGAAGTTTTTATGAAACACGTGCTTTTTAGTTAAAACTAGTCGTTGGGGGGCCACCGTAATACTTACCCATCATAATATAAAATATGAAAATAAAACGCGTGTCTATGGCAACTCCAAAATAAAATTTAAACGCATAAATAAATAATTTTAACATACAATAATTCTCCATTAATGAATTGCTGATGAGCCAATTTTGACTAATTATATAAAACGCCAAAAGACTCGAGTAGTACCGGATTGCGTAAAAGAAACATCCTTATAACTCAAAAAAAATAATCATATTAACTAAAAATTTACTGGGTTGGATTAAGCGTCTCATTTCCAATAAAAATATACCTGTGAATGGAAATTTGAATGAAATACAGGGACATGAAAAATCGAAGAATTTGGAAAACAGGATTACACATATCTCGACAACTAATAATCCGATCGACCTCGTTCGTTTTTTATGCAAATTTTGTGTTATTTTATAGCCTTTTACGTCTAGTACTTAAAATAAAAAAATTCGAAAATTTTTATATGCCTTTCATCAGAACGAATTTTTCGAGAGTCCGGAAAAAATAGTTCCGGATAATCGAGGTTACTGATATTAAATAGGCTTCGTCCCATTCTTACATACTAAGTACATACAAAATTTTAAGTCTCTATCTCAATTTGTTCGGGAGATAGAGCGGTTACAGACAGACAGACGGACGGACGGCAAAATTTTTTTTCTAAAAATATGTTTTTCGGAATCTCCAGTATCTGAAACGTGTAAATCCGTCAAAAAAAATTTCGATTTTCAAAACGATTGCAAGACTTACCCTATACTACGTATGATGGGTAAGTAACAGGGCATGAAACTATGAATTCGTAAAAAATTTTAATCGAATTCTCCAATTTAAGCAATATTTAGTCACATGTTACTAACTAAGTTCATTTACTCCAAACCTTCTATCATGGAATCTATTCAATAAAATTCTGCTTTTTTCAACAATGTATAATTAATTAATTTATGTACCTGTGTTATGACGCAAAACATTTGCAACACCTCTTATATTTACTAATATGTACCAAATTTTGTATACAAAACATGATTTTTTATAAATGTGTATTTTTCAATAAAAATACTATTAAAATAATATATACAAACTTACAAGCTATATTTTGCTTCACAACATATTAACAGATGAGCAGAACATAATTTCAAAATTTTATTTCAATATCTTAAAACTTTTTAAGAAATTATGTTTCTCGTAAACGTTCATAATAAAAAACGCAGTTTTCTAAAAAACGCAAATTATAATTTTGATATAGTACAAAAAGTTATATGTAACGTTTACAACTTCAAAACACACGATATTTAGGCGTTTATATATTTTTGTATATCTGCGTTAGCGTGTTTATCAAACATTTCTCAATAATGCCACCGATTTTCATATTTTTATATGCAGTAGAGATGAGCATTATTTAACATAACAGGGTAAATATTCGTAATATTAACCAAAAACTTGTTATTCAATAACAGATTAACAAAAAGTCCCTGTTAATTTTGGAACGCCTCGCATGATAAGCATTTTAGGAAAAAGAAACAAATAACAAGGCTGAAAATTATTTTAGGAATACACAATTATAGATTAATAAAAGTATAGTTATTAGGATGAGCGAAGCGAATCCTCTACTAGGCTACTCAAATTACATTTTGTCGTACAAAAAACTATTCAGCATTTTGACTTGAAATTAAACGCAAAAATAAATTATGGATTGTAGATTTGCAGAATATTATTATTATTATTATTATTATTATTATTATTATTATTATTATTATTTTACAGAAGAACCTTTAAAATAATTATTATTTGAATTAATTTATTTTACATGTTTTTCCATTACGGATGCATTTTTGGAAAAAATAAATAAAATATGTGTATTTTCAGAAGAACAAATAAATCATGGAGTTAGCAATAACAGATAGAATCATGATTGATTAAATACATAAAATGTATTTTCTTTATTCCGACAAAATTATTTACGCTGATGACACTAGCGCATATTAAAAGAATTATATTATGATGTTTTTTTAAGTGGCAACAGAAGGATTGTAAACAAATAAAATTAATTAATTGTTAAATTTGTTATATAAAGAGTTAATTGAATTCAAAGACTAGCGTCTAGACCCCGCCCCAAACTTTGGCTCTTATCACAAATGCACCCAAGAAATTCCCCATGCTGCCGATAATTTCCCTTTTTTAAACGGAAGATATGGTTTCTTGACGATATGGTTTCTTGATTTCCGTTTTTTGACGATACTACAAATAAACAAACAAACAGGCAGAGAGACAAACAAACAAACCGACAAACAAACAGACAAACAAACAGACAGAAAAACAAACAAATAAACAAACAAACAGATAAATAAAAAACAAACTGACAAACTAAAAGACAAACAGACAAACAAACAAACAGACGTAGAAACAAACAAACCGACAAACAAACAAACAAACAAATAAACAGACAAAACAAACAAACAAATAAACAGACAAAACAAACAAACAAACAGACGAACAAACAAACCGACAAACGAACAAGCAAACAGTCAGACGTACAAAGACAAACGAACAAACAGACAAACGAACAGACAAATGAACAAACAGACAGACGAACAAACAAACCGACAAACAGACAGACAGGCAGACAAACAAACAAACAAATGAACAAATAAACAGACAGACAAACAAACCAACAGACAGACAAACATCGCTGGATCCCCGAAACTTCCTGTGCAGGAAATACTAAAATGCACGAAACTCGCCAACGCCGCAATCACTAACGCGTGTATGAGCGCTGCGCGCCCATTAAAACAAAATAAAAACATCGCTGGATCCACGAAACTCGCTGTGACGGAATCACTAAAACGTATGAAACTCGTCAACGCCGCAATCACTACCGCGTGCATGAGCGCTGCGCGCCCATTAAAACAAAAAAAAATCACTGGATCCACGAAACTCGCTGTGCAGGAATCACTAAAATGTACGAAACTCGTCAACGCCGCAATCACTCACGCGTGTATGAGCGCTGCGAGCCCATGAAACAAAAAAAGAAAAAACATCACTGGATCCACGAAACTCGCTGTGCAGGAATCACTAAAATGTATGAAACTCATCAACACCGAAATCACTAACGCGTGTATGAGCGCTACGCCCCCATTTAAATAAATAAATAAATAAATAAAAAACACTGGATTCAAGAAACCATATCTTCCATTTAAAAAAGGGAAATTATCGGCAGCATGGGGAATTTCTTGGGTGCATTTGTGATAAGAGCCAAAGTTTGGGGCGGGGTCTAGACGCTACTAATTCGAAGGTTGAAAGTTGAATCACATGAAACATTTATATTATTATTATGATGTATGTAGTATTATCTTAAAATAGTTTGCCGTTTAAAAACAATTTATTAAATTTATTAGTTTTATTATAAAAATACCAAGAAAACGTACACTTACTGGTTGAAAAGAACGCAAATATGATATAGCTTTAAGGCGAGAGGTTAGATATCAGCGACGGCACATGTGTCATATACACACCACATTGGTGCGATTTTTTGCGATGTCAATTTGGCAAAAACCTCATTTTCGAATACCAGTTACCATGTGCATTTTTAAAAAGGGAATAACAGTAAATTTAAAAAGTTTAATAGAAGAAAACTATATCATTTTAAAAAAGAAAATAAAAGTAAATAAACAATTTATTAATAAACATACAACATCCGGGTTACCTTGTCAATTAAAATAACGACGCTTTGCCGCCAATTAAGTACCCCGGTCCGTATATGACATTGGCGTCTGAAAAAAAAAATAGCACCAATGTGGTGCGTATATAATATCTGTGCCAAAATGAGGACATGACGAATCTTTTCTGACAGGAAATGCATGTGATTCGAAAAATGCTTTAAATTTCGAAGATGCACAAAAGAAAATTAAAATCATATTTTTGTAAAATTTATCATTGTCGATGGTTTGGCAATCATATTAGACGAATCTTGTAAGACTTACCATAAATATATAGTAAATAATGAACCAAATATTTTTTCTGTACTTTCGCAGGAAGCATAGAGGCAGCACCAAACAAACCATTCCCAGCATCAACAAACCCTGTCACTTCACGCCATGCTTCCTGCGCACGACAGCACAAAGCCTGCCACTCACTCCGCGCATCACACATGCGCACGGCAGCACATCACTCGACAGTCGCATGACCATCTCACTGGGGATGGAGTGTGTAGCGCATCTCACCTCAAAGGATCAGTATAAAGCGAGTTACTACCTGCGAGTAACTGGCTTGGCCTTTTGCTCAATGGTTAACGCACTCGCCTACTGATCCTGAGGTCCTTGTATCAAAACCAACCGGCGCCAATCTCCTCATTGGATCACGTCCGGGTCACCAATGAGGATATTGGCGCCTGTTGGTTTTGATCCAAGGACCTCAGGATCAGTAGGCGAGTGCGTTAACCGTTGAGCAAAAGGCCAAGCCAGTTACTCGCAGATAGTAACTCGCTTTATACTGATACTGTGAGGTGAGATGCGCTACAAATTAATAAATAACGAGCGGAATCCCGTCGAATTCGACGAATGAAATGTTTAAAAGACCCGATCGATTTGTTTTTTAAAAAAGCAAAAGTAATTACATTATTGAATCAATATATATTAATAAATATATATAATATCAATTATATTAATAATATATAATTAAACATATTTCCAACTTTAATGTCAAGTTTGCCAGTTACAATTTTGCATGCAAATATTCGCACGTCTTCAGGTAAAATTGTAATATGAGTGCCAGAAATCCAGAGTGCGAAATCCAGAAATTTTATTTTATATGAACTCACAGAAAAATAGTTTTATTAAAAAAAACTAATTTTATTTTTACTATGACATTATTTTCACTAACTGAAGTCATCTGAAAGCAAAATCTTAATCTCAGTGTCCATGATGAAAAGAAATATTGAAATGTAATATCGTTATGAGTAAAAATGCGATGTTTTAAATAGTGACGTCATTTTCTCTTCAAATATTTTTTAAAGGTTACTGTTATTAGTAATATGAAAAAGGCATCCGTAATAATATTGTAATTCCCATTTATCTGGTTGCTAAATGACATCATTTTCCTCATTTGGAATTTTTTTTTATTTTGCTTTGGACATTAATTTTTATCATAAATTATTTTCTGTTACTTTATTTACATTATTAATGTTATTTCTCAGTAAATATTTTTTTTACCTCAATTAGTGCATAATTATACGCAATCATTTTATTATGGTTAAATTTTACGAAAACAATTAACTTTTTTCTTTTAAATGCGAGGACATGTTTACTGATGAAATAAAGCTTCTGACTGGTGACAGTGATAATGGAAAATAAATTTTTATTATCGAGAGAAAAGCTAAACTGAGTTGCCACTATTTTGAAGAAATATCGTAAAAAGCATTTAAAATTAAAAATAAAATATAAAAATGGAAATAAAATTAAAAAATAGCTAAAATGGGCACAACTACAAATAAATACTTTCATTTAAAAAAATAATTATCAAAATCGGTCGAGTAGAATTCAGGGCTGATGACTAAAAAAACATCCAGGTCTTTTAAATATATAGATTAATAAGAATACAAATGAAACTTCATATTCGCGTTTGAAATGAAATAGACGTCCTCTCGCGGACAAAGTCTGAAACGAAATAGAACTGATACCGTGAGCATCTTCCGCTGAAATCAGTGTTTAAAAGGCCGATAAATAAATGAACAGTTCTATAATAAATAGATAAATAAACAGTTCTATAACGCATGCAACGTTGGGTTCTTTGTATTAAAATTATCTAAAATCAAAATTTTATACACAAAGTTTAGATCTATAATATAAAAAAGTACATTTGACTTACTCATGGCAAAATAACATGACAACAACACAATGCTTGCATGATTCGCTTGCTCCAGTTTGCAAGAGCAAGAAATTTTTTTTATTTTCAGATTTTTGTTTTCCTTTACTAGCAAACCTGAAATAATATGGGGATTTCCTTTTGTTTGGCTTGTTTGTAAACATGAGCCTACAATCTCTATTTCTTCTTTTTTGCATTTCTTTAATGCCGCACATTACTAATCTCTTTGAATCAATAATTGCTTCAGCTTCTCTAAAGCAATTACTAGATTTTCCAGCATCTAGAAATTCTAAAATTGTCGATATTTGTAATTTATCTCCCATAATTAAATAAAAAAGATAAAAAAAACTGCACTTTAAACGGGTTTCGCTATGCCACAGCATGGAACAAACAGCAAGCACTACGTAAACAAACGATTATCAGGTCTATACAACGCCACCTTTCGGTCATTACAAACGCGAATTAAAAATCACTTGATGATTTAACGAACAGGTGATATGAGTTTAATTTTACATGAATGTGACATTTTTTATCATCATCATTGGCATTTAATATTTTAGTGTGGCAATACCTTTTTGGTCGACGGGATAATCAAGTAGTACCAAATAATATAATAAAAATATTATTATTTCGAAATAGTTATCTAATGCAATAATGCAATAATGTTTCAATTAATAGTTATCTAATGCAAATCGAAACAAAGCATGGCTTTTGCTAGTATAAAATATGTTTCTCAACTTATAAATCTATTTGAATCTAAGACACAGAATTGCTATTACTGCAGAAAATAAAATCCCCAACAGCATTAAAGCGCTTTTGAGACAGAGACAGAAAAAAAAATGCCGACGCACAAAGAAAAACTACCAGACTTTCTTTTTGGCGCGTCACTGCTCATCTACGATTCTAAGACATTAAAAATTCTTTTGGTCTAATCAAGAGAGCCAATCACAGGAATCATTGTCCGTTTGTCCTGTTCACGTGATAAAATCTCTCAAAAGTTATTGGTTTTTTACAAACAGTATCATTATTGTATCGATATTTAAAAACATCTGGCTTCGATTCTTGCCAGAAGTTATAATAATTCATATTGAAGTTTAAAATATCTTAATTTTATAATAATTCATATAATCTTCCATTATCCAGTTCAAAGTCGATGTTGAAGACATAATAAACAAAATAGCTCTAAAATGACTAAAATACCTATGTTAAAACTATTTTTCTAGTAGGAGTACACTTTGAATTTCCCCTTCTACCTAAATCTGCTGCTGGAATACGGCGAAATTTTCGAAAAGTGCGACTATACCATTAAACCTGCTTAAGTGTGAATTTCTAAAATAGATAAAATACATATTTAACTTTGTTTTAGTAGATTAGTTAGCTTCAAATTCACACCTCTATCTAAAACTGCTTATGAGGAGTGGCGGGAAGATCTAAATTTTCGTACCCCCTGTAAATCATTTTAGACAGGGGGAGGAGGTTCTAAAATCGCTGAAATAAATGTTTAATATTTTTTAATAGGCTTGTTATCTTGAATTTCATGCTTCTACCTAAAACTGCTGCTAGGATATAGCTAATGATAGGCGATTCTCAAAAATTTACCAATGGAAAAGAAATCAACGTCGTAAAAAACGTAATCGATACAGTCACCGATTACTTCCGAGAATCTAGAATCAAGATGTCCTACAACTGAACATTAAAGTAATTGTTTTTATATGCTTATAAAGAATTTTAGTAAATATATGGCAACAAAAAACGGATGAAAGTGAAAAACAGCACACCGAAGAAAGGTTAAAAGTGAGCCACAATAATCGAAAAGTCATGTGACGGTATCCCCTGGTTGCAAAAAGTTGAAATGGAGCGAGTAAATATAAAAAGGTAAGGAAGTTTGAATGCCATAAAATATAATTTTTTGACAATTAGCAGCAAAAAGGCCAATAAAAAAAAGAAATAAAGGTACCCTTGCTGGCAAAAAAAAGAAATTAAATGGATGGTAAATGAGATCAACATTTTTTATTGATATTTCTAAGTCATTGACATCAGTTTTATAATTTTTCCATTATTAGAAGACCTACTGATGAATGCGATAACCTAACCACTTGAGAGGGGCGATGTTGGGGAAGGGCACGGAAAGTGTATAGTATAAATAAGTGGTCACGGGGCTTTCCAACGCTATATCACTAGAGGACTAACGACTAAATTTAGAAAAATGTCCCCCGACGGGACCGTGTGTGTGGGGGGGGGTGTATAATTTGAAATAATGGTCAGATATCTTTTCAATGATGTATCACTTATATAGGCTAAATTTAAAAAATTGACACCCCCTCCCGCTCCCCAGGAATAAACCCTTCAGCTCTTTTTGACATTTTCATATATTATAAATAGTTTTTATGAAAGAACCCCGTAAAAAATCGGATCTAAAAAGATTAAACGGTACGATTTCAAAAAATTTCGAAAACCGTCCCCCCCCCAACCAAGCAAATTGTAGGGGCGTCAGGAAAGTTTCATAATATGAAAGAGTGGTTCGAGAACTTTCCGACAATATATCACATGACGGGTCCAAAAAAATTTTAATTTTTCGACTCCCACTTTAACATCTCGGTGGTGAGCATTTTAGAACCGCAAAAACATGTGTTTAATAATTTTTTAATACATTTATTTTTTGCCGTTTTCACGCTCCTACTTAAAAGGAATGCTGAAATGTGCCTAATGTTCAAAATTGTTCAATCCCCTTTTAACACCCTTAGGGACGAAATTTCAAAAATCGCTGAAATATATGTTTAATTATTTCTTTGGTAGATTTATTTTCTGGAATTCCATGCTCGTACCTTAATTGGCTGCTGAGATATAGCAAGATGTTCCAGAATTGTCGACCCCTCTTTTGCTTCCCTTAAAAGGGGAATTTTCAAAAATGCCGTGTTAGTGCACGCTTGTGTTGGTATTTTCTCCCCAATTTTCAAGCTTCTAGGTTCAGTAGTTAGGCTGGGCGTTATTATCAGTCAGTCAGGACAAACTATTTTATATATGTATAGAAGATAATAGCACGGTTCCTTACCTGTCCATAAAATAGAATGATAGAAAATTAATTTTGAATATCTCTTATCTAACATATATATATATATATATAAACTTATCTCGGGAAAAATCTATTTCTCAACAGTAGACGATTTTATTTCTGATTGATCATCTTTGCAGAAACTAGTTTCCGAGAGAAATAACATTAATAATATTTTTATGTATTCTGAGAAATGAATGTTTCGGGATTTATTTTCTTGTTTATACTTTCTTTCGGTAACCGTTTTTCGATTATTCTAGTACATGTTGATGAATTTTTGCTGTTTCCTTATTTTTTTTTTATGATTTTATAACTGCAATCAAAATCATTGCATAGTTTTTATTGAATTGGTAGATTGCTTTAAGAAACATTTTAAATAATTTTAATTTAATAAAAATAAAAATAAAATGTCAAGCTCTTTATAGTGGAAAATATCTAAAAAAATTGTATTTTAACAAATTACAACGACATTTGGATAATAATATTTTCAAAGACTTTTTTAGACTTATAAATGATTTCTATGTTTAAAAAAAACCAATAATAACATCCTTTTTATGATGATCAAAACGTAGCTTACGTAATAACAGAGTCATTTAGAATCATAACAGACATTTAGAATCACATTAATATTCCTGGATCAATCATACACAAATATTAAATGAAATTTCAATTTAACAGTTTTCGGTATTGAACATTTTTTAACTTCTAAACATCGCACATTTTCAATTTTTACATCGTCTTATAAAGGAAAAAATGTATTTTTAAATGCAACTTGTTTGTAACCTGTATCTAAATTTGAGTTATTAATTTTTTGTAGATTTTAATACTTTTTTTGTAATTGTGCATACAGAATTTTCCTTTTCTAGACATTAAGCATGGACCAATCAGATAACGAATAAATTGCGGAATTCAATCAATAAAAAAAGTCAGATATGCTTCGGATTTCCAAAGTCTCTACCGAGGACAACAACTATCTTCCAAATAATTAATAAATTTAAAAAATTGCTTTATTTCTCAAAAACCATGGATAAATAATAAAACAATGTATCCGTTCATTCATAACATAAGCATCGTGATCCATGATTCAATAATGAGGCATGCTTTTAACGGATACTATCAGTTGCTTTTAAGTCGGCCCAACACCTATGACAGCCCCGCGCTACAGTAAAATCTACCCTCGAATTATATGTACAACCAGTACTTTTCAGTGCATCATATTATTAATACCTCATTTCATATTTTACAGAGAATAGTAAGGATTATTACAATAGAATTACACAATGAACGTTCTTCGGATTTTAGGGCAATGATAGTTCTTAAGAGCCATTATTTTTAAAATCAGACAAAGTGTGAGAGTTGTATTTTTTGATTTGCTTGATTTTTTTATATGTTGAAGTAGATCATATTTAATAAATGCTGTGCAATTTTGAAGCCTTGAAAAAAAATTCTGTTTCCTATACAAAATATCAAAGTTCAAGGTTGTCAATTCCATTTTTCACAAAAAGCGAAATGCTGGTATGTTTGGAGCACAATATAGCTCGCAAGCAACACCTCAAAATTCTTTTGGAATAAACTGTTAGTGTAACACTACCTGCTTATTAAAATTTAGTTGCTACCATGAGGCATTATTACTTTACATTGTTCTGACGCCACAAAGTATAGTCAAATTGACGTTTTTGTCAGTTTTCCGCACTTAATATCTTATTTAAGCAATAGTACCCCTAACTTTTTCTTATTGAATATAAAAATGCACTACTAGGACAAGCTAAATAATACAGTACTGCACGGAGATGTTGTTGTTAGTAGATATAACCTGTTAAATATTCAAAATTTTCAAAATCTGCAACATTTAAAGGAGTGTTATTTGAAAAAATCGCCACAGTAGAATGAAAAAAAAATATATCACGCAATAGTTGTACATATGTACACAAACATGGAAAAGAAAAAGAAGTGGGGTCTTTTGATATTTTTATTTTAAAAAATGACAAAATTTTCAGATAAACAAAGTCGATTATGACATTTCTTCCCTATTAGAAAATGAAAAATTATATTTCTGTTTCCTCTTTCTATGATTTTTCCCTATGAGAAAATGAAATATCCCTTTTTTGTCGCCCCTTCCGAAAGAGAAATGGGATGTTTCATTTTCTCTTAGGGGAAAAATGTGATCATACCAATTATCATTCACAACCTTGAACTTTGACATTTTCTATAGGAAAGAGAAAAATTTTTCAGGGCTTCAAAATTGCAGATAATTCATTAAACATGATTTACTTCAGTATAAAAAAATATCAAGGCAATCAAAAAATACAACTATCAAAACATCACTTTTTTGTCTGAATTCCAAAATAATGGCTTTTTAAGGCTGTTAGTCACTCAGCTTCCGTTTTCCCCTCACTAATGGTAAGTCTATGGACGTAAAATGCATTCGTATATTAAATTATCTCTTCGGGAAATTAATGTTTTTAATTGTTTTTTCTTTGTACTCTTCTTTAAAGATGTTTATTTTTTCTTCGTTCTTAAAATATTTCTAAAATCTATGCTTAATTTAACATTTTATGTGCTACAAGCTGACAAAAAGTGAGTAACATTTTATATATAATTAAGTATATAATTTGGAAATAGTTTGTCAACTGAGAAAAAAGAGGCATTCTTTAAGAAAAGTACGCAGAAAAAAAGGAAGTTAAAAATACTGATTTTTTGGGGGGACATTTTAAATATACAAATGCATCAAACACTCATTGATTTAACATTAGTGAAGAGAATTTGGAACCTGAGTGACTTGCAGCCTTAAGGTATTTTCCGAAGTGAAATGTTTTTTTACAATCTAATAAAGCTTATTGTAGACACATAGGAACGCCACTTAATAGAAATTTCCTTTGTGTTGCTGATATGGAAGAAAAGTTTCATTCATTGATGCAAGATCATCCGTTAAAAATGCGAAATAAATAAATACACAGTCATTATTTAAAAACAGAATCCAAAGTGAGCTTATTAATATGAAATTTTAAAATGTTCTGAAATAAAACATTGTATGAATCAAGGCTGTAGAATACTTTATGGTGATTGCCGATTACATTTCCAACATGAACCACCAGAAGCGAATGTCGATGGTAGTTGGATATGCAGCTCATGGTGTGTAACCAGATGTCTCATCGAGTATATATGAATATACCATCAAGATTTTAAAGCTTAAAAACAAAACAGACAAATATTTGTACAACATGAGCTTGATACATTAAAGCTGGATGCTGAATATATCCATAAACGTGAATATGGTAACGTTGTCAATATAAAGGGATACATCTAAAGAGTGCAATTAAATCTGGATAGCAATTCCAGAACTTTATTTACACCCCATATAGACATGTTATAAATTAAACCTTTTTTGAGAAACATAAACAAAAAAAAATTCACATAGAATGACCTTCTGTGGAACTCTGTAGGGATTTACAATCATCCTTTTCATCATCTGCTAAGGGATGAGCAGATTGGAAAATATATAACAGATCTGTCTACAAAACTCTCTCTGAAACACGATGGGAATATTGAAAAGAAAGTGTGAAATCTGACGGTAGCAAGCGTATGAATTATGGAATGCACTAGGGAGGTTTCATGAAGTATCGATGGTACTCAAACAAAGAGTAATGCTCAATCATTAGAGTGACCAACAGTGAAAGGATAAATTCACTGAATGGTCTAACTAATTTTCTCTCACTTTTTACTCTTTCAAGTAGATAATGTTAGTAAAGACAAATAGATTAATGCCATGATTGTTAATACAGAGTTATAACTGTAGTAACAATTTTACTTATTACATGTATAAAAATGTTAAGTAAGCTTTTTTTATTATTTTTACTAAATTGCAATTCAAAATTGTTGCGACTGCCAAAAGTCACCAAGGGTGGATATTTAATCAAGGCAAGAATTTGGCTAATGAACTTTCCATAGACGTAGATGTTGAATTTGAACTGACATATAATTGCTTTCCATTCTGCCATAAACATTATCTTTCCCTTTAAAACCCAACCCGCACGATCGTGTGGGTTAGACATTCTTTTAAATTGTTGCTCCTGAATTGTACGTAATAAAAACCCGAATTGAACTTTCATTCTAATTTGCAGAAAGAGTAAAATATCATTTTTGATCAACATATTAGTTGTATTACATGTTTCACTTTCAGAAGGCATGACCAGCTTTGTTTACAGTTTCATCGGGTCTTAATGGACTTTAATGAACTTACTTTTATGATTCTAGTGATCTTTGTGAATGTCGGCTGATGACTTCAGGCTGGATATAGGTGCTTATTTTTTAGTATAACTGTTTCCAAATAATATTTTCTAGATAATTAATTAAATAAGACAAAGATTGCTATTCGAAAACAGTGGTACTGGAAAATAAACACCTGTATGCGCCCTGAACCTGAGAATGACCAAAATCTTTTCCCCATTTTAAGGCCGACCCTGCTTATTTCATCATCAAAGGTGTACTGCTGAAGCATTTTTGTACACGTTACTGATTTAACTAGTTTTCTGGCACTCCTTAAGCTTTCAAGTTAATTGTGTGAGTAAAAACCTCTTCATAATCATATGAAAAACTGGTGGAACCAGAGAGAAAAGTAGAACTCGATCTAAAAAATGATACAGTAACAAATGGCAAATATTTTCAATGTAAAAAAGTGCGTAGACAATAAATGGAATCAGATTACCTGTAAAGCTTATAAAATTATCCAAATTTTTGTTAGCTGAAAATGTGGACTGAACTTTACTGCCGCTTTAAATTCAGTCATGGAAAAATAGGCATTTTTAACGCAAGCCATATTTCAATAAACCATAACCAATTTAAAAATTTGAGTTCATAGCTATAAGTTACATGCTGATGTAATAAAGACCGAGAACCTAAACGGTCCGTTCAACACAAAGTGTGGACAAAATTCCATTCCAAGGTTTTTTGATAAGTAGAAGATGAAAGCTCTAAATAAACCCAAAATCTTAAATACACTGTAAAAATATGCCCTGAATTTTAGAGGTGTTACTCTGTGAATTTTTCTTGATTTAGCTGAACATTCCCGTTTTAGAAAAAACCTGGAACTTTTCCTTTAAATACCGGAAATTTATATTCCTGGACAGTCGTCTAATTCAAAATTTCCGTTTTAGAAAAAATCTGCAACTATTCCTGGAATTACCGGAATTGTTTATTCTAGGGAGTCGACTAACTGAACGTTTCCATTTAGGGGAGAAGAACGGAAAACCCTCAGCTCGGTTTTTTCTTCGACGCCTTAGGTCGAAGATAAAATCAGGCCGAGTTCCCGAGTACATTGACAAATTTGCTTGAAAACTGTAAACACAAACGCAACACGTGCATTACTTATAATATTTACTTTGAAGACCGAATTTGTTATACAGAAAAGAGATTAGTTATTCAATTATAACTTTTTATAATGAATATTATAAGCATTTTAAATAAACGTTGGTTTGAATAAAAAATCTTAAATGCAGTTATTACGCGTTAGGTCTATTGAAATTTTGAAATACATATACTATATAATCAAAACGATTATTGTAAAATAGGATTAAGATGATTAATTCTAAGATTCAGAAGTTAAAACTGATTTTCTGTCGATTTGTAGACAGAAATGCCCAAATGCAAAATGTAAAACTAATCTAATGTTTTAGCCACTTGTAAAGGTATTTTAACAAAAATTTTGAAAATATTTTTTGGAGACAATCATGAAAAAATATCAAAATTTATATTTAGGTTACCTTTTCGAATGATTTAAGATATATTGATGTTGAATGCAGGGGGTGTCCGGGGGGGGGGCATTCCCTCGAGGAACAATAAGATGTGTCTCTTGGAAGATTATAGATTTTGTGATTTTAATGTCAAATGTGCAATCCCCAGGAACTCTATAATACCCTTCCTTCCGAAGCCACCAAAATCCCTCCCGAAGAAAAGTATCTGAATTCCCCACTGGAGTATATTTATTTTTCCTTTCTATGTATTAACTGCAAATTCTCTGTTAAACTGAAAGAACTGGACAGTGGAGTGGACTTTGACAGAGAGAGGTAATGGACAGCAGCAGTGTTGAATTCAGACACTTTTCTCCGGGAGGGACTTTTGTGTCTTCGGGCGGGGGGGGGGGTGTAAGGGAGATTGGTGGTTGCAGGTATTTGTTAAGGCATTTAGAAGAACGAAAAGATCATGTATCCAGGTTCAGATGTACAAAAAAACCCCACGATGATTGCAAAGTTACACTTTATTTTAACATCTATTACGAAGGGGGGCACACTTACAACTCTCGGAGAAAATCCCCGAACGAAGAATAGCAGGTTAACAAGACGAGCGCAGAGAGTCAAGTGACCTCGTACATAGCAACAAATTGCCACCTTTGGCATCATAGAAAATCGCCAACATACACAAGTTCGCCCATGCACAATGGATAGTATACGCCAAATACAGTTAAAATGCAGCCGGCAAGATAAGAATTCAATATGGTTTCCAAGCTGGGATGGGAAAGGCAAGGTTGCCAAACGATAAAATGTTACACGTGTTATTATGTCTAATAAAGAGGCACACCAAAGGGATATCAGATTTTACTGCGCAGATGTTAAATTCTTTTTAGGGTTTTGTCGAGAAAGAAAAGAAGCGTAAGCATAAATTTTAACTGCGAAACAGAGATGATGTCCATATACGGTAATGCAGAATTGCCTCGATCGGAAATAGCAGACATCTGGAAATAGCTTTAAACGGTTGATTAATATGTGAGTGTATTTCTCACAGACAAAGTTAAGCAGCTGCCGATTTTTCGGTTAGAGAAAAACTATGCGAGGGAAAAAAAATGGAAAGTGAATGAAGGACACTTAAAACTGATTTTGAATTGAAAAGAGACAGGGGGAAAGGAATAATTTAAGAAAATAACCAATATATAACGAAATAATCGTTATATATATCACCCGGTGCACCACAAAAAAACTTTTGCTGTCCAATGTGCATAGGCTAGCATAAAATATTATAACATAAAAACATACATAAATGCAAAAGTTTTTTTTTTTTTTTTATATATATATGTAGAAATTTAACGTCATGATAATGGAGACTTTTGTATTCAAAAACAGTCAGCAGTTCTAAAGTCTCTATATTTTTTTATATTTGTATTTCATGGATCCAAGGTAGTACTGTATTTTATATGTATAAGTTGAGTCGACTCAGACAGTACAAAAATATTACTGCAGCTTTGATTGTTATCATGACACAAGTAAAAATTTTGAAACATATATACAAAACATGAAACTAATACTAAATGAATATAAAATGGCAATACACAAAAATAACATAATAGTACTATATTTTTCAAAAAAATTAAAAAAGAGTAATATGATGTATATTAAAAAATAAAAATGTTTTTGTAAAAAAATTGTTTCATGCCGAAGCATAGGATGACAAAAAAAAGAGGTGCTCCAAGCACGCCCATAAAAATATGCGTCACCCTGAATCTTGTGTACAACACAAGTATTATGGCATCGGCTTAGGGCCTAGCCTTAGATGAGGAGGGAATTGTGATGCTCCCCCGAAGGCACTAGCGGTCTTCTGAAGGAGCCCACGTCGAATTACAAGAAAAAATTTGAGTTGTTGTGAATTGGAATCACAATTCAAAAATTTGAATCGAAACTCCAACTCCAAAATTTTGTCTCTCAACACAATGAAGCTTGAACCTTTAATTTTGAACGGGAACAAGACTTCAAAGGGAAGAATTCAAAAAGAAAAAAAAAACAAAAAAAATGTATATGATATAATAACTAATATGGGCAGACAATCCTAGAGTGAAGAGAGACGAAAAATATGTCACAATCGAGTGGGGTGATGAACAAGTCATATATAAAAACTGTGTTTTATTTAATTACATGAATCTTTTGTTTACTTTTCTAAAGTACAGTACCTGTTTATCTAACTATAATATGTTTGACTTACAGTACAAGAAATGTTAAGTGGGAGGTTAGTGGAAAAATACTGAGTTAATGAGTATTGTCAAAGAAATTTTAAGTGTACTGCAAAAAGAAAACAAAATAAAAGTAAATAAAATTTTAGTGAGTATGAAGACATATCTAAGTGTTAAAGGATAACAATGATACCTAATATTGTTCCTAAGAGATCTTCAGAGCAACAGTGATGGACCAGCCATGATATTGTTAAAGATCAGTCAAAAACAACATACACACAACCATGAGCTCTTTGGTTGGATATGTGGTATCATAAAACAAGACATAAAAATAATAAATAGTGTTTTTACATTAGCTTCTGTTTCTTAGATTGTATGTGTGAGGTTGATAAAACGTATTAAAGTTAGTGTTGTTTATATGACTTGATGCATCAAATAAATGTCCATAACGAGGAGGTGCTAATAAAAGTCTATCAATATGTACTCGAAATGCTGTGTTATCAGGAGCATACAACCTTTTAATTGAGAATGACACAGGAGAATGTTTACAAGTGACAATATATGGACCAGTATACTTTGTTTTAAACTTGTCATTTGATTTTAGATATACAATGTCTTTTAAGAAAATGGATCTTAATTTAGCTTTCTGACCGTAATATTTATATCTTTTATCTTGAGCAGATTTAATGTTGTTATAAGCTTTGTGATATATCTTACTCAAATCATCAAGCAATTTGTGTACTTCAATATGTTTATCAAGAAAGGGTTGGTTGCACGACTGATCAAAAGTGTCAAAAATTAGAGAAAGTTCACGTCCAAAATGAAGAAAATTAGGAGAATATAATGTAGTTGCATGTTTCGAACCATTATAAAGTGATTTGTGTATAAATACTGCATTTTCGAAAGAATGACCTTCTTGTAAAAGAATATTAACTGAATATTTGATTGACTTATTGATTCGTTCTGCAATCGCATTTGATTGTGGTCTCGAGGCAGAACTGTGTAATACCTTAATGCCCATTGTATCATTAAAGATGTTATATACCTGAGAAGTGTACTGGGGTCCTAAGTCTGATAAGACAACCGAAGGTCTCCCAAAGGTGGTTATGTAAGAGAATAAGCATTTAACAACCTTACTCGCAGATATGTCATTAAGTGGAAAGAGTTCAATATGTCTCGAAAAATGATCAGTGATAGTTAAAACATATTTTCCATTAGCAAACGGTCCAAGGAGATCTATCTAAAAAATGATACAGTAACAAATGGCAAATATTTTCAATGTAAAAAAGTGCGTAGACAATAAATGGAATCAGATTACCTTTAAAGCTTATAAAATTATCCAAATTTTTGTTAGCTGAAAATGTGGACTGAACTTTACTGCCGCTTTAAATTCAGTCATGGAAAAATAGGCATTTTTAACGCAAGCCATATTTCAATAAACCATAACCAATTTAAAAATTTGAGTTCATAGCTATAAGTTACATGCTGATGTAATAAAGACCGAGAACCTAAACGGTCCGTTCAACACAAAGTGTGGACAAAATTCCATTCCAAGGTTTTTTGATAAGTAGAAGATGAAAGCTCTAAATAAACCCAAAATCTTAAATACACTGTAAAAATATGCCCTGAATTTTAGAGGTGTTACTCTGTGAATTTTTCTTGATTTAGCTGAACATTCCCGTTTTAGAAAAAACCTGGAACTTTTCCTTTAAATACCGGAAATTTATATTCCTGGACAGTCGTCTAATTCAAAATTTCCGTTTTAGAAAAAATCTGCAACTATTCCTGGAATTACCGGAATTGTTTATTCTAGGGAGTCGACTAACTGAACGTTTCCATTTAGGGGAGAAGAACGGAAAACCCTCAGCTCGGTTTTTTCTTCGACGCCTTAGGTCGAAGATAAAATCAGGCCGAGTTCCCGAGTACATTGACAAATTTGCTTGAAAACTGTAAACACAAACGCAACACGTGCATTACTTATAATATTTACTTTGAAGACCGAATTTGTTATACAGAAAAGAGATTAGTTATTCAATTATAACTTTTTATAATGAATATTATAAGCATTTTAAATAAACGTTGGTTTGAATAAAAAATCTTAAATGCAGTTATTACGCGTTAGGTCTATTGAAATTTTGAAATACATATACTATATAATCAAAACGATTATTGTAAAATAGGATTAAGATGATTAATTCTAAGATTCAGAAGTTAAAACTGATTTTCTGTCGATTTGTAGACAGAAATGCCCAAATGCAAAATGTAAAACTAATCTAATGTTTTAGCCACTTGTAAAGGTATTTTAACAAAAATTTTGAAAATATTTTTTGGAGACAATCATGAAAAAATATCAAAATTTATATTTAGGTTACCTTTTCGAATGATTTAAGATATATTGATGTTGAATGCAGGGGGTGTCCGGGGGGGGGGCATTCCCTCGAGGAACAATAAGATGTGTCTCTTGGAAGATTATAGATTTTGTGATTTTAATGTCAAATGTGCAATCCCCAGGAACTCTATAATACCCTTCCTTCCGAAGCCACCAAAATCCCTCCCGAAGAAAAGTATCTGAATTCCCCACTGGAGTATATTTATTTTTCCTTTCTATGTATTAACTGCAAATTCTCTGTTAAACTGAAAGAACTGGACAGTGGAGTGGACTTTGACAGAGAGAGGTAATGGACAGCAGCAGTGTTGAATTCAGACACTTTTCTCCGGGAGGGACTTTTGTGTCTTCGGGCGGGGGGGGGGTGTAAGGGAGATTGGTGGTTGCAGGTATTTGTTAAGGCATTTAGAAGAACGAAAAGATCATGTATCCAGGTTCAGATGTACAAAAAAACCCCACGATGATTGCAAAGTTACACTTTATTTTAACATCTATTACGAAGGGGGGCACACTTACAACTCTCGGAGAAAATCCCCGAACGAAGAATAGCAGGTTAACAAGACGAGCGCAGAGAGTCAAGTGACCTCGTACATAGCAACAAATTGCCACCTTTGGCATCATAGAAAATCGCCAACATACACAAGTTCGCCCATGCACAATGGATAGTATACGCCAAATACAGTTAAAATGCAGCCGGCAAGATAAGAATTCAATATGGTTTCCAAGCTGGGATGGGAAAGGCAAGGTTGCCAAACGATAAAATGTTACACGTGTTATTATGTCTAATAAAGAGGCACACCAAAGGGATATCAGATTTTACTGCGCAGATGTTAAATTCTTTTTAGGGTTTTGTCGAGAAAGAAAAGAAGCGTAAGCATAAATTTTAACTGCGAAACAGAGATGATGTCCATATACGGTAATGCAGAATTGCCTCGATCGGAAATAGCAGACATCTGGAAATAGCTTTAAACGGTTGATTAATATGTGAGTGTATTTCTCACAGACAAAGTTAAGCAGCTGCCGATTTTTCGGTTAGAGAAAAACTATGCGAGGGAAAAAAAATGGAAAGTGAATGAAGGACACTTAAAACTGATTTTGAATTGAAAAGAGACAGGGGGAAAGGAATAATTTAAGAAAATAACCAATATATAACGAAATAATCGTTATATATATCACCCGGTGCACCACAAAAAAACTTTTGCTGTCCAATGTGCATAGGCTAGCATAAAATATTATAACATAAAAACATACATAAATGCAAAAGTTTTTTTTTTTTTTTATATATATATGTAGAAATTTAACGTCATGATAATGGAGACTTTTGTATTCAAAAACAGTCAGCAGTTCTAAAGTCTCTATATTTTTTTATATTTGTATTTCATGGATCCAAGGTAGTACTGTATTTTATATGTATAAGTTGAGTCGACTCAGACAGTACAAAAATATTACTGCAGCTTTGATTGTTATCATGACACAAGTAAAAATTTTGAAACATATATACAAAACATGAAACTAATACTAAATGAATATAAAATGGCAATACACAAAAATAACATAATAGTACTATATTTTTCAAAAAAATTAAAAAAGAGTAATATGATGTATATTAAAAAATAAAAATGTTTTTGTAAAAAAATTGTTTCATGCCGAAGCATAGGATGACAAAAAAAAGAGGTGCTCCAAGCACGCCCATAAAAATATGCGTCACCCTGAATCTTGTGTACAACACAAGTATTATGGCATCGGCTTAGGGCCTAGCCTTAGATGAGGAGGGAATTGTGATGCTCCCCCGAAGGCACTAGCGGTCTTCTGAAGGAGCCCACGTC
Source organism: Maratus speculifer (assembly GCA_964019185.1). Taxonomy (NCBI): domain Eukaryota; kingdom Metazoa; phylum Arthropoda; class Arachnida; order Araneae; family Salticidae; genus Maratus; species Maratus speculifer. The sequence continues at coordinate 171,358,830 of OZ025297.1, read as the reverse complement.
GAATTACAAGAAAAAATTTGAGTTGTTGTGAATTGGAATCACAATTCAAAAATTTGAATCGAAACTCCAACTCCAAAATTTTGTCTCTCAACACAATGAAGCTTGAACCTTTAATTTTGAACGGGAACAAGACTTCAAAGGGAAGAATTCAAAAAGAAAAAAAAAACAAAAAAAATGTATATGATATAATAACTAATATGGGCAGACAATCCTAGAGTGAAGAGAGACGAAAAATATGTCACAATCGAGTGGGGTGATGAACAAGTCATATATAAAAACTGTGTTTTATTTAATTACATGAATCTTTTGTTTACTTTTCTAAAGTACAGTACCTGTTTATCTAACTATAATATGTTTGACTTACAGTACAAGAAATGTTAAGTGGGAGGTTAGTGGAAAAATACTGAGTTAATGAGTATTGTCAAAGAAATTTTAAGTGTACTGCAAAAAGAAAACAAAATAAAAGTAAATAAAATTTTAGTGAGTATGAAGACATATCTAAGTGTTAAAGGATAACAATGATACCTAATATTGTTCCTAAGAGATCTTCAGAGCAACAGTGATGGACCAGCCATGATATTGTTAAAGATCAGTCAAAAACAACATACACACAACCATGAGCTCTTTGGTTGGATATGTGGTATCATAAAACAAGACATAAAAATAATAAATAGTGTTTTTACATTAGCTTCTGTTTCTTAGATTGTATGTGTGAGGTTGATAAAACGTATTAAAGTTAGTGTTGTTTATATGACTTGATGCATCAAATAAATGTCCATAACGAGGAGGTGCTAATAAAAGTCTATCAATATGTACTCGAAATGCTGTGTTATCAGGAGCATACAACCTTTTAATTGAGAATGACACAGGAGAATGTTTACAAGTGACAATATATGGACCAGTATACTTTGTTTTAAACTTGTCATTTGATTTTAGATATACAATGTCTTTTAAGAAAATGGATCTTAATTTAGCTTTCTGACCGTAATATTTATATCTTTTATCTTGAGCAGATTTAATGTTGTTATAAGCTTTGTGATATATCTTACTCAAATCATCAAGCAATTTGTGTACTTCAATATGTTTATCAAGAAAGGGTTGGTTGCACGACTGATCAAAAGTGTCAAAAATTAGAGAAAGTTCACGTCCAAAATGAAGAAAATTAGGAGAATATAATGTAGTTGCATGTTTCGAACCATTATAAAGTGATTTGTGTATAAATACTGCATTTTCGAAAGAATGACCTTCTTGTAAAAGAATATTAACTGAATATTTGATTGACTTATTGATTCGTTCTGCAATCGCATTTGATTGTGGTCTCGAGGCAGAACTGTGTAATACCTTAATGCCCATTGTATCATTAAAGATGTTATATACCTGAGAAGTGTACTGGGGTCCTAAGTCTGATAAGACAACCGAAGGTCTCCCAAAGGTGGTTATGTAAGAGAATAAGCATTTAACAACCTTACTCGCAGATATGTCATTAAGTGGAAAGAGTTCAATATGTCTCGAAAAATGATCAGTGATAGTTAAAACATATTTTCCATTAGCAAACGGTCCAAGGAGATCTATCTAAAAAATGATACAGTAACAAATGGCAAATATTTTCAATGTAAAAAAGTGCGTAGACAATAAATGGAATCAGATTACCTGTAAAGCTTATAAAATTATCCAAATTTTTGTTAGCTGAAAATGTGGACTGAACTTTACTGCCGCTTTAAATTCAGTCATGGAAAAATAGGCATTTTTAACGCAAGCCATATTTCAATAAACCATAACCAATTTAAAAATTTGAGTTCATAGCTATAAGTTACATGCTGATGTAATAAAGACCGAGAACCTAAACGGTCCGTTCAACACAAAGTGTGGACAAAATTCCATTCCAAGGTTTTTTGATAAGTAGAAGATGAAAGCTCTAAATAAACCCAAAATCTTAAATACACTGTAAAAATATGCCCTGAATTTTAGAGGTGTTACTCTGTGAATTTTTCTTGATTTAGCTGAACATTCCCGTTTTAGAAAAAACCTGGAACTTTTCCTTTAAATACCGGAAATTTATATTCCTGGACAGTCGTCTAATTCAAAATTTCCGTTTTAGAAAAAATCTGCAACTATTCCTGGAATTACCGGAATTGTTTATTCTAGGGAGTCGACTAACTGAACGTTTCCATTTAGGGGAGAAGAACGGAAAACCCTCAGCTCGGTTTTTTCTTCGACGCCTTAGGTCGAAGATAAAATCAGGCCGAGTTCCCGAGTACATTGACAAATTTGCTTGAAAACTGTAAACACAAACGCAACACGTGCATTACTTATAATATTTACTTTGAAGACCGAATTTGTTATACAGAAAAGAGATTAGTTATTCAATTATAACTTTTTATAATGAATATTATAAGCATTTTAAATAAACGTTGGTTTGAATAAAAAATCTTAAATGCAGTTATTACGCGTTAGGTCTATTGAAATTTTGAAATACATATACTATATAATCAAAACGATTATTGTAAAATAGGATTAAGATGATTAATTCTAAGATTCAGAAGTTAAAACTGATTTTCTGTCGATTTGTAGACAGAAATGCCCAAATGCAAAATGTAAAACTAATCTAATGTTTTAGCCACTTGTAAAGGTATTTTAACAAAAATTTTGAAAATATTTTTTGGAGACAATCATGAAAAAATATCAAAATTTATATTTAGGTTACCTTTTCGAATGATTTAAGATATATTGATGTTGAATGCAGGGGGTGTCCGGGGGGGGGCATTCCCTCGAGGAACAATAAGATGTGTCTCTTGGAAGATTATAGATTTTGTGATTTTAATGTCAAATGTGCAATCCCCAGGAACTCTATAATACCCTTCCTTCCGAAGCCACCAAAATCCCTCCCGAAGAAAAGTATCTGAATTCCCCACTGGAGTATATTTATTTTTCCTTTCTATGTATTAACTGCAAATTCTCTGTTAAACTGAAAGAACTGGACAGTGGAGTGGACTTTGACAGAGAGAGGTAATGGACAGCAGCAGTGTTGAATTCAGACACTTTTCTCCGGGAGGGACTTTTGTGTCTTCGGGCGGGGGGGGGGTGTAAGGGAGATTGGTGGTTGCAGGTATTTGTTAAGGCATTTAGAAGAACGAAAAGATCATGTATCCAGGTTCAGATGTACAAAAAAACCCCACGATGATTGCAAAGTTACACTTTATTTTAACATCTATTACGAAGGGGGGCACACTTACAACTCTCGGAGAAAATCCCCGAACGAAGAATAGCAGGTTAACAAGACGAGCGCAGAGAGTCAAGTGACCTCGTACATAGCAACAAATTGCCACCTTTGGCATCATAGAAAATCGCCAACATACACAAGTTCGCCCATGCACAATGGATAGTATACGCCAAATACAGTTAAAATGCAGCCGGCAAGATAAGAATTCAATATGGTTTCCAAGCTGGGATGGGAAAGGCAAGGTTGCCAAACGATAAAATGTTACACGTGTTATTATGTCTAATAAAGAGGCACACCAAAGGGATATCAGATTTTACTGCGCAGATGTTAAATTCTTTTTAGGGTTTTGTCGAGAAAGAAAAGAAGCGTAAGCATAAATTTTAACTGCGAAACAGAGATGATGTCCATATACGGTAATGCAGAATTGCCTCGATCGGAAATAGCAGACATCTGGAAATAGCTTTAAACGGTTGATTAATATGTGAGTGTATTTCTCACAGACAAAGTTAAGCAGCTGCCGATTTTTCGGTTAGAGAAAAACTATGCGAGGGAAAAAAAATGGAAAGTGAATGAAGGACACTTAAAACTGATTTTGAATTGAAAAGAGACAGGGGGAAAGGAATAATTTAAGAAAATAACCAATATATAACGAAATAATCGTTATATATATCACCCGGTGCACCACAAAAAAACTTTTGCTGTCCAATGTGCATAGGCTAGCATAAAATATTATAACATAAAAACATACATAAATGCAAAAGTTTTTTTTTTTTTTTTATATATATATGTAGAAATTTAACGTCATGATAATGGAGACTTTTGTATTCAAAAACAGTCAGCAGTTCTAAAGTCTCTATATTTTTTTATATTTGTATTTCATGGATCCAAGGTAGTACTGTATTTTATATGTATAAGTTGAGTCGACTCAGACAGTACAAAAATATTACTGCAGCTTTGATTGTTATCATGACACAAGTAAAAATTTTGAAACATATATACAAAACATGAAACTAATACTAAATGAATATAAAATGGCAATACACAAAAATAACATAATAGTACTATATTTTTCAAAAAAATTAAAAAAGAGTAATATGATGTATATTAAAAAATAAAAATGTTTTTGTAAAAAAATTGTTTCATGCCGAAGCATAGGATGACAAAAAAAAGAGGTGCTCCAAGCACGCCCATAAAAATATGCGTCACCCTGAATCTTGTGTACAACACAAGTATTATGGCATCGGCTTAGGGCCTAGCCTTAGATGAGGAGGGAATTGTGATGCTCCCCCGAAGGCACTAGCGGTCTTCTGAAGGAGCCCACGTCGAATTACAAGAAAAAATTTGAGTTGTTGTGAATTGGAATCACAATTCAAAAATTTGAATCGAAACTCCAACTCCAAAATTTTGTCTCTCAACACAATGAAGCTTGAACCTTTAATTTTGAACGGGAACAAGACTTCAAAGGGAAGAATTCAAAAAGAAAAAAAAAACAAAAAAAATGTATATGATATAATAACTAATATGGGCAGACAATCCTAGAGTGAAGAGAGACGAAAAATATGTCACAATCGAGTGGGGTGATGAACAAGTCATATATAAAAACTGTGTTTTATTTAATTACATGAATCTTTTGTTTACTTTTCTAAAGTACAGTACCTGTTTATCTAACTATAATATGTTTGACTTACAGTACAAGAAATGTTAAGTGGGAGGTTAGTGGAAAAATACTGAGTTAATGAGTATTGTCAAAGAAATTTTAAGTGTACTGCAAAAAGAAAACAAAATAAAAGTAAATAAAATTTTAGTGAGTATGAAGACATATCTAAGTGTTAAAGGATAACAATGATACCTAATATTGTTCCTAAGAGATCTTCAGAGCAACAGTGATGGACCAGCCATGATATTGTTAAAGATCAGTCAAAAACAACATACACACAACCATGAGCTCTTTGGTTGGATATGTGGTATCATAAAACAAGACATAAAAATAATAAATAGTGTTTTTACATTAGCTTCTGTTTCTTAGATTGTATGTGTGAGGTTGATAAAACGTATTAAAGTTAGTGTTGTTTATATGACTTGATGCATCAAATAAATGTCCATAACGAGGAGGTGCTAATAAAAGTCTATCAATATGTACTCGAAATGCTGTGTTATCAGGAGCATACAACCTTTTAATTGAGAATGACACAGGAGAATGTTTACAAGTGACAATATATGGACCAGTATACTTTGTTTTAAACTTGTCATTTGATTTTAGATATACAATGTCTTTTAAGAAAATGGATCTTAATTTAGCTTTCTGACCGTAATATTTATATCTTTTATCTTGAGCAGATTTAATGTTGTTATAAGCTTTGTGATATATCTTACTCAAATCATCAAGCAATTTGTGTACTTCAATATGTTTATCAAGAAAGGGTTGGTTGCACGACTGATCAAAAGTGTCAAAAATTAGAGAAAGTTCACGTCCAAAATGAAGAAAATTAGGAGAATATAATGTAGTTGCATGTTTCGAACCATTATAAAGTGATTTGTGTATAAATACTGCATTTTCGAAAGAATGACCTTCTTGTAAAAGAATATTAACTGAATATTTGATTGACTTATTGATTCGTTCTGCAATCGCATTTGATTGTGGTCTCGAGGCAGAACTGTGTAATACCTTAATGCCCATTGTATCATTAAAGATGTTATATACCTGAGAAGTGTACTGGGGTCCTAAGTCTGATAAGACAACCGAAGGTCTCCCAAAGGTGGTTATGTAAGAGAATAAGCATTTAACAACCTTACTCGCAGATATGTCATTAAGTGGAAAGAGTTCAATATGTCTCGAAAAATGATCAGTGATAGTTAAAACATATTTTCCATTAGCAAACGGTCCAAGGAGATCTGTACTGATAGTGTGACCAGGGTACCTGGGAGTGTATGTGGGCTGTAAGGGTGCAGGTGGAGTTTGGTGATGTTTAGTTTGAAGACATTTGATACAGGATGCAACAAAGTTTAAAGTGTCTACATACATACCCTTCCAAAAATATCTACCTGACAAGAATTCATAAGTTTTATTAAAGCCAAAATGGGATAAATGTGAAATTGTTAAGACTTTGGTTTTAAGTGAATTTGGAACAATAATGTGATACGAAAAAGTGTTATTAAAAATATTTTCCTTCTTTAACATTAATACTTTCGAATCAGGATGAATGAAGTAGTTAGGAAATTTTTGAGAAGATCCTTTCTTTAAGATTTCTTTATAAACAACAGACAAAGTAGGGTCATTTTGTTGTTCAGTAGCAAATGTTTCATTCGAAATTTCTAATAAAGGGTCAGGATTTGTTTGTGTACCAGAAATAAGGCAGTTAACATGCATATTAGAATCACTCGAGCTGGAGTGTGGAGTATCACATTCTACAATAGGTAAGGGTTGAGTGTCATGAATAAGTTCAGGGTTTGTAGCTAAAGTCTGTTGATTATTTTCAAAGTTACAGCGAGATAAATAGTCAGCGAGTACATTCTTTTTACCTGGAATATGTTGAAATTTGTATGTGTATTCTGAGAGATCCATGAGCCAGCGAGAGATAATATCAGCCGGATTTGTAGTTTTGTTGTACTTTTCTAATGGTTTACTATCTGAAAGGATTACAAATTCTCTGTTGTATAAATAATATTTGAAAGCAGTAACTGATTTATGAATCGCCATGAGTTCTAATTTAAGTGCAGGATATTTTTTCTCTGACGCTTTTAAAGATTTTGAAAAGTATGCAACAGGTAATAGTTGTTTATCATGTTCTTGTAGTAAGACACCAGAAATAGCAATATTTGACGCATCAGTATTTAAATAGAACTTTTTGTTCCAGTCAGGTAATCTAACCATGGGTGGATTAAAGAATATCTTCTGTATGGTGTCCATAATTTTTTGATGTTTGCTTGTCCACTTAAATTTGGCTTTTGGAGTAGTTAAGTTTATGAGAGGTTGTACAAGTTCAGAAAAGGATGGAACAAGAGATTTGTAAAATGTAATGACGCCTATGAGTGCTTTTAATTGACGTTTAGTTGTAGGTGTTGGAAAAGATGTTATTTTTACAATGTTCGACTGAACAGGAGAAATAGTTTGATTTTCTATGTGAAATCCAAGATAATCTAAACTGGTTTTGTGAAAAGTGCATTTGTTAGGGGACAGCGTTAAATTATATTTTACTAGTATTGCAAGAATTTTATCCAACTTATCACACATTTCTTGATATGAATTGGCACCAACAATGAGATCATCTTGGTAGGTATAGACACCTTCTAACTGTAATTCATCAAGTAACGAGTCCATTAAAGCTTGATAAATTGAGGCGCTTGTTTTTAAGCCGAATACTAATCTCTTATACCGAAAAGAACCGAACATTGTAGTGAATGTGAGCTGATTTTGAAATTTTGCAGGCAAATCAATCTGATGATATGCCTGATGAAAGTCGAGAGAAGAGAAAAAACGATATTGTGAAAGATTTGAAATAATAGTTTGAATTTTTGGAAGTGGATAGGACGAACCTTGAATTATAGTATTAACCATTCTGAGATCTAATGCGAGTCTATATTTCTGTATACCTGTACCGTCTGGTTTCTTTTTAACAAGAAGCATGGGGCAGGCCCATTCGGAACAATGACGTTCAATGATTTTGGCATCAAGCAACTGTTTGATTTGGTTTAAAACATCCTTCTGCACAGCTTGGGGAAGAGGGAAAGGGAGTGTCTTTATGGGGTAGTCATTAATGAATTTTAAATCAGGTACAATTTTATCAGTATGACCAAGTGTGTCTAATGATTTGGAAAAGGCAGGATAATAATTAAGTAGCAATTTAGTTAGGTTCTTTGCTTCATCAGATTTTAAGTGAGAAAGTTTAAAATCATTAGCCGATAACTCCTGCTTTCTTTTTTGTAAGATTTCATTAGACGCCTGAATAAAATTTACAAAGTGCTGTTCTGAGTTATTTTGCTTGTCAGACATTTCAGAAGTATAGTCGCGAATTTCCTCAATCTCAGATAATTGACCTATTTTTGTGTGTTTAGGGAGATGAATGGTCTTTTCAGAAGTGTTTTTAAGTGTTATTGAGAAGAACTGATGTATTTGTGAAGTTTTCTTTCTTTTATTGGATAATTTGTTCATTTGAATAATGGCATCATTTCCTATTAATTCTTTCGTTTGTGCCAAATATTCAAATAGATAATTTCTGTTATTGTTGATGTTATTGGAAGTGTAAACAGAGCACCATATTTGTTGTTGGGGTTCTAATATAATTTTACGAGTTAAGAACACCGCTTGATTCATTACAACATCACTCAAAGAATTGCATGATTTTGATTGTTTCTCTCCAGAAGATTCTTTACTGGTTTTTAAAGGAACAGAGAAATTATTGTTGACGTGGAGACACTTGTTAAAAGTATCAATGACAACATTATATCTAGTTATGAAATCAAAACCTAAAATGCCTTCAAAACTGGAAGACTCGGGTATGTCAACAATATAAAAGTGGTGTGAAAACGCTTTTTGTTTTAGCTTAATGGATGTTCTGATGCAGGCGGAAAATGAGACATCAGAATTGACAGTTTTAATATTGACGTCAGTGGACAGTCTTTTATATTTTAGGACAGGTTTAAGTTGATTAAATAATTTTTGTGAAAGTAAAGATATACTACTACCAGAATCAGCCAACAAAGTAATATCATGGTTTGCTATAGTGGCTTCAACAAGAGGGAGGGATGGTGACATAGTGTTTACACTACAAATTATTTGAACATTATCACTTTCTGTTTGTGTACTGATGTTATTTGCTATCTTAATAGAGTCAAAAGTTTGGGAAGCTACTGAATTAACTAGTCTCGAACTTGAAATTTTAGGTAAAACAGGGTCAAAAGCAAAAGTTGCTGATGTAGAAGTATTAGACTGAGACACAACACCATCAGCATAAAAATTGTATCTCTGTTTCAGTTTTCCTGAAATTGTGGCGTGGAGTTTGTGTAATTGTTTTTTCTTTGAGTATTTGCTCTTTTCCATTTAAAACAAGAGAGAGCGTCATGATTGTTTCGTCCACATAACTGACAAACAACTGGTTTTTTTTGTGAAAACTTGTGTGGGGAATAACGTCTAGTGTAGTTTCGATTTTTGTAATTTTTTTTGAAGCGTGAAACACCTGCGAAATGTTTTGGTCTAGTCTGGAGATTTTTTTGCTCAGTTTCGGTTTTAGTATCAGGAGGGGCAAAGGATAATGCATTTATTTTCTCGGAAATTTCTTTCAGTTGCGATTCGATGAGATTTTCTGGTCTGTGTACCGAAGGTAAGGAATGTAAGATTTTCTCATTCCTTAAAATTTCATGAAGGGTTTGTGCTCTTTCGACTGCTGTTTTATAATCATTAATGCCTTCTTCCTGTAATTTTATTCTAATATTTGAAGGAAGGGCTTCTAGAAATTTCATAAGTTTAATAGTGTTGCGTGCATTTTCGTCGTTGATATCTGCATAAACAGTCGCCGCAAGAACATTTAGTCTATGAGCTAAATTTTTTATCGTCTCAGAAGGCATAAGTGCTAAACTGGACAATTCAACCGAGGCAACACATTTACTAGGGGGGGCGAAAAATGACGCAAATTCCTTTTCCAACAAATCAAGGTCTGTTATCTTTTGCAGGTCGGGATTTTGAGCTAGAAATTTTTGTGCAGGCCCAACTAACTTTCCCTTTAAGATTGCAATTGTTGTTTGTGGATTATATTTATTAATTTCTGCACAGACGCGAATTTGATCAAAGAAAAATTTAAGTAAATCTGGATCTCCATCAAATTGAATGATATTTATCGGAATTTGTTTTGCCGCCATGATTAGTTTTTTTTTGTTTGTTTACGCTCACAAGTTTTAGAGAAATTGTTACACAGACCTGACTTATACTCTAAAGCACATTGAAAACAAGTAAATTTCCTAGCTAGTAAAAATATCTAAACTAGCAAAATAAATAGATTTTAAAATATACCTCACTTTAAAGATATCTTATTTGAACCTTTTATGACAGTAACGCAAGGAAGCACATACAAAATTAACACATTTAGAAAATAAATTAAATAAAATGGCAAAATAATTACACTTTGAAACATATATCTATATATTCCTTCACTTTAACAAAGTACTTACTTTAGATAATAAAGTAAAGAAAACTCTATAGAAAACCGCAAAAACTGTTAGCAAGCAAGAAAAAAAAATCCTTTAACTTCTTTACTCAAGGAAAAAAAAATTCCTTTTTTTGTAACATAAAACCTTCTGATTTATTTATATGTTTTGGATGAAAAAGAATGTTCTTATTTTAACCTTGTAATTAAAGTTCAAAACTGGTTAAACACATTTAAGCATATTAGAGAATCTAAATACAAATTAAAAAAACAAAAAAAAGGGGTGGGACGTAAAATATGAAACAATAGCACATAAATGTAATAACTGGTAAAAACTGCATAAAATGTCATAAAAATAATAACTAGAAATGACAACAGTTACCGTGCTTTCGCAATTTAAAAAAATTTTGCAAAAACACAATAACAGGATTATATTGATGCTCTACACAGAACATAAATGTTGACCGTTGTGTCCTGAATGTGAAAGCAGAACATGAAATAAACAAAGTACGTGGGTTAACTTTCAGATTTAGTTTTTTTAAAAAAAATAATTAACTGATTACTAATTTAATAAGACAAACACTTAGGGAAATGGGGCTCGATCTGCTCCCACATTCAAAATGTAGATTTTTTCAAATGTGATTTTCGTTGTGCACTTTTTTTTTTTTTTTATCACTGGAGACTAGCAGTAAAGTTATCAAAGGTAATGACACATCTTTTTTTTAGCTTTAGTTGGAATTCTGTTATTTATATAATAATTTTGTGCACTGTTAACTGATACATACGATGAATTATTTCTGATGATTTTCTCAGAATTGAAGACTTATTTTGTATGTGCAAAATTTTTTACTTTCCGTTGCAGACACCCGCGAATAAATCACTATTTTTTTGCACGATGAATCACTATTTTTTTTGCACGATGAATCACTATTTTTTTTGCACGATGAATCACTTTAAGTTGCATAACAACACAATGAACTTTCTGTAGATTACGTTATGTAGACCCAACACAAACACTGGTATATAAGCACAAGTTGAGCACACCGTAACAGAAGCACAAAATGCTAGGCGAAATCGATGATCACACACAAATCACACACAAACGAGTGGAAGAAAGAAGGGTGGGCGCCCCAGCGCTCAGGTGATACTTGGCCGCATATTTCTTTTGAAGATGAAATTTCAAGGGGAGACGCTCCGAAGCACTTGAGCTGGAGAGGACGGGGGAGGAAAAGGGGGCGTCCAGGAAAGGAACTTCAGGACGGGAACACCACTTGTCGACGCCGACCGCAGATGAAGTCGGGGAAATCAATTCCACATCTGTTGACTTTTAGCAGGCAAGACTACTAGCAGTTGCATTTTTTTTTACCGGGGATGCAGAGAAGAAAGAAGAACCAAAATCATCACATCCGCCGTAAAGTCGCAGTTGATTGTGCCCCCCTCCATATATTTTTTTTTTTTTTTTTATGTGGGGAAAAAAACGAGAGTCAAACGGCACCAGAGATTTGTAAGGGAGATTGGTGGTTGCAGGTATTTGTTAAGGCATTTAGAAGAACGAAATGATCATGTATCCAGGTTCAGATGTACAAAAAAACCCCACGATGATTGCAAAGTTACACTTTATTTTAACATCTATTACGAAGGGGGGCACACTTACAACTCTCGGAGAAAATCCCCGAACGAAGAATAGCAGGTTAACAAGACGAGCGCAGAGAGTCAAGTGACCTCGTACATAGCAACAAATTGCCACCTTTGGCATCATAGAAAATCGCCAACATACACAAGTTCGCCCATGCACAATGGATAGTATACGCCAAATACAGTTAAAATGCAGCCGGCAAGATAAGAATTCAATATGGTTTCCAAGCTGGGATGGGAAAGGCAAGGTTGCCAAACGATAAAATGTTACACGTGTTATTATGTCTAATAAAGAGGCACACCAAAGGGATATCAGATTTTACTGCGCAGATGTTAAATTCTTTTTAGGGTTTTGTCGAGAAAGAAAAGAAGCGTAAGCATAAATTTTAACTGCGAAACAGAGATGATGTCCATATACGGTAATGCAGAATTGCCTCGATCGGAAATAGCAGACATCTGGAAATAGCTTTAAACGGTTGATTAATATGTGAGTGTATTTCTCACAGACAAAGTTAAGCAGCTGCCGATTTTTCGGTTAGAGAAAAACTATGCGAGGGAAAAAAATGGAAAGTGAATGAAGGACACTTAAAACTGATTTTGAATTGAAAAGAGACAGGGGGGAAGGAATAATTTAAGAAAATAACCAATATATAACGAAATAATCGTTATAGGGGGGGAATGTTCCCCTGGGCTATCCCCTTGAATTTAACACTGAACAGTAGGATTTTATTTTTGTTTTGTCATTCTAAGCATTTCATCAATCGCACACAAGATGAAACAATGGTAGCCGAATCTTCAGATGAAAAAACATTGGTATGTATAAGCTTGCAATTGTCTAAAAGAAAAGAATATTTCAAGAAACAAGAATAAATTTGCTGCATATACTTTTTATACATTTTGTATATAATGATTTATTTATGCATAGACGTATTCGTTTTCCTATTTATGAAACATCATACTGTATATTATCCATTATTTAAAATAAGTCTAAAATCAATATTTTTGTTTATACAAAAAGTGGAACATAAAACATGGAAGTGGTGAGGAATAGGACATGTCAAATTCTTTTTTTTATTTTTTAATAAGATGAATTTTCATTCCAGTCATGAAGATACTGGAATTTTATATGGTACACTACATAATTAACCTGCAATCTTTGTTTGATTGTGTATCTAGCCGACACTACAGCTCATATTCAAAATATTAGAATAATTGAGAAAATGTAATAAGAAAAAATTATTTGTCATTTATTTATTTTTTATACTAAGTAAATGCAATTAAATTTCTTATAAATTAAATCTGGAATGTTTAGATAAGATTTTAACATTTATAAAATATAAAATACAGCACAATAAATTAGGTATACAGCTTCCTTAAACGCACCAGAATATTAGAATAAAATTTAGATTGGTTCAAAATATTAGAATCTTTTATTTTACGCAACAATATTACCTTATGAATATGAAGTAAATGGTAGTTAATATTTTGTAGCATCCCCTTTAGCTTTCATAACAGCGTACAATCGATCTTGCATACTATATACAATGTGTTTACAAACATTTCTATCAATATTAGCCCAAATAGACTTTATACGTGCCACTAACTCAGTTTTACTTGAAGGAGGATTTTCTTGAAGTTTTTTCTTCATTATACACCATAAGTTTTCCATGGGATTAAGATCTGGTGAATTTGATGGCCAAGGAAGTACCTTAATGTTGCGTTGGCGGAACCAATTCTTAGTTGACACCGAGGTATGCGGGGACGCTAAATCTTGTTGAAAGATGAAATCATCTTCAAATAAATCTTCTGATGATGGAATCATGTAATATTCTAAAATTTCTTGATATATCAGAGAGTTAACCTTTTCGTAGACGATGCATAACTCTCCAGGTCCTTCTGCACTCAGACAACCCCAAACCATGACACTAGCAGCAAATTTTACGGAACGTTTAAGGCATTCTTTATCAAATGCTTCTTGCTTCATTCTCCAAACTCGAATACCTTGATTACCATATGAAACACAAAACATACTTTCATCACTAAATAATATATTTTTCCAATCTTCATTGCTCCATAAACGTCTTGATTTACACCAATTCAATCTTATACGCTTTTGTCTTGCAGTCATGAGAGGTTTTGTTTTCGGTACACGAGATTCAAATTTAAATTTATGGAGACGTCTTAATGTTGTCGATGTAGAAACTTCAACTCCTTCTTCTTTCCATTTTCGGTGCAAGAATCGCACACTTTTAAAACGGTTTTTCTTAACTATACGCTTCAGTTTCCTGTCATCTCTAGCAGATGTTTTTGGTTTTCGGCCACCATTTCGGCGATTATTTTGAAATTTTCCAATTTTTGAATATTGTGTTAGTATTTTACTGACGCTCGATTGCGAACAATGTAAATAATTCGCTATAAAACATTGATTTTTACCGTGCCGATACAAATCAACCATACGAAGTTTAGTAGATTCAGGAATATCACTCACACGGCCCATTTTAAGACGAAAAAGAAACAAACTGCAAAAAAGAATACTGATTTTAAATAAAATAGTCTGAATTTAATCAATGATGACCAGTTAAGAATTGGTAATAATTAAAGGAGAATTAATGTGAAATATTCTAATATTTTGAACCACTTGAATAAATATTCTAATATTTTGACTTTTCAAAATAATTTTTTTTGCAATTAATCTTTTCAAAAATGATATTAAATTTAAGATAACAATTGAGTTTAATCAACAATAAGTTCTTAATAAAAATATCGCTTGCATATTTTCATTAAAAGACATTATATTACCAAATGATATTTTCAATTTCTAAAAAAAGGTAATTATTCTAATATTTTGAATATGAGCTGTACACTATTTTTGCCTTATAGCATTGTTTTATTCCTATACCATACCTTCCTGTATGTGGGGAGGAATGGGACACATTTTGAAACGTACACTTTCTTTAATTATAAAATAGCTTATGCTTGCTATGTTTCCATATTGTTCAGGGATTTTAAAAAGTGTTTTACCTTGCACTCTATAAATAGAAATTTTTGTTTTTGTATCAAACAAAGTTTATTATCTTACTTTATAAAAAGTGTCCCATACCAATCCATTCTCCCCTATATTATTAACTAAACATGCTAAAATATATTTATTTCTGACAATTGCTCATCTCTTTCTAATAAAAATTTAATCCATAAGTAATGTTAGCGATCTGACCGCAGAGTTTTTAAGGTTTCACAGTTTAACTCGCAATTTTTAGTTTAATTATCGATACTGGTCGAATTTTGTTTTGTTTGGAGCCTTATTGCTATTTCTAGAGACTTTTAAATAGCTGAATTTTATTTATAATAGTCAGGTACATAAAGTTTAATACTTAAATAGTATTCTGAGAATTAATGTAACATTTCATTCATCTTTAAATTAAGCGGTCTGACAGACCGCTCACAGCAAACAAACTTACAACAAATCTTGTCAGAGCAGTTAACAGTTAATATTTTTGAACTAAAATTTCTTAAGTTGCATTTTCTCAAATGTTTGTATGAATATTTCGAATCAAAATTAAATTTTCGAATTACTATTTCTTGAAAGTAAAATTTATAAATTATTGTTATCGTTATTTTAAATGAATTGGAACTGAAAATTGAATTTTCTATTTAGTTTTCAGAAAACGGTTAGATTTATTTACTTATTTTCCCTAGAGGCTTTTTAATTATTGTTGAATAAACTTAAAATTAAATATTTTAAATAGTTTCTAAATATATTTATACATATATTTATTTATTTATAATACTGATTATATTTTTGTTTAGCGAACTTATTTTTCTAGTCACCATATGGCTTTAATGTTCTGAGATCTATAAAAAAGTTTATTGCAGAAGTATTAAAACCCTGCTACTCTATAAAATCACTATTTTAAAGGATCCATAACTTTCCATGGCTTCCAATGATGTTTGGGACATAGGAAGAGTAAAACATAGTTGATGGTGCTCTTCCTTGGCCAACAATAAATGTCATGGAGAATCAGACTGGTTTACGTTGATGCTGGGTAACATGTTGAGAATTAGGGTTTTTCAGAGCTTATACTTCAAGACGACTTGCTACACGGCATGTAAATTTTATAGTGCATATCTAGTTACATATTATTTTATTACAAACTTTCTTTATTTTTATTTTTCAGAATCTTTGCTGACATAAATTGAGATACAGGTGGCAAAATCTCCAGTGTAAATAGAAAAATAATGGTACAGTTGCAAACTGCCAATAAATCTAGTTAATATACATAGTTTATGAAATGTATTTTAATTTGTGATGTTTTAGCAATAAAGTATTTTTGATATTACATTTAATTTTGCTTTTTTATTCATGCTGTTTTTATATTTTCAACAAAAATTCTATTGTCTTTAAAATATGTAATTTGGGTTTACTTAAGTAATCATGATTGCTAATTGATATCAATAGTTTGATCACAATTGCGATTGTTAATCGGTAAAAGAGGGAGGGAGGTATTTATGAAGACATTGACATGAATTGCTCTCAGGTTTTTTTTCTAGCTGAATGCATTGAAATAGTTGCATTTTTAATTAAATCCTATTTTATTTTGAGGGGAATTCACAAGAATTCACAATATGCTCACTCCACCTCCCCCCCCCCCTAAAAGCACAGGAGGGGGTGGAGTGAGCGTATTGTGAATTCTTTTTCAGAATTTTGAAGATCTGGGAAAATTCTTATTGAATGGTTGATATCCACTTGATTTTCAGCAAAATGTTTGTCATTTACTGGGATATTTCGAAAACGGATCAATTGATTAAAAATCTGAGGACACCCCTTAGTAACAGATTAATTGTTGCCATTTTTAATACGATTGCTATTTCATTACCTAAATGGTGATTGTAAAACTGCAGTTTTCGATGAACATAGATTTTTTTCAGCGATATTTTTTGTTTTGAAATATAAGTGTAAATAAAATGCTTTATTTTATATATTTACTTAGAGTGCTAACAAGAGTTACTATTGAAGTTTTACAGTGTGCAAAGGTAGAATTATTAATCGTGAATAATTAGGAAAAATGTTAAACTTCTGAATTTCCTGTAAAGAAAAATACTCCTAATTTTAGAGGTTTTCTCAAAAAAGAGTAGTAAGTGTTAAATTTTGTATAGTACTAAATGTTATTTTGAAGGTACT
Source organism: Maratus speculifer (assembly GCA_964019185.1). Taxonomy (NCBI): domain Eukaryota; kingdom Metazoa; phylum Arthropoda; class Arachnida; order Araneae; family Salticidae; genus Maratus; species Maratus speculifer. Next base: position 171,341,660 of record OZ025297.1, on the reverse strand, counting down.
ATGTAGTTGCTAATCTTTTTGTCCTTTTTCAAGTTACCTAGCTATAATGCAAGCTACAATGAAAGTGGAAGTGAGTTAAATGAAATGTTTCTAATTTGTATATTATTATTCACATTTTTTAAATAAAAATTATCTTCATCTAATTTTTTAAAAATAAAAAGATTGGCAGCTAGATATTTTTATGTGAAGTTTTAAATTACATTGACACAAAGGGCATGTCCAAAATATCATTATGGCGCATACTAAAAAAATTATTTAAACGGATTATGACATCGCAACGATAAATATTCTTCCCTCCAAGATTAAATAAAAGGAACAAAAAAAAATATCCTATATATAAATATATACAAAAAGCCTTTATTATCATAAAGTTTGTAAAAGTTAAATAACTCGGATGTTTTAAGTTATATACACAAATTCTATAGACATTTAAGAAGTACAACTTTTACAACATAAATAGAATAATTCATTATTAAAGACTTGATTTGTGCATAAAAAGGTAAATTTATAGTCAGAAGTGATGATATATAGATTTTCAGAGCTATTAGTGGGGAATAAATGTCTTACTTTCTACCTGGCAGTGCAACTTAGCAATAATGCAACAATTATTTTTTTCTCGATCTTTATAAAAAATAAATGCATACAATTTTTAATATAGACAACCTAATTTCTTTTCTATGTAAAATCATTTTTTTAACATTCCATACTTATTTTTTTTTTAAGTTTAAGTTTGATTAAAAAAAAAAAAAAAAAAAAAAAAAAAAAAAAAAAAAAAAATCAGTTTTATTTACGGCGCGCAAGACGGTAGCAAAACTATTTGTTCAAGAGCCACCAAAAATATTGATAATGATGTAAAAGTAATGTAGTTTGAACATGCATTTTATTTGTAAGCTATTTCTTTATCTATTGAAAGTTTAAATTTAAGCTATAGAAAAATTTAAAATTTCATTTTTATTGAAAAATGACTAATTTTAAATAAAGATATTATAAATTGCTTACAAATGAAGTATACATTCAAGATACAGTAGTTAAACATTATTATCCGTATTTTTGTTTCGGGAACCCCCATCCCGACTGTAGTTTTGCTACAGTCTTGCAGTTTTCCCTACTGTAGTTTTGCTACAGTCTTGCTCGAAGTGCATGCAAGTCAAAAACCAATTTTCAATTTTTTACCTTAAGGGGTTAAGGAGGGCACAGCACTATTGAAAATGGGAAAAAAACTGATATCAATGTATCTTTTTTTACTTGAAAATTATTGAAGCAATTTAATATATATCATTTTATTATATTGGCAGCAATTATAAACATAAATATTTGTTTATTTAATTAGCATTATTAAAGTTTCAGTAAATAAGAAAGATCTAAATATAGCAAATTATAATAAAGCAAAAAATATTACCAGTAACAAGTGATAAACCAGTATCAAGTGGAATGCAAATCACATCTCTAATTCCCTCATCAATGTTAAACATATATATGTGCAGTACTTATCTCCATAGGTAATGCATATTTTAAATTGTGCAAAGTTAGTTCTTCAAGCATCAATTTTTTGTGTGAAAATATTTGTTAAATATATATTTAATTTTATTTCTTACTTTGTTTTGCGAAGTACCAACACTTAAATTATATTAAGTATATATTTTAGAATTATTTTGATATTTTGATAACTAAAAAATGAATCATTTAAAAGTATATAGAAAAAATAAATTAAAAATAATAGTTTGCTATTTTTAAAAATATATGTAGGCATTAATCCTCTCCCCTCCTCATACGTATAACATTAGAGTTTGAGATCTCACTATCTCAGTGTGAGACAAATTTTGAACGGTTAATTGAATATGGCTGAAAATAAGCGGGATAAAACTGAATATACCAGTTTGCAAAATGAAAAAAACCTAGGTTTAAACCTGAAAGCAACAGTTTCTAAAATGGAACATTTCAGTTTCTAAAACGAAACATTTCAATTTTCAAAACAAAACAATTTGGTTTTCAAAACGGTATATTTCCGTTTCCAAAACCGAACATTTAATTTTCCAAAACGGGACCTTTCTAATTTTCAAAACGGATATTTCAGTTTCCAAAACGGAACATTTCAGATTCCATAACGGAACATTTCAGTTTCTGTAACGTAGCATTTCAATTTCCAAAATAGAACATTTCAGTTTTCAAAACGGAACACTTCATTTTCCAAAACGGAACATTTCAGTTTTGAAAACGGAAAAGACATTAAAGTTAATTTTACGTGAAAAAATGGAGCAGATACGGCAACTTTGCTGCCAGTACGTTTTCCGTTTTTTCAAGGAAATTTTTTTACAGTGAAGTTAGCGACAAACTTGGCGATGTTTTGTAACAGAACCGCCCCCGTAATGGTAGTCCCCCTGCAGTTTCGCGGTATCTATGCAGATTTTCATTTGTCCATTGGTATCTAAATAGATTTTCATTGCTCGATTTCCAAATCGTTATTTTTCTTATATGTAGAAGAATTTTTTTCTAAATTATCCCTTTGTAATGGAAATATCTGCATGATAGTAATTGTTTTGACTTCGGAAATATTCAAATAAAGGTGTAATGTTGTTTTGACATAAATTCGGTTACAGTTTATATATTTGTTTATGAAAGATATTCATTTTTTGTTTAGAATGACGTCAACTTCAAAAATGCAGAAATCTATCAGGTGAATCTGAATTTTTATTGACCTATAAAAAAAAGAACATGTGTTATCATTTCTTTTTTTAATTATTGTACTGTTTTTAGTTGGTGTCAACTTGAAAGAAATGATTAAATTAGCAATTAAAAAGGAGAGATTTCTATAATGTTAAATTATCATGGAAGGGATTAGCGCTGTAAAAATTTTAAATGGATGCCATTTCTTTAAGATTGTATATCTTTTGACAGGACATTCGAAAGGCACATACCTAAATTAAAAGCTTTCGAACAAGCTATTACACGTCACTGAATGTTTCTTGGTTCGGGTTACAATTGAGTTGTTTGCCCTTTTACCTTGTTTCACGTGGAAAAGGGGACAAAACAGGGGTTCTAGATCTCCATAACTAATCAGTGGATCAGGATGAAATTTTATAAACATTGAGGTCTATAGTAGGACACTTTACCTTTTCAATTTTGTCGCAATCCGATGATAGGGTCCAAAGTTATAAAGGGGCAAACTTTGGACTTTAACATTAGACATGCATCTGAGCTCTACTATACAGAACTATCGTGCTGTATGATAACACCTTATTATTGATGAACCACATCAGCCATTGTAAAACGCGCTCATAACCATTGATGACACTCGGGGCCGGATTTTCAGAGTAGCAACAACCTACTGTCGCGTGGTCTGAAAACTTCAAACATATTAAATTTTAATGCGATTGAGTTTTTTTTTTTTTTTTTTTTTTTTTTTAATTCTATTTTGAGTTACTTGAGAGCATGATACACAAAAATTAATTTAAAATAATTGCAAGTCAAAATAGAAGTTTGAGAGTCAGAGTGGGAAAGATATACTGAGTACACTACACAACTATCTCATGGACGATGAGATGAAGAGAGAGAGAAGATATACTGAGTCTTGATTTTTCTATGAATCTCTAAACATTTTAATATTTCCCTAAAAACCGTAGTAGTAGCAGTAGCAAACCAGACATTTCAAAAACTGTCTTTACATTTTTAGGATTCCATCCATAAAAAGTATAAACGTAACCATTATAAGATCAGTTCTTTGTCTGTCTCTCACAGCTATTTTACTCATAAATTACAGAACGTGGAAAGTGCAGATTGGGGGGAAATAATAAAGACTATTGATCCACATATTTATATATTTACAGATTATATTACACATCGATAAATATATTTAGCAAAAATGTACAAGATCTAAATAAATTACTTGAAAAGAAAAATCTTTTCTTTGTATAATGTGCGAGATATCGTGAAATTGAACTCAAAAATAAATTTCTTTTAATTTTAGGTATTGCATTTTCAGAGATATCGTCAAACATGTAGTGCAAAAATATGTAACCGACCCCGTCTATTTCAAAATCTACTGAAACTAAAATTATTAAAAAATTAGACGTAAAAGGCGTTAATTTAAAACTTGCATAAAAATTATAGCCACTACCCCAGGTCACATATAGTTTGTGAGAAAAGCGCATTTCTCCATTAAAACTAGTAAATGTGCAGATCAGGAGCCTCAACGTCAGCTTTACACATATTTCATTTTATTTTTTAACACATTTTGGGTAATATTCAACTTCCTGGAAACTGTAATTTAAAATTTTCAAATTACGTAATTATTTATAAGAATAAAATAAGAATTGGAAGTTTTCAGCCATCAAAAGCGGTAAATTAAAAATTTAGTTATGTTTGGATATTTTGAAATTTTCATGATCTATTATTTTTTTATTATAACATAGTAAATTTCTTCAGGGGGGCTCCGCCCCCCTGAACCCCCCGTAGCCTCACTTAATTTAAATTTGTCACTTTCAAATTATTGTGTACAATAATAATTATTGTATATCTTGCATTTCTTTATACATTTTGATTTATAAGGATAAGTAACAGTTTGGACAAATATTGTTCATTACCTTCATACTTCTACATACCTGCCAACCACAAACACCTAAATCTGATGTATCAGGAATTTTTGTAAGTGTAAACTCAGTAATCTAGAGTTTTACAATTTTGTTTCCGAAAAAAAAAAAGTTTTGATTGCATTTTGCGGCAGTTATAGCGAGACAGACAGACATACAGAAGAACAGACTGACAGATGAAAAACAATAAATTTCGTGTCTCCAAAGTAAGCCTTCACTGAAATTCGGCAATGACGTCCTTATTCATGAGTTATTGATATCCATGTTTCTTGTATTTTTAACGACTACTATAAAATACCTGTTTTTGTTCAATTATGACGTCATATTTTACTAAGTGAAATATATATTAAATATATGATTCTTTTTTATTTCTTTCACTTCTAATTATGTCCCCATTTTTGCCAGAAAAATTCTTATTGACGAAACAAATATCCGTGTTTAATATTTAACAAAAAGTACTATACCTATTTTTATTTTAATTCTGACGTCATATTTATTTTTTTTTCTCAGTTTAATTTTTCGAATGGAAATTGCTCAATTGAAAATTATTGCTGCTGAAAAAGTATTATTCCAAATTTAGATTTTTTTGGCAAGAATAAAGGAAATTGGTTAAATTTTATCTAAAAAATCCCTATTGATTCTGTATGAAAAAGAAGGAAATTTTGAATTATTAAGGAAAATATTTGAATAAAATTAATAAAACATAGCCTACGTTTTTTTTTTTTTTTCTGGGCTATGTTATATTTATACGCAAAGATACAAAGATATTAATTAATTCATCGATTTTGATGTTGACTTCATTTAAATTTTCGTACACGCTTTCAAATTTATAACATTATAAGGATAAGGATTAAGATGAATGATTGCTTAGCAACCATTAAGAGAAAATAAAGAAAATGAAATAAATACATTTAAAATAAGTAAATCTCTAAAACAAATTAGTTTATATTATTGGAACAACACATTTATAAAAAATCTCCAAAATTTACAGTAATAATTTTAAAAATCTGAAAAATGTGTAGACAAAATTTCAAAACAATATGAATAATTTAACTGGTAAATTTTAGTATTCATTTGTCATTGAATTTCATTATTCAAATGTGTCATTTTCTGTCAGGGAAAAAAATGAAAATCATTGGATTTGCCATAGAAAAGCATTAATGCACAAAATAAAATATTCTACATTTTCCGAACCAATGAATCAAATCTAACAAAAAACTATACAGCTTAATCCCAGTGTCTCACTAACATACCCACTTAATTTCAAGCTAATCGAATGCTTTTTGAGTCAGTTATTGCGGAACAGACAGACAGACAGAATCCAAAAAATTTCGTGTCTCCAAAGTAAGCCTTCACTGACGTTTCGGCAATAAATTTCTATTTTCGGGTATTCAACAAAAATGTTGAGAAGCGCTGTTGGTACCTATCGTAGTAGAAGTCTAAAAGAATTGTTGATAATAATTTTCGAAAAAAAAATCACCTGCACTTAGCCGAGATATTAATCTTTAAAGACGCGGATGGTTTGGAGATACATAATAACAGAGGTGGCATACTTTATGTACCATCGGTTTTTAAAACTTAGATTACAACTTTTAATGGTATATTTCTGAAACACAATGACCAGTAGCTATATAAAAGAAATAAATGTCAAATTGTTAAAAACAGACTAATTTAATTAGAATTAATCATATAAATACTATGGAATTCGCGACTAGTTTGCATTGAGTAGACCTCTCAATGCGTTTCCTGTGTTTTTAATAATTAATTAAAATGTATATGGAAAAACGCGTACCAGACTGGGGCGGATTGTCACTTTGCGACGTCCTTCGAAGCGTACTTAGGACAGTATCAAGTTTAAACTTTGAACAGGGGTTTTGTTTTAGCTATACTGTAAAAAAGAAAAGATTATTACTATGCTGGATTTAGTTTTATGAAATATCAAATGATGTTTAAATATGCATTATTTTTATTGTCAGCACCGGATTAAGTTCATAAAAAACAGATTAGGATAAAATTAAAATAAAATTTAGAGTAACAGTATTTAATATGATTTAGGCTTCATATCACTTTGAATTTTTATGGTATATCCATTGATACTTTTCTAGCATATACAGCTATGCCCAACTCTTCGTTATATTGTTTTTGCAAAGTCTTATATTCTTTTAATATTAACGATTTTTTTATAATTCATATATTTACTGTACGGAACCCTCTGAACGCGTGTAATTCATTCTCGCACTTGGCCGTTCATTTTTGTCTGAAATGAGAAAAAACTAAATGTGTGCTAGAGATTAATGGAATCGGCGGCTATGAACATGCTTCCAATGTCTGATGTGAAATGGACTACCACCTTGATGTTTTTTTGTAGCCAAGAGATGTCATATAAAACAGTTATATGAAGCAAAACTTTCAAGCTCATTTTTTTCAGCATTTGCTTATTAGAAACAAATTTATTGTCATTTGCATTTAGATCAAAATTTAAAACAAAGGTTATTTCTCCGTCTTTCTTATAAGATCAAAAAAAAGTGATAACATATATGTATACATTTAGGAATACCAAAAGAAATCTAAACCAATCAATTTAACAAACTGTAAATCTATTTTTAATAATTTCCAACATAGTGGAAAGGTGTTTATGACTTCAATTTGTCTGTCCGTCAGTTCGTTTGGAGGTCTATTTGAACTGTCTTTTTCGTAAATATACTCGAATTGCCCTGAATTTTTTGGATGTCATTGGCCTTCATTATATCACGATCGCAATTATAGTTCCTTAACAAGAACGATCGAAAGCATTCCAGTGCATTATAATCAATGAGAAGAAATCGTGTATCAAGTTCATTTTAATGATTCAAGCACAATAAAATCAATATACATTTATTAAGTTCAGTAAAACATGCATTCTGTAGAAAACAGGGTGCAAAACACTCATTATTCATTTTCAAGGTCACACAAAAGAATTCCGTTACATAATAGTCTAAAAGTAAAAACAGTTTGCAGTGTGTTTCAGTTCTGTTACACTATTTTTAATTTAATAAAATTGATATAAATTACTTTGTCTTACTACGAGATACTTGTTGCACAACATGATGTGCATAGAATTTATTATTCATTTACAGGGATACACAAATGACTCCGTTACAGTGTTGGATTTGGGAGTAATATGTATTAGCAATAATTGCTCGAAGTACGACTTTATTTATAGCATACATGCTAAATTTCAACTAATATTTTGCTTAATGTATGATGTATATAAATATTTTCGATCCTATACAACGCTATACAAAAGAATTCGTAAGTATTGCGCAGTATCAGCATAAATGGCTTAAAAAGGTGGTGTTCTATGCCGATGGTGTGTATCTGTGATCGTCTGCTGTAAATAATGTGTCCGTATTAAATAAGTTCTTTTAATAAGATGAAAGTTTTATTCTTCCAAAGTATATATATCTTGCTAATGAAGTTAAATCGATATTTAGTTCACATATTAAAATAATATGTGATATCTGGCGACGATGTATGGAATGAAAAAGTATCGGATTCACGCACATTAGATGTCGAAGACTGCCAAGGTAAAAAATTCTTTTTGTATTTATGTTTAAAGAAGATTAAAAATGGAGCAGTTGGTTCAAAGTTTAATTGAACAAAATAAAATTTTACTAGAGAAATTAACCTCTTTTGCCGATCCGAAAACGCAAGAAGCTAAAGTTTCAGTTCAATTTGAAAAATTTGATGAAACGAATGAAGCTTTTGATTCTTTTTTAGAACGCTTCGAAGCTTTCATGGATATTCAAAATGTTCCGGATGGCAAACGTGGGAAAGTTTTTATTTCTAGTTTGTCAGCAAAATTATATAATTTGTTGAAAAACCTGCTAGCTCCTGACAATCCTTCCGATAAAGATTACCTCATTCTAAAAAATACATTAAAAGCTCATCTCACTCTGACGCCGCTTATAATTCCTAGTAGGCATGTGTTTCTAAATCGTAAGCAACGGGAGGGGGAAAGTGTCAGTGCTTTTATGGCTGAACTTCGCTCCTTGGCAATTCCTTGTCAGTATAAACAGGAAATGTTGAACACGATGTTACGGGATGTTTTCGTAAGCGGGTTAAGGGATAGAGCAATATTAGATAGACTTTTTGAGGAAGATGATATAGATATTGAGAATACCTTGAAAATTGCTTTAGCTATGGAGAAAGCTATGAAAGGGACAAATGAGATAATGGGTAAATCTTTAGAAATTAAAGAATTTAGCGTGAGGAAAAATAATGAGCAGTCAAAATTTGTTTCGCAAAAGAAAAACTTTGGAAGACAAAATCTTTCGGGAAAGAAAGTTAAAACGAGCTGTACACGGTGTACAGCAACGGATCACGACAAATATTCCTGCAGATTTAAATTAGCTAAGTGTCATTTTTGTCAAAAAATCGGGCACATTCGAAAAGCTTGTTTTGCAGCGAAAAAAGGTTTAAAAGTGAACACGGTAAAACAAAAGCAGGTAGATACCCTGTATTCTAGTGAAAATGTTATCCCAATGTATTCTTTTGATTTGAACTCGCTGAAAGAGGAGGAGCAAAGAAAACCTCCAATTATGTTAACAGTAAATATTGAAAATAAACCTGTGAGTATGGAACTTGATACTGGAGGGGCCGTCTCGGTAATGAGCATAAAACAATTTCGTGAGATTTCGAAAAAAAAGAATTCAACCCACAAAAGTAGTTTTTAAAACATACAAAGGTGAAATAATTGTACCTTTGGGTTTTGTCACTGTTGATGTTGAATACAAAAATCAAAAATTTAAATTAAATTTGTACATTGTTAAGGAAAATTTGGATACAATTTTTGGCCGCGAATGGCTATATAGTATAAATTTAGACTGGAATTCTATAAAAGCAGTAAGAACATCTTATGACTATAATTTGAGTAAATTGTTAGAAGAGTATAAAGAGCTTTTTGACGATAAGTTAGGGGAAATTAATAATTATGAAGTAAAGTTAGAACTTAAATCTGATGCAGTGCCAAAATTTTGTAGAGCTAGACCTGTAACCTTTTCTTTAAAAGACAGGATTGAACAAGAAATTGATAGGCTTGAAAAGGAAGGCATCATAGAAAGAGTAGAGACCTCTGATTGGGCAACACCAGTTGTCCCGGTTGTAAAAACAGATGGGTCTATACGCCTATGTGCAGATTATTCTGTTACCGTAAACCAAAATATTATGGTACAGCAACATCCTTTACCAAAATTAGAGGAAATTTTTTCAAGCTTAAATGGGGGTAAACATTTTTCAAAAATCGATTTTAAACATGCATATTTACAAATGAAAGTACATCCAGATAGTCAAAAGATCTTAACGATAAATACACATAAGGGATTATATGTATGTAAAAGACTAATGTACGGTTTAAATTCTGCTCCAGCGATTTGGCAAAGATATATTGATGGTCTTTTCCAGGGGATGGAAGGAATCAAAGTTTTTATGGATGATGTTAGAGTGACTGGATCAGATGATAAGTCACACTTAGAGGCTTTAAGAAATTTTTTTCAGAAATGTAAAGATCATGGGCTAAAATTAAATTTAGATAAGAGTAAATTTTTTCAAAAAGAAATTCAATTTTTAGGGCACAAAATAGATGCAAACGGTATACATAAGACTGATGAGAAAATTTCTGCGATTTCAAAAGCTCCTAGACCCACTAACGTACCGGAAGTACAAAGTTTTTTAGGGCTTGTTAACTTTTATGGAAAATTTTGTCCTAATTTGGTTACAATAGCGAATCCTTTGTATAAACTAACACAGAAAAGTGTGATATGGCTTTGGTCAAAGGATTGTCAGGAAGCTTTTGAAAAAATTAAAAATGAAATTTGTTCTCCGCGTGTCCTAATGCATTATGATCCATCACTGCCATTGATATTGGCAACTGACGCATCTCCTGTAGGAGTAGGGGTGGTTCTTTCCCACTCTTTACCTGATGGAACGGAAAGACCAATAGCTTTCGCCTCCAGAACCCTCACAAAAACTGAGCAAAAATATGCTCAGATTGATAAAGAAGCACTAGCAATTGTGTGGGGTGTCAAAAAATTTTATCTTTACCTAAAAGGGAGACGATTCACATTATTAACTGACCACCAACCTTTAGTAGCCATCTTCGGATCGAAGAAAGGTCTTCCAGTTCTGGCAGCGAGAAGATTGTTACATTATTCTTTAGTATTACAATCTTTCCAGTTTGACATTAAGTATCGTAATACAAAACAACATGGTAACGCTGACTTTCTGTCTAGGCTGCCGTCCACCTCTGAACAGCTAGACGTTAAAGATGAAATTGATCTATTTCAGTTAGCACAAATCGAAACTCTTCCTGTCACAGCTAGAGACTTAGCAAAAGAAACTCTGTTATATGCAGACCTCGCCCCATTGCTTAATATTTTACAGAATGGAGGAATTTTAAGAGGGAGAGAAGCAGAATATAGTCTACAAGATGATTGTGTCATGTTAGGCCAGCGTGTGTGCGTTCCCAAAAAGTATCAGGCTCAGGTGCTTGAAGAGTTACATCATGATCATCTGGGTGCTGTTAAGATGAAAGCTATCGCTAGATCGTATGTTTATTGGAAGAACATCGATAAGGATATAGAAAATTGCTCAAAGAATTGTGTAGACTGTGCTCGGTACAAAACCGACCCACAGAGAGTAAAGGTGCATTGCTGGGAGTATCCTAGTGCACCGTGGCAACGTATTCACGTAGATTTTGCTGGGCCTATCTTTGAATATATGTTCCTGATTATAGTAGATGTTCATTCCAAGTGGTTGGAAGCTTATCCAATGAAATCCACCACAGCAACCAAAACCATCGAATGCTTAAGAGATTGTTTCGCTCGATTTGGATTGCCACTCATGCTGGTAAGTGACAACGGTCCACAGTTTACATCATTTGAATTTGAGATGTTTATGCGTAATAACGGTATTAAACACAAGACCACTGCGCCATTTAAACCATCTAGCAATGGGCAGGCCGAAAGATACGTCTTTACAGTCAAACAATCTCTAAGAGAAATGCAAAATTACAGTGGCACAATACAACAAAAATTAAGTACGTTCCTTATGCAATACAGAAAAGCTCCAAACCTCACGACACTTCATAGTCCAGCCATGCTTATGTTGAAGAGAGAGATTCGGACGAGAATCGATCTGCTGCGTCCTGATTTTAAGAGTAGAGTGGAAGAAAAAGTTCGTAAAGGAACTTATGAATTCTCGGATAGAGGATTCCAAATTGGCGACAATGTCGCTGTACGAAATTACCGGCAAGGCGACAAGAGATGGATGTTTGGAAAAGTTGTTAGAAAAGATGGACAGCTACATTACACTGTCGATGTAAATGGCCAATTGTGGCGTAGACATGTCGATCAAATACGGGATGGAGGAGACATCGAGGAAAAAGAAAGAGATCTCCGACGATCGTTTTCAAAACCTGCCATTCCTGTGCAAGATGCTGATGTTCCGACAACTAGTGCTAAGTTAGCACAATCACCCACTAGTGTGGAGGCGGAGACGAGTGATGCAACGCCAGTCTCAGTTACTACATCAGAGCATGCTCCATTCAGTGTCCACGGTTCAACTCCAACACCACAACCAGTTCGCCGATCTACTAGAATCCGGAGACCTCCTCAGCGATTGGACTTGTAGTAGAAGTTTTAAGGTACTATTACACGTGCGCTGCTGCAGGTGTCAAATCGCAGGCGTCTCCATGTAATCCTATGGGACCAAGGGAGTCGCCTGGTAGCGCGCGATTCTCTTTTGTCGGAGCGTCTTTGACGCGTGGAACGAAGCGAGTCGCCGGCAACAGCCAATCAAATGCTTGGAAATCCAAATGATGGTAAAAATTCTTCTCGAACAGCCAATGAAATGCTAAGAACACGAAAAAACGCAGGCGATTTTTGTCGCTTCCAATTTTTACGTGTAATAGCACTTTTAGAAGGGAGGAGATGTGGTGTATTTAACTGTAACCGCAACTTAAGTAAAAATGTAAATAGAATGTTTTTAGGTAAGCGGCAATGGTGTTCTATGCCGATGGTGTGTATCTGTGATCGTCTGCTGTAAATAATGTGTCCGTATTAAATAAGTTCTTTTAATAAGATGAAAGTTTTATTCTTGCAAAGTACATATATCTTGCTAATGAAGTTAAATCGATATTTAGTTCACATATTAAAATAATATGTGATAGCTTAAAAAGGACTTTTAATTGTTTTATGTACTTCCATGTCGAACAATATTTAGTGAAATAAGAGATGTTCGCACAATATTTAAAAAAATATCCTATACAGTGCTACGCAAATAACTGAATACATAGCCTCTTAAGGATGATAATGTCTGAAAATAAATTTCAGTAGTTTTAATCATAAGTAATTTTTAGCTCACTAAATGGCACATATAAAAATCGTTGGTAATATACAGAGCAGTATAAAATAAATAAAAAAAAATTGTAATTTAAGAAATTACCCCAACCATTTGAAAAATGTTTCACTCGATACATTCATCTATCATTTTAAGCTAAATACCAGTTGTTTTATTGTGTATTATCCGTGCCACTGCTATAAATGACTTTATACATGCTGCAATTTGAAGGTACGGTTCGTTTAAGTTATATCACTCTATTGTCGCCAAGCATAAAAGTTGGCGACGAAAGAAACATTTCAAACTACTTAACATTGTTGGTGCAAAAGTAATCATTATTAAAATACAGCTTTGGCATATACTGTTATTTTCCTGGTTAGAACCGACCGATAGTAAAACGCCATGGCTAGTGGATTGGTCGCCCTGGCGACATGATGTTTTACAATTAATCGGTTCGGCATTAAATTGCTTCCTTTTTCGTGATCGCCTTTCAACACGTAATTGGTTTTCAGCGGCTCAATAATCTTTTGATTTTATCATTTTCTGCATTGAAAGACGTTTTTGCGCCAAACCAAATACAGTATTACTCAGTTATCCCGTCGACCAATTTCGCCAAATGATACGAATCGCCAAACTAATAAGCAACTTATACATGTTGACTAAATTTTTATTTTAAATAGCAAAAGAAGAAATAAAAAAAAAAAATAATTGTAATTTAAGAAATTACCCCAACCATTTGAAAAATGTTTCACTCGATACATTCATCTATCATTTTAAGCTAAATACCAGTTGTTTTATTGTGTATTATCCGTGCCACTGCTATAAATGACTTTATACATGCTGCAATTTGAAGGTACGGTTCGTTTAAGTTATATCACTCTATTGTCGCCAAGCATAAAAGTTGGCGACGAAAGAAACATTTCAAACTATTTAACATTGTTGGTGCAAAAGTAATCATTATTAAAATACAGCTTTGGCATATACTGTTATACTTGTAAGACTTTGGCATATATTGTTTGATTTTACAGAGCAGAATTTTGGTGATGGAGGTTTTAAACCAAAATCGATCGCAGCAGATGCATCTGTGAATGGGTCCATCAGACATCGAATCAAAAAAGTTTTTTCCCAGTTTTTCCCAAGCCGATTGCTTTTTAGTTTTCTTTTTAGGTGGTGGAAAATCAAGAGTAATAGCTATAACATTTTCCGGCTTGTTAGAATCACTATTGGCACTCAAATTTTCCTGGTTAGAACCGACCGATAGTAAAACGCCATGGCTAGTGGATTGGTCGCCCTGGCGACATGATGTTTTACAATTAATCGGTTCGGCATTAAATTGCTTCCTTTTTCGTGATCGCCTTTCAACACGTAATTGGTTTTCAGCGGCTCAATAATCTTTTGATTTTATCATTTTCTGCATTGAAAGACGTTTTTGCGCCAAACCAAATACAGTATTACTCAGTTATCCCGTCGACCAATTTCGCCAAATGATACGAATCGCCAAACTAATAAGCAACTTATACATGTTGACTGTGTTTAATATCATTGAATGCGATATTCACGTTCATTCATTTCTTTGGCTTCGGCTTTTTCCGTATCTGTTAATTTCCGTCTACCCATTTTTAAATTTGTTAGTTTTCTCCTTTATTACAATGATTTTAACCATTTTAATTTACTATTCAAATAAAAATTCTTCTAAAAGTAAAGAATTTAATTTAAATTCAAATAAAAACTCTTCTAAAAGTAAAGAAATTAATTTAAATTCAAAAGTGACCACATCATTCAAAAGTGGTAACATCATTCAAAAGTGGTAACATCATCGGGTCCATTCTCCCGAAAACAACAACCATTTTTCAAATGGTTAAAAAATCACTTTATGATTGTTTAAGTACGCGTATTGTGTTTAATATCATTGAATGCGATATTCACGTTCATTCATTTCTTTGGCTTTGGCTTTTTCCGTATCTGTTAATTTCCGTCTACCCATTTTTAAATTTGTTAGTTTTCTCCTTTATTACAATGATTTTAACCATTTTAATTTACTATTCAAATAAAAATTCTTCTAAAAGTAAAGAATTTAATTTAAATTCAAATAAAAATTCTTCTAAAAATAAAGAATTTAATTTAAATTCAAAAGTGGTAACATCATTCAAAAGTGGTAACATCATTCAAAAGTGGTAACATCATCGGGTCCATTCTCCCGAAAACAACAACCATTTTTCAAATGGTTAAAAATTCTAATGTATTTCTGTATTCTGATAGAAATTACTGAAGTGGAGTTTTCAACCTACTATGCATTTTCTTATTTGAATATTTTTTAGCATACTATGAAGAAAATTTATAAATATGTATATTAAATACAGGGCTGTGCAGAAGGATTGGACACTTTTCCTGCTGTAGAAGGTAATAGCTTGGTCTGGTTTTCAAATTTGTTAGGTCTTTTCTAAGATGTTTCCTTAGATATATTTTTTACCTTATTTAAACAGCAAAGTTTCATTGGAAAATTCTGAAAATATTTTTTTTTAATCGAAAATTTCATATAGCCTTAAGTAAATTAAAATTGCATAATGTACCAACAAATTTATGTAAAGCATTTTTGAGATGCCAACGTCAATATTTCTTTTTATTAATATTCTCAACTTGTAGTTTAAACATAAAGTTATATAAATCCAAATATTCTGTCTTCAAACGGCAACAAACGTCTCAATGATGTGTTGACATTTTCATGTCAAAATATTTATCGAGTCCCTAGAGGCAAACTACAAAATTTTTGTCTATGGAATCATCGTTACTATGACAACCCGCTTTTCAAAATAGTTAAAACTTCAAAATCTTTGTCGTATTTGGAAAAGGGAACAAAAATAAAATAGAACCCGAGTAATATGATTTCACAGAAAAGGATCAAAAACAAGATTTTAATTTTAAAAAAAAATCAATTAAAACCGCATTATTTAAGTCTAATAATCGTAGAAAATAATATCCCGTATAATATTTAGTGGATATAAACATATATAATTGCCATAAAAACTTTTTTTTCAAATATAATTTTTTTTTTTTTTTTTTTTTTTTAGAAACACTTGTGCTATAATATTCGTTAGTGTTATTCGAAACTAGAAATCTGAAATAATTCAAAATATTTGAAAGCCTTTATTTCAGACAATTTGAAAATTATGAAAATTTCGCTCTAGTCCTCTTTCATAAAAAAGTGATATATTTGATCTATAATAATGTTTAGTGTTATCTGTAATTAAAAAAATATTACAAAAAAACTGTAATTTAAATGATTACAACGACTATTCGGAAAATGATATTTTCAAAAAAATTCTATATTTAAATTAATAACAATAATATCATTTTTAGGATGATTATAACGAGTCATATATTACGTACGCCGTGCATTAAACATTAATATTCATAGATCAATGATAATAAAAAAAACAGTAATTTTTAGATAGACAACTTTAACTGTAAATGTGCATTTTTATTGGATGGAGTTAATCAGACTGACTTCTGAAAGCCTCATATTACGCACGACATGAATTAAATATTAATATTCCTGGACCCATCACAAACAAATTTTAAATAAAATGTCAGTTTTGGGTCATTCCATGTCAAATGAGCAAAAATGTAAAAAAAGCCGTGGCTGCATTTTCATGTTTGTGTTCGGGTCCGCCGAATTATATTACGCTAATAATAATTAACATACATTTATTACGATACATCACATAACTTCACGCAGAAAAAAACATACACATATCTCAAGAACATAGAATAGAAGAATAATAAAAAGCATCATGTGAGTAAAGCATGGGAGTGAAAGTTGTAGTCCTTTTTTCACGATCTCTAACGGCTTGGTAAATACATAACACTCCTTCCCCCTAGGAATACAGGACATAATCTTCTAAATGTTTTGGTGAGGTTCGGAAGCGTTCAGAGCGTCGTAGAGTAGGAAGATCTGGTTTCTTAGTTTCAGGCTGACACACAGGATCGGACTCTGTTGGTGAATCGGGTGTAACTGGATCATTTTCTGGAGTTGGCGAAGGTGGAATAACAGGAGGCTCTGTAGACGTTTCCGCATCTTGCACACGGCTTCGAACCTGATCAACATGACGATTGTGAAGAATGCCGTCTACTAAATCTTGAACTTTATAGGATAATGGCCCTGTAGTTTCTGTAATTTTTGCTGGAATCCAAGTTGGCCCTGAACTGTAGTTGCGAATGTACACGGGATCGTTCTCTTGAAATTGTCGTAGTCGTTTGTTTTTGTCTGCTTCAGCTAACTTCTCCTTTTTGATCTTCATATCTTTATTGAGATCAGGGTGTAATCTGTCCAACAATGATGTTAAACGACGATTCATTAGAATTTCAGCCGGTGATTTACCAGTAGTGGTACATGGTAAGGTATGCTGAGCAAACAGAAATCTTGCTAGGCGAGTCTTCCAATTACCTTGAATGATCCGTTTCAAAGCGTGCTTTGTAGTAGCCACCATTCTTTCTGCCTGGCCATTGGAGGATGGATGATAGGGAGCTACAAAAATAGGTCGAATCTGGTTTCGTCTTAAGAAGTGTTGAAATTCAGCGGATCTAAACGTTTTACCATTATCAGATGCGACTGAATCTGGAAGTCCATGCGTGGCAAAAATAGATCTTAGGTTGTCAATGGCAGCCGAAGACGACATGGAGGAAACTGGTACAACCTCTAGCCACTTGGAGTGAGAATCAACTAAAATGAAAAAAGTTTTCCCTTGAAAAGGACCGGCGAAATCTACATGAAGGCGAGACCATGGCTTTTCTGTCCATTCCCAAGGATGTATAGGAGCTTTGTCAGGAGCTTTCTGATTTTCTTGGCACATATTGCAAGTCTTAACAGTATTCTCAATGGCACTATCTATGTTAGGCCACCACACGTAACTACGCGCCAGACCTTTCATTCTGACTATACCAGGATGTCCATTATGAAGGAGCACGAGAACTTGATTCTGGAGTGCAGTAGGTACGACAACTCTACTACCCCATAAGACACAATCTTGATGAACACTTAGTTCATTACGACGATTAAAGAAGGGTTTGAATTTTATGTCAGTCATTTTGGCAGGCCAACCATTTAAAATCATCAAGGAAATTCTGGATAGTATCGGATCTTTTTTAGTAGCCGAAGACAGCAACTTGGCATCTAACTGCGTTACAGGACATGACTCTAGCAACAGAACTTCAGTCGGGGCAGGAATATCAAGTTCAGGAGTATGTATAGGTAATCGGCTTAGAGCATCGGCATTAGCTATTTCTTTACCTTTCCTATATTCTATTTCATAGTCATATGCAGCTAAAATTAAACTCCATCTAAGTACCCGGGGTGAAACCATTTGTGAAACCGGTTTATTTGGATTGAAAAGCCCTAAAAGTGGTTTATGGTCAGTTATAATTTTGAATCTACGCCCCTGAAGATACTGATTAAATTTTTTGACAGCAGAAATTATGGCAAGAGCTTCCCTATCTGTCTGACTGTAATTCCTTTCTGGTTTTGACAAAGTACGAGAATGGTAAGCAATAGGGGATTCTTTACCATTAGGTAAAACATGACTTAAGACGGCCCCTACTCCCTTAGACGAAGCATCGCATGTTACAGTTACCGGAAGTGTTTCATCAAAATGTGTTAACACGACATCTTTTTTTAATAACTCTTTTGCTGCTTTATAAGCCTTATCATGCTTAGGCGTCCAACGCCAAACTCTGTCATTTCGGAGTAACTCATGCAATGGTTCTAAGCAATCCGATCTATTTTTTAGGAAACAGCCATAAAAATTTAACATTCCTAAAAAGGCTTGCAATTCAGTTTTATCTTTTGGAGTTGGTGCCTCATGAATAGCCTTCACTTTATCAAAACTCGGTTGAATTCCCTTCCGATTTACACGAAATCCCAATAATTCAATTTCGGGAAATGCGAATTTACACTTTTCACGTTTAAGATGAATTCCAGAATCTCGCAAGCGTTCTAGAACTTGTTTTACCTTTAAATTATGGTCTTCAACATTTTTTCCTTGAATAAAAATGTCATCTAGGTATGGCAGTACGCCATCAATACCTGCTAGTAGTTCTTCCATTCTTTTTTGGAAAATCGCCACAGCGACAGAAACACCAAATGGAAGCCTATTAACTTTGAATAATCCCTTATGGGTATTTAATGTTAGTATTCTGGAAGTTTGATCATCAACCGGAAGTTGCAAATATGCTTCAGAAAGATCCAATTTTGAAAAAACTGTACCACCCGTCATAGTAGCCAGAACTTCATTTACCGTCGGAAGCGGATAAGTAAACGGTTTTACTGCTTGATTTACCGTGCTACGGTAATCGCCACACAGTCTGATACGACCATTTTTCTTTAGAACCGGAACTACGGGCGTTGCCCAATCAGAATATGAAACAGGTTCTAAAATTCCTTTTTTAACCATTTCATCTATTTCAATAGTTACTTTATTTCGAAGGGCAAAAGGCACATTTCTAGCTTTTAGAAATTTTGGTGAACACTTTTCATCAATTTTAATTGATACCGGAGGCCCCTTAAATTTCCCCAGCGATTCATTAAAAACATTACGGTATTCGTGTAATATAGAATCTAAAGAACAAATAGAAATTTTATTAACATTTTCATTAGAAATTAAATTTAAATTCAAGGCATTAAACCAACTCCTGCCTATTAATGATTTACCTTTCCCCTCAACGACTAAAAGAGGTAAATTAACATTACTAGACTTATAAGTAACATTAACATCAAAATATCCAGCAAGATTTAATTTTTCAGAACTCCATGTTTTAAGAGATTGATCCGAAACAGAATGTAAATATGGAGGTTTAACTGGCCATAATTTAACATAAGTATCATAACTTATAATAGAATGCAAGGACCCGGAATCAATTTCCATTTTATGTGGAATTCCATTTAATTTAACAAATATATCATAAGGGGGGTAATCAGTAACAGCACTTACAGAATTTAAATTATTGATGCAATTATATTCATCATGAATAATATTTGACTTACCTGCATCGAATTTTTGCACTTTAAATGTTTTGGCTCCCTGTTTATTACTTTTTTTAGCATTACAAACTTTCGCGATGTGGCCAACACGACGACAGTAATTGCACGTCGCTTTAATAAACTTACACTCACCATAGGGATGATGATCGCCACATCGGTAACAGGGATTTTTCTTATTTTGCTTACCTTTACACTCCTGAACTTTTTTACCCGACACTTTCGGTTTGACGTAATTTACGGTACTAAGTAGCGTACCTCGAATTTCTGTAGATTGTTTCACAGCAGCTTCTCCTGCCAGAGCTAAATCTAAAGCCGAAGTCAAAGTAAGTCTAGGGTCTGAAAGAAGTTTTCGTTGAATTTCTTCGTCAAGAACACCACATACTAACCTGTCACGAAGCATAGAATCCAGTTGAGTTCCAAAGTTGCAATTTTCGGAAAGTCTTCTCAATTCGGCCATAAATTCAGAAATAGTTTCATTTTTCTGCTGGTCTCTTTTGTTAAATTTAAATCTGCATAGGATTTCAGAAGGCTTAGGGGAGAAATGTTCATCTAATTTTACCAGCAAGTCGGCAAAAGTCACTGCATTTGGGCTGTTAGGAGTGCACAAAGAGCGTATAACTGAATATAGTGCTGGACCCGAAACACTAAGAAAAATTGCCCGTTTTTTATCTGGTTCCGTTATGCTGTTAGCGGTGAAGAAGAAATCTAAACGTTCTTTATATTCAATCCAGTTCGTTTTCCCTACTATAAATTCTTCGAGCTTGCCAAACGACATTTTGAAGAAATTAAAAGAAAGTACCAAGAGTAATTACCAGTTCAGGAAACGTTGAAAGGAACCAAAAGAAAATAAATTATCACAGTTTTATTGCTCGTCGCCAGTTTCATGTTTGTGTTCGGGTCCGCCGAATTATATTACGCTAATAATAATTAACATACATTTATTACGATACATCACATAACTTCACGCAGAAAAAAACATACACATATCTCAAGAACATAGAATAGAAGAATAATAAAAAGCATCATGTGAGTAAAGCATGGGAGTGAAAGTTGTAGTCCTTTTTTCACGATCTCTAACGGCTTGGTAAATACATAACAAGATACATAACAAGATCATAGAATCCGATTTTAATAAAATTTGAGATACGTGTTCATTTCATATTCAAATGTATGTGTGCACAATATTTTAACGAAAAATAAATTATTTTATCAATTTTGGACATTTAAAAAACTTGTGATATAGAATGACTTGCGGATAATGGTCGAAAGTTGCAAGTTTCAAGTTCTATATTTTGAAAACTATTTAACAAAAATGAAGTGTTTTTATAATATTGAAATCTCTGGATATCAATCTTTATATTTATTGAGTAAGAATAATTTGGTAATATCATAATTAATCATAAATTGGTTGTAAATATTGAAATTTTGTAATTTTTTAAAAATTTTGAAATGTTATAAAAATCAAAGGATTTAAAAAACATCTGTGAAATTAATGCAAGATGTAGTACTATGTATGATGATCGAATTCTCAAAGTTTCAAAGTTGTTATTTATTTCCTTCATCTTCAAAAAAACTTAGAAACTTTTTAAAAAAAATGACAAAATCATAATTATTCCTCTTATGTTACCTCAAAAAAATAACTAAAGGACAGTTCCTACATCAACAATATTACACGTACATAAGAATCAATAAGTCCATGACACACTAAAAAAGTTTCAATACTGCCTTTTTAATTTCTAACATGACAAAAATGGGTTCAAAAAACTAATATTTGAGACATTCTAAAGACAATCTTTCTTTGAAAACACGCGCTTTTTTGCAAATTTCTTGCTAAAAAAGATGTTTGCTGCCATCTATGTTTGCTACTTGAATTTAAGATTAAAATACAGTTATTTTAAGAAGAAAATCGTTTTTCTTCTATACAAATTTAAAATATTCTTGAGGCAAAAATAAACTGAAAGCAAGAATAAAACTCCGTATACTTAAAATATACACTTTTATCTGTAATATCAAAGAGTTTAAAACTTTTAAAAGCTTTTATTCGTCTCCAAAAAAATGAAAAAAATGTTGACTTTTTAATCAGCAGTTTTCACTATTTATTTTTTTCTCATAAAGGAATGAAAAAGGGCAAGAATTAAATTATAGATGTATTAAATATATTCAATTAGCTATAATGGCAAAAAAAAATTTTAATTTGGAAAAAGTGTCCTTCATTTTAAAACATATAACTGAAATATTTTATTTTTTTCCACGATTTTTTTTATTATTTATTTATTTTTAAATTATAAAATAAAAATACAATTACTAAATTATACTAATCAGTTACTTATAGTTCATTCTTAAGTGTAAATAATTTTTATTACAATCTTTCCATTCCTACGGCAAATAATCAAACTTGAAATTTCAAGCATGTACACAAGACCTCGATTTCGTCTCAACTTTAATGTAATCTAGACACACGGCAGTGTGTCAGCCAAGTTCACAAAGTAAAAGGCGACACACCGGCCGTGGGTTATATTACCCGAACCATTTCGAACCACTTTTGACCCCTCAATCACTTAAATTCTATTTGACCTACACATTTGCAATTTTTTGTGTCGTGTAAGACCATCTTCTAATTTCCGAATCTAAAATATAAAAAAAAAAATCTTTTACCGATGACGAGAAATTGACGCCTGAAAACCACTGTTTTTACCACTGACTCACTCACTCACTCATAGAAATGTTTGACTACTTCCACGTGACTTAGGAAGTTGAAATTTGGTGTGAAGGTAGGTTATTGGATCTATAAATAGGAAAAAAACAGAAATCACCATTAATTAAACATTAATGGTTGGTTAGAGGATAAATTATTGGATTACAATGGAAGCTTATGAGAATTTCACAAAATACCAGTAATAGTGCCAAGTTGGCGTCACTTTTGGCGAGTATCAGGGTTAATCTCTGAAACTACCGAACCGATTTCAAAAGTAATGGTACCAAAATGATGGTATTCGCCCCGGTTCAAACATAGACTGTATCTTATGTCTGTGCCACTAACCAAAAGAGGGTTCAGAAGCGAAAAACATTCTAAAAATGTGATTTTTGTTTTACTGAAGGGCCTAGAAGCACAAAATTTGGCATGTTAATTATTTATAAGATGTAAATGATCACTAATGACATTTGCTAAAAAAATATCAAATTTAAATGGGTGAAAATCCGCGAAGAGCGTTCTAAAAAAGTTCGAAATACCAATTTTAAAACAATCTCAGCAAACAACAAACCGATCTTAAAAGTAATGATATCAAAATGATGATGACAGTCTTTGCACCAACATAAGATATATCTTATGTCGATTACACTAACCCAAAGGAGGTAAAAGAGCATAAAAACATTCTAAAAATGCGATGTCTGTATATTAAGGGACTAGACTGGAAACATAAAGTTTGGCATTTTAGAGTTATTTCGCGAAATATCAGAAATAGTGCCAAGTTGGCGACACTTTTGGCTAGTATCGGGGCTAATCTCTGAAACCACCGAACCGATTTCAAAATTAATGATACCAAAATGATGGTATTCGCCCCGGTTCAAACAAAGGCTATATTTTATGCGTATACAATTAACCAAAAGAGGGTGAAAAAGCAAAAAAATTCTAAAAATGCAACTTTTGTGTTACTAAAGGACCTAGAACTATAAGATTTGGCATGTTAATTATTTATAAGATATAAATGATCTCTAAGGGCATTTGATAAAAAATACGGAATTAAAAAGGGGTGAAAATTTGCGAAAATGTGCGAAAAGCGTTCTAAAAATGTTCTAAATTGGGATTTTTAAGCAATTTCAGCAAACAACAAACGATCTTAAAAGTAATGATATCAAAATGATGGTGATAGTCCTTGCTTCAATATAGGCTATATCTTATGTCGATTCCACTAACCCAGAGAAAATAGAAAACTAGTCGTTGGGGGCCACCGTAATACTTACCCATCATGGATATGTATATGAAAATAAAACATGTGAAAACTATTTATACAATGCATTGCAATTCATAAACAAAATTTAAATATTGTTAATATACATGGTAATGCTCTATTAAAGAACTGATGATTGCCGATTTCGACAAATTATATAAAACGCCAAACTACTCAAGTAGTACCGAACTGCGTAAAAGAAACATCCTTATAACTCCAAAAATAATAACTCTATTAACTAAAAATTAACTGCGTCTTATGTCCAATTAAAATATACCTCTGAATTGAAATTTGAATCAAATACAGGGCCATGAAAAATCGAAGAATGTGGAAAACAGGATTAAAAATATCTCAGCAACTAATAATCCGATCGACTTCGTTCTATATGCAAAATGTGTGATATTTTATTGCCTTTTACGTCCATTCCTTAGAACAAAAAAATTCGAAAATTTTTATGTACCTTTCATCAGAACGAAATCTTCGAGAATCCGAAAAAAATAGTTCCGGATAATCGAGGTTGCTGATATTAAATAGGTTTCGTCCCATTCTTACATACTAACTGCATACAAAATTTCAATTCTCTATTTCAATTCGTTCGGGAGATAGAGCGTTTACAGACAGACAGACAGACGGACGGCAAAATTTTGTTTCTAAAAATATGTTTTTCGGAATCTCTACTATCTAAAACGTGTAAATCCGTCAAAATTTTTTTTTCGATTTTCAAAACGATTGCAAAACCTACCCTATACTAGGTATGATGGGTAAGTAAAAGCGTTCTAAAAATGTGATGTCTGTATGTTAAGGGCCTAAAAACATAAAATTTGGCATGTTCATTAATTATAAGATATAAATGATCACTAAGAACATTTGTTAACAAATACAAAATTTAAAAGGGGTAAAAATGCGCGAAAAGCGTTCTAAAAACTTTCTAAATAGCAATATTTAAGCAATCTTGTGTAGTTAGCGAACCGATTTAAAGAAAAAAAAAAAGATGCCAAAATGATGGCGACAGTCCTTGCTCTAACAAAATTATTGGATAAATTACCAGATTACAATGGGAATCTATGGGAATTTGGCAAAATACCAGAAATAGAGCCATGTTAGTATGATTTTTGGTGCGTAATTTTTGTCGTCAATATAGCGATATTTCGCCAAGTTGGCTACAAACATTTTTGGTCGACGAAATAATCAAGTAGTACCCAATCACGTAAAAGAAACATCCTTATTAGTGGAATTTAAAGGAACATAAGCAGTCCTAATGTTAAATTTTTTAATTTGACTGAAAAAAAACAGTGAATAAATGCAGGAAAAAGCTGAAATTAATATTAAATAAAACTAATTTAACCTACTTATTTCAAAAAGGAAACAAATACCTACTTATTTGACAAAAAATAATGATATCCTATCAAAAACATGAATGTGAAAAAATGCCAAGTTCGTTAAAGGTTTCGCTCATAAAAGAAGTGATTTGACAAAAAATAATTGATATCCTGTCAAAAACATGAATGTGAAAGAATGCCAAGTTCGTTAAAGGTTTCGCTAATAAAAGAAGTGAGATGTAACTGCAAACCAAGTTCTTTCGGAGCTCCTTAAATCATAACTCCTGTCATGCATAATATTATTCAATTGCTTAAAATGATTTGTTAAGTTACTTGTTATTCAATAGAGCGACTTGGCAAGTTTTCAGTTACCAACTTTAATCTTTAAGTCGGAGTTAGAGATGTAAATTTTCCGGAAAAATATAAGTGGCAGAAAAAAACTGGTTTTTTACCGGTTTTTTTCGGAAAAAAACGGAAAAATTGGAAAAATTGATTTTTCATGACTGTTTCTCCCAAATAAATTATATTTTCTTAGAAAATATTAAATAATAAACATTTTTTCCCATTTATATGTATTAAATGAAAATTATTTTCACTTTATATATCAAAATAAAAAGAAAGTAGCAAAGCCTACTTTTAAAAGTTTAGTTTTTTTTTTTCCCACAGCCTAAGAATTTTTATTAAATGCTATTGTTTGTTATATCATGTCTCTGTTGAAATGATTTTTCAGTTACATGTTTAACTACCATGTAAATGTAATTACATGACCTAATGTAAAAACCTGAGCCAATATGTCTGCAGTTTGGAATGAAATAAATTATGCATTCCATTTACATAAGTATAGTTTTTAAGTAAATGATACTAGTTTAAAGAAATTCTTGCAGTTTTGTCATTATTATGAATATCAGTATTCAAAAATTCCATTGTTTGTTTAAAAAATTTATATTTTTACATTATTATTATTTTTTCTTAGAATTATAATTTTATTTCCTTTATAAAATATGTTTAGTTTTGGTATAGCTTTCCAATCTCAACTCAAAAAAGTTTTGATTTAGTTTTATAATCTAAATTCAAACAAAACTAAGTTTTACTTTGGCTTAACTAAAAAATAGCGTAAGATTTATTGACTGTTAGATTTTTACTCACTAAAACCTGATTTTTTTTTTTTTTTTTTTAGTTTAATTAAATGCAATTGTTTTCTTTTTACTCTGAAATCTGTTATTCTATTCTTGAGTAAGAAACCATATTCAATAATGTTTCCACATGGTAATTTTATATTTCTAAGAGTGGAACTCAAAAGTTATGAAAAAAGAACGCTACAAATAGAAAATGCTCACTATTTGAGGAATTAACAAAAGCAGTTACATACAGAGATAAACTTCTAGTGTGCTTTAGAAAAATACAAAAATTCAAAGTTTAATCAAGAGGTAAAGTATAATTTGGAATATAGTTACTTGTAATAAAATATGGGGGGTTTTTTCATCGCAGTTGTACTTTTCTAATGCAAACTGCCCATGTTTTTGCAACATTACTGTACATTATGGAGGTAAAATGGAGGTCAATTTTAGATTCAACACCTTGAAAAAACATTCAATTAATCAGCTATAACGAAATCTTGAAAAATGCAGCATAGTAGTGCCACCTATAGAGCAATTTACACCAAAAACTAAACAACATTAATATATATCAGAAACTGTCTGAAGCTGTAGTTTGATTTTTTTAAAAATCGACCTTGAGGTAAAGCTATTGCGATAATCATGAATAATGCAGCATAGCAGCGTCATCTGTTGAGCAATTTACACCAAAAAGTAATGAGCACGAAGTTATGTCAAAGATTAACTTAATCTGAAATTTTATAAAAATACATACATTAGTTTGAGATAGAACTATTGTGATAATTATGAATAATGCAGCATAGCAGCGCCATCGGTTGGGCGATATACACTAATAAATAAACATCTCGAGTTTATATCAAGGTGTAACTGAATCTAAAGTTTTGTGAAATTATGTGCATCAGTTCTTGAGATACAGTGCCCATAAAATTTGTCACATACAGACTCACAGAGTGACAGATATTTTCCAAAAACCATCAAAACGTGTTCAGGACCTTCTAAAACGTTTAAATACACCAAAAACTGGAAGTCAAAATTTTCACGAATTCAATACTTACTTCCTGAAAAGATAGATTAAAGTAATAAATGCATACTTCAAAATTTTACGTTGAATTTTTAATTTTATCATTTCCATTAATCGGCATATTATTGCAATAATTTTACACATGAATTAATTTTTAAAAAGAGAAGTTGCATTTAATTGCATATCTAGGTTTTTTTCATGTAATCATGTTTTTGTGAAATTGTGAACTTTTTGTATATACTTGTACAAAATATATTCAGAATTTTTGAATAAGAAATTATTACTATATTTAGGTTCCTATTTAGACATTTTAATAAGGTTATTTACATACATATATGCAACTTAATAAGATTCAGCTGCTGTATGGCATGAGATTTTTTTTTCTTCAATCACTGCACTTGTGAAAGATTCAATTTGTTGATTAAACTTTTTCTGAAATGTCTATTTACAAGAGAAATTTTGCAAAGGGTCTTGTGTTTCAAACAAGAAAAAAATGTGAAGGATCCTTTCAAGTCTTCTCAAACAGATTTCTGCTCAGAGATCAGATTACCCACATTAAAATTTTCATGTGAGACACTCAACATAAAAATAAATAAAATAAAAAGTATGAGAATGTAGTTATTACAAAATTTTCACTATATTATTTCATAAACGAAATTTCAATTTTTCCAGTTCGGAAAAATTGAAAAATAAGCCTTCGGAAAAAAACTGAAAAAAACCGGTTTTTTTCCCAATTTTTCCGGTTTTTTTCCGAGCATTCCCATCTCTAGTCGGAGTACAATTTAATCTAGAATCTGATTAACAAAGATCTAGTCAATCGAGTGTTCGAATAAGTATATTGAAGTTAAGGTACTGATAAATTAAGGAAGGGATCAACTTTAATTTCTGATCAACTAAATAGAAAAAATTGAATAAGAGAAAACTTGCTAAGTCGCTCTATTGAATAACAAGTAACATAACAAATCATTTTAAGCAATTGAATAATATTATGCATGACAGGAGTTATGATTTAAGGAGCTCCGAAAGAACTTGGTTTGCAGTTACATCTCACTTCTTTTATTAGCGAAACCTTTAACGAACTTGGCATTCTTTCACATTCATGTTTTTGACAGGATTTTTTATACTGAAATAAACTATTCTGAACTCTACTACTTTGCGTTTCCTCGTAAATGATTGTGATCTACTTATATGATGATTTTCAATAAAATCTGTGACATGTTAGCCACACCTGATTTGCTCATTTGGTGTGGAATGACCCTTTTACAATTTTCGAAACTGTAAATATTTAAACTTCTTAACATCGCAACATTTCAAATTTTTACACCGTTGCGTAGAGAGAAAAATGTATTTTTTAATGAAATTTGTTTGAAATCTCTATCACAATTTGTTTTTAAATTATTAAATTTAAAAAAGTTTGGAAACAGAAATATTTCGTTTCTGGACATTAAATTTGGATCAATCAGAAAACGAATAAAATAAAAAAACAGAAGTATTCCATTTTTGGACAGTAAACTTGGACCAATTAGGAAACGAATAAAATAAAAAAAGTTGCGGAAATCAAGGAATAAAAATATTCAGATATACTTCAGATTTCCCAATTCTCTACAGAGTACAACAACTATTTTCCCAAATACTTAATAAACGTAAAGAAAAAAGTTTTTTTTTTTTTTTTTTTTTTTTTTTTTTTTTTTTTTTTAATGGGATATTTGTTCTATAATAATGTTTAGCGTTAACTTTAAGTAAAACAATCTAAATATGAAAGTTGAAAATTTTTTAAAAAGTAGAATAATTGTTCTATAATAAAATTTAATATTATCTGTAAGTAAAACTATATACACTCTAAAATTGGGAGGAGTGAAAAGTTCACTCTTTGAAAGAGTGTCAGAATTTTCACTTTTTTTTTTTTTTTTTTTTGTGCAAAATTTACAAAAATACACTCTTTAAAGAATTGAAGTTTTCACTCCCTAGGAAGAAAAGAAATATTTTACTCCATTGTTGAGTGTGAAATATGTCACTCCGTTGTCGAGAGTGAAATACCACACTCTCCGCTGACGAAAGTGAAAGCCTGGCATTATACACTCTTAAAACGAAAGAGTGGATTTGGCTCCTCAGGAAAGAGCTGTAATTTATTGAATCGTGAATGAGTTGTTTTTAAGTGTTTTACTCATCTTGATTAAGATTGCTTATTTAAATAACTCATCTTGATTTAAATTGTTTAGAAACAACTCACTCACATGAGTTGTTTCAAATCTTTATGAGAAAGTGCCTTTCAAAACGTGAGATGAGCTACTTTTGGCTCAACTTGAGTTATTTTTTGGCTGACATTTTAAGAGAATAAATTTTTAATATTTTCTGTACAACTTGGAATCAATATATGGATTCAAATAATGAAAAACACCAAATTATGTCACTTCTTAATTTTTAAAAACTCCATTTCTTAATGTAACCTTGGAAATCACGCTGATTTATGACTAGATTGCACTCCTTTTAAAGAGTGAGTGACATATTTATTGGTGTTATTCATCAGATAATCAGAACCAAATAACTTAATCTAAGTTTTTTGTTAAAAACGGTTTGTTCTACAACGCTGTTTTTAAGATAAGAGAAAGAAGTATGCAATTTTAGGAGTAAAATTGCGGATATTATTAAAGTGATTATTTATGAAACGTAAAGGTAAGTCTTATTTAATGTAATGTTTTATTATACCTGTAAACTTTTTATGCTGACATTATGAGTTACATAGTTTTATGTTAAATGGAAAAGGTTTGGTCTGGAAATGTTTTAGCAATTTGAGTAACGATTTTATTCTTCTCTTCGATATTGTGATCTAAAACAATTTCAACTTCCATCGCTCGAAAAAAAATGCTGACGCAGAAGCTGATTCATGGCATCATTCACAGTAGAATGTAAACATTAATTTTCAGTAAGATAAAATGTGTTGAGACATATTTTTTTTCTTGTATGTTTTTTTTTTTTTTTTTTTTTTTTTTTACTGTTTTCTGTTTTAACACTTATTTAATTTATTATCATTATTACTTTGGAGTTAAATATGATATCCGATTAGTATAATATTACGAATTTTTCAGTCCTAGATTTCGCACTGCACGTATCATGGGTTGTTTAGGACATATCGTTATTAGTACTTGTACAAAGTGGATGAGTGATGGTGAAACCATCAGTAGAAGCCATCGCGTTAGACGCCAAAGCATTATCAAATAAAAAAAAACGCCTGAAACTCCCTCCTCCTTTATTGGTAAACCAAAATCGGCATCGGAGACTGGCTCAATTTACATCCCAATACAATATAGGTCCAAGTGGAATTCTTTCGCAGTTTAGCTAACACTGCTGAATGTGAGACTACGCGGCTAACGTCCCATTCATATGCTCTTGTTGATCAACCATCATAGCCAAATACTCCCACACTAGGCCCGAGAATATCTTGATTGGACTTTGGAACACAAGGAGACAGTTGCTTCATCGGTTTAAATACGATTTTTCCTTCAAAACGTCGATAGTCGTGTTTGGGTACGCTTTCTTTTATGCGAATTGTTACCCCCCCCCCTTTATACGCAGGTCATATACAGGGCAGTTGTGGCGATTAGAGCTGTTGCAAACCGTACGTATTCGTTACTAAGAAACGGGTATTCTCTAAGATACGAAATACCGAATCGTTATTTAGAAATACCACTCGTTAGCCGTTATCGGAGTCCATATGCAACCGACCAAAGAGGCACTAACTTCAAACGCTGCTTACGTTTGTATAATTCATGGTTTCTCGCGAGTCCACCTCAATAAGTATACGTACATACTAAAAAGAAAAATATTAATTGTGTATTTGAATAGAAATGTCCACTACTTAGAGTGAAACATGCGATAATGGAAAATAGCATTAAGCGAGCTCTCAAAAACGTTTTACCCCGCTTAACATTGCAAATTTTTTCTAACATATTCATAGACTCAATCTAATGCATGAAATCATAAAATTGGCACTGATGGCCATAGAAGTGATATCAAATCGAATAGCATTTCGTATTGAAGATCAAGTTATAATCTAATACTTTTATATGGTGACTAGAGGTGTGCGAAGATAAAATTACGCCCGGGGCAAATTTACAATTCGGCACCCCCCCAAATTTTTCTTGTAATAGGCTGAAAATGACGTTAATATTATAAATTTTGCGCCCCCTAAATTTCCGCACCTGGAGCGGTCGCCCTTCGACCCCCTTTCGCACGACGCTGATGGTGACTCTTCAAACATAATTCTTTCCAGAAATACTTCATTATTCCTTAATTACAGCTATAACAAATATTTTATTCTACTATAAGCTTCCATTCTTTTTATAGTGAAATTATAAGGAAATTTTAATATGCATAATTTAAATGCATAATTAAAACAAAAATAGTTTAATTAAACTCTTAAATGATAAACACGCGTTGTTTTTCTTTTGCTTAGATCGATGGCTCTTTTTTAAATCGAAATATTAATACATAATATGTAATCTCAAAAAAAAAAGAGCAATTATTTTGTTTAAGTTTTAAAAATGCATATAAAACTTCATATCTGTAAGGTAAATAGTGATCCCTAAACGATCTCAAAACAATCGTTCTTCTAAAAACCTTTTTTTTTTTTTTTTTTTTTTTTTTTTTTTGCTTTAAAAACTCCCTCCAAATTCACACTTACTCGGCAAAAGAACGGATACTGAAATAATAAAACGCATTTCTATCTTTCTTCTTCCTAATACCTAAACAACTAAATGAAATACCCGTATGTGATAATAACTTATACCGGGTCTAAAGTACGGAAAACTAACTCTCATCTTGCAGACAATCGGGCTCCGTATAAATCCCGAAATGAAGGTAGTATTTGAAATTCGTTTCATTCAGTTTTTCAGCGGCAACGAGTATTCAATAGAAACGATTTGGTATTTTGTATTAGAGGTAGTATTAGTAATCAGTCGTATTATTGCAATTATTTATTAACGAATACATGCGGTTTGCAACAGCTCTAAATACCTATTATTCTTTTTGTATTTATTATTCTCGAATTTCAAATGATTTGGATTTCATATGGCTTGTTAATTCATTTACTTATTTTATTATGACAAGAAAAAGAAATAAGAAGTGGATATATTTTTGATAAAGCAAATGATAATTAAATGATAAATCAAAATGTGATTCAAAATATATATCAAAATATCAAAATATATAAGTCACAGATTTCATTCGGAAATGAAGAAATTGAAATGTTTCTCATTTTCTATTAATGCATAAAATGATTTAGAAATGTTATTAATTATTTTACGATAATTTTTAAGACTTGAGAAACACAGAAATGTCATCATGAGGGAGAAATTAGCAGTCGCGTACGAAAATTTAGTTTAAAATGCCGAATTTCATAGAATGTTTGACATTTTTCATTTCATACATTTTTCAAAACATTTTTCAATCTCATAGTTTCCGAACAAGTACACTTGCAAATTTCTCGAGATTAAAATTGCTTTCACAAATGTGTCAGATGTTACCTCATTTTGATTTGAGTAGACCTTTTACAGAATCGGAAAGATTCGCATTATTGAACAAGGGAGGGGGGGGGGATAAGGATTTAAGATATGTTTATTTTTTAAAGTAATTTTTAGAATATTTCTGCAGTACAGCGCGTCGTGTGTGTGTGGGAGGGGGACGTCATGAATCCGTGGCCTCACCATGAAACCTGCTATTGAAATACGTATATGAAAATGTGAGCTCCCCCTACGTTTTCTTGAGAGCCCCCCGCCCTCCCATTACTCATTTTTAATTATAGCCCTGTGTACAATTATGCATTCCATTTTAATCAGGGGCGTAGCTAAGGGGGTGTTACGGGCGGCTCAGCCCCCACCCCTCCGAAAAGATTACAAGCCACTAAATGAATTTATGTTCCAAAAACCCAAATGAAATTCTATTGAAAAATCTAATTTAGTTTTGAGGACCTGTCATAGTTTTGAAAAAATACTAAATTGTAACTAAAACAATTGTTTCAACATTTGCTCATTTTACTTACACATATGAAGCCAACATGATGTTTAATACTGCACTAGTTATGCGCTCGAATTTTCTATAATCCTATTCTTTTCTTAGTATAAAATGAAGTTATTACAACAGTTTAATCAGAAACATGGTAACTAAACCTTAGTGTAAATATGCTGTAATTTATCTTTCTGTGTCACAGAGAGAGAGAGAGAGAAATATATATGAGTCATCCCACTACATTTTCTTGACCCTCCCCCCCCCTCCCCGTATCCCTAATATTTGACTTTTCACTAAGGCCCTGGTTTTAATATTCTATTTGCATTTTTTAAATATAAGTTCGAAATTTCAATAAATGTAACTTTTTCGGATAGATGGCAGCACCAACTAATACGAATTCTAGTGAAAAACACAGCAATCACTGGCGATAAATTGATAAATAAACTAAAAATCTTTGTAAAATCACCATAAAATGAAAAATTAAGCAGGACGCGTTTCGAGCTACAACAATAACAGCATGGTGATTTTACAAAATTTTTTAGTTTATTTATTAATACGAATTCTTCCAAAGATTATTCTATACGATGTATGCCGCATGCTCGATGACTGCGAATACCCAGTTTCTGAACAGTAACGACTAACGAAACGAATACTTTTTAACGGGTAGAGAATTCTAAATCAACGTTACCATACGGGTATTCATTTTGTCGTTATTTTCACATCACTAGTGGCGATACTAAGTTCTGGGGAACGTTCTCATGAGCGTCTCTGGGCCCTGTGACTGTTGTAGAACAGACTATGAACACCGCAGACTATATGAACATCATTATGGATAATTTGCACCACTATATGGTATCTGTCTTCCGAAATGGAACGCAGCCTTCATGCAAGACAGTGCTTCATGTCACATGACTCGAATTGTTCTCGATTTATATCAAGAACTTAATACTGAATTTTAGTTAACGTCCCAATCGCCTAACCCGACAGATCTTAATCCGACAGAGCGCATTTTGGGTGTCATTCGACGGCAGCCCAAAGCTCAAAAACAACCAATTTGAAATATTACTGATATGCGTGCCGCTTCTTGAAAAATTAATACAATTTAACTCCGGTCATCTACCAAGAACGTTTGGCACGGATGCCACACGTTTTCAATGTGGTTTGCAGTCGTTTTGCCAGTCAAAGGTGGGCCAACACGTCATTAGGTATGAGGTTATAATGTTTTTTAGTTCTTGAGTGTATTTTATATCTGGCTTATCATATTAATCATACTTCTGTTTAGGCTTAACTTAAACCTTTCAATTTTTTTTTTTTTTTTTTTTTTTTTTTTTTTTTTGAGACAACAAAATACCTATGAATGTATATGTATTTATTTGAAATTTTACATATTACATTTAACAGTCTTTGAGATTTTGTTGAAACGTAATCTGTTTTTAGCTCACAGGCTATCAAAGCCTGAGAGCTTATGTGTCCATCCGTTCTGTATGTATGTACGTACGTGCGTATGTACGTAACGCGATAACTCATGATAAAAATATCCAATTCATTTGAAATTTTGGATAAAGGTTTATTATGATAAGGCGCTTCCCTGCTTAGTTTTGTGAGTTCATTCGATAAGTATAAGAAGGGGAACGGGGGGGCAATCCCCCTCCCCATAATTTATAAAAATGGGGTTTTCATGCAGAATTATCAGTTTTCGCTCAAATCTTATGTAAAGGATCATTCTGATGAGGCACCTCCGTGATTAATATTGGGTGCTCATTAGATAAGTATTAAGAAGGGGAACGGGGGCTAATGCCCCACCCCTTAATTTGTGTAAATGGGTTTTTCATGCAAAATTTTCAGATTTCTTTCAAGTCTTAGATATAGAATCATTCTGATGAGGCATCTCTTTGATTAATATTAGGTATTAATTAGATAAGTATTAAGAAGGGGAACGGGGGCTAATGCCCCACCCCTTAATTTATGTAAATGGATTTTTCATGCAGAATTATTAGATTTCGTTCAAATCTTAGATACAGGATCATTCTGATGAGGTGCCTCCGTGATTAGTATTGAGTGTTCATTGGATATTAAGAAAGGGAACGGGGGTTATTTCCCTCCTTAATTTGTTTTTCGAAGGGCATTATTATATATGGCTGTAATATATCTTTAGTGTGCATAACCTGTGAGCTCTATGCCATCAGCTTAACTGGGCATTATTCTTTTTATTCTATTATTATTAATTTTCCTTAAAAGGTATCACTGAACTAATGATAATAATTCGTAACACATAAAATCTATTCTGCATATTTTTTAACTAAAAAAAGGAAGTGTGAAAGCTTTAATAAATTTTTCTCTTCACTTTTTTACATTTGCCAGCACGTCTTTTCAACATGACTTATTACACTTGCCTCAATTCCATCTAAATTAAGTCATTAAATAATTAATTTAACGGCTGGCCATAAAAACACATTTCGGTTATATAAAAGTTTCACTAGAGAACCCAACTTTTATGGCCAACTCCAACTGCAATACTTTACAGTAATCAAATTTTATGCCTGATCATTAGGGTCTCTGCCAGAAAATACGATTTTATAAGTAATACTTGTAGAATAAATAGGGTAATAATTACAAAAAAACTCTAAATTATGCATTTACTTGATGAGGTGCATAAGCATATTTATTTTATTCTAATGCTAAAAAATAATAACAATGATGAGTATCATGTATGATGTTTATTCATCTGATATAATGAGTTATTTCTATTCAACAATTAAGACAAATTAACGAATATCGCGCAAATAAACAGAAATAATAACTCTCATTCTATTGACCTTAACAAGTGTGTTTCGTTAAATTTTCAAAATACGTTTTACTTTACGTTAACTAAAACATTACATACGTTTAACATACGTTAATTTTTGTCGATTTTTTTCAGAAATTTTAAAATTAATTTAAAGTAATCATTTAAAAAATAATAGTAACAAAGGTAATGTTAAATCAAAATAATACTCCATAAAAAGACATGTATTATTAATAGTACATCAGAGCCGAAAGAGTTAATTAATAACTTATAAACATAGGATCCATGCAGTTATGTCAATAATTCATTGTTTTTGTTTAACAGATATAATTGACATAAAAACCAATTTCAAAATAAAATGCAAAAATCACTTTTTATGTGTAAACTTGTTGGATGTGCCAATCCCAAAACTTTCTTCTATCTCATACGTACATTTTAATATTTAAAAAAAATAGTTACTCATTTTAGTGCTTTAATAATTTTAATTCAATACCATACCAACTTTGATTTTCATCTTAAATTTCTGCTTCAGTCAATTAATCAGAGTAAAAACGAATTTCCGTCTCTGCACGAGCCGATGGACAAAAGAATGATAAGCAGATTTTTGTTTCAAATTCAGGGAGGACCTACTTGCCATACCAAAAAATAATCATACACAAAAATTTTAGTTCAGTTCTAGGCCTAACTCCATTCACTTTTAGGTGGTGCAATATTGAAAATGGCATAAAAATCGCTATTTCAGCGCCCCCTTCCGGTAAATTTTTTTCAAATTCAGGGAGGACCAACTAGGCAGAGCCATACACTTACACAAAAAATTTGGTTCAATTCGATGCATAACTTCATACACTTTTCATCTGTACAATATTGAAAATGGCTCAAAAATCGCAATTGCAGCGCCCCTTCCGGCGCAATATTTCAAAATTGAAGAAGGACCTGCGTGCCACAGCCAAAAACATTCACAAACTAGTTGGATGTGCCAGTCTCAAAACTTTCTTCTATCTCATACGCACATTTTAATAGTATACAAAAAAGAAATAGTTAGCCATGTTAATGCTTTAATAATTTTAATTCAATACTATACCAACTTTGATTTTCATTTTAAATTTCTGCTTTAGTCAATTAATCGGAGTAAAAATGAGTTTCCGTCTCTGCACGAGCCGATGGACAATCTAATGATAGGCAGATTTTTTTTCATATTCAAGGAGGACCAACTAGCCATAGCCAAACACTTACACAAAAATTTGGTTCATTTCTATGAATAACTTCATATACTTTTTGGTGGTATAATATTCAAAATAGCACAAAAATTGCTACTGCAGCGTCCCCTTTTGGTAGATTTTTTTTCAAATTCAGGGAGGATCAACTAGACATAGCCATACACTTACACAAAAAAATTGGTTCAACGATACATAACTTCATACACTTTTGATCGGTACAATATTGAAAGTGGCACAAAAATTGCGAATGCAGCGCCCCCTTCCGGCAGATTTTTTTTTTAATTCAAGGAGGACCAACTAGCCTTAACACACTTACACAAAAATTTTGGTTCAATTCGATGCATAACTTCATACACTTTTCATCGGTACAATATTGAAAATGGCACAAAAATCGCGATTGCAGAGCCCCCTTCCAGCAGAATATTTCAAAATTGAAGGAGGACCTGCTTGCCACAGCCAAAAATATTCACAAAAAATTTGGTTCAGTTCTATGCATATCTTCATACACTTTTTGATGGTAGAATGGCGACATACGGACACACAGATACACAGACACACAGACATTTTATAAAAACATGTTTTTTGGAATCTCTGATCCCTAAAACGTGTAAATCCGTTGAAAACCGGAAGTCGAAAAAAAATTTCGATTAGAATACTTTCTTCTATTGAAAATAGAAGAAAGTAAAAATTTGGTTCAATTCTATCATATCTTCATACACTTTTTGATAGTAGAATGGCAACATACGGACACACACTGCGACATACGGACACACACACAGACATACACACAGACACACACACACAGAGACACACAGAGACATACGGACAGACAGATATTTTGTAAAAACATGTTTTTTGGAATCTCTGACCCCCTAAAACGTGTAAATCGTCGAAAACCGCAAGTCTAAAAAATTTTCCATTACAAATGAGAGTGTCCTACTACAAATATTTATAATTTGGCAACTGTAAAATTTGTAGCGTATATAGATGGGTTTATGGGTACCCCATCTTGTTTAGAAATACAAATAAGCAATAGTGTTTAATTTAAGGTAAATATGTTGTCTCACTTCTTCTGCCGTCACACTTTTGCCTTATCTTATCTCACCTATATTATCATTTATATACCGGGTGATCCAAAAGTTAGGACGAACTCTAAAAAATGAATTATTCGAAAACGAATCAAGATACAAAGATACGATTT
The DNA here is from genome assembly GCA_964019185.1 of Maratus speculifer. Taxonomy (NCBI): domain Eukaryota; kingdom Metazoa; phylum Arthropoda; class Arachnida; order Araneae; family Salticidae; genus Maratus; species Maratus speculifer. Next base: position 171,303,054 of record OZ025297.1, on the reverse strand, counting down.
GCACCAAACGGATGGAAAAGAAATTGGGTTTTGTGTGGCAACGAAAAAATATTGTTCTGTTGGCGACCAACAGCATCACTAGCAGCACTGAAAAATGCCATCCGCCAAAATATGCCTGCCATAACGCAAGAAATGCTACTAAATGCTGAGAATGGTGTGGTGCCTAGTCTCACAGCTACACTTATGAATGATGGACAGCTCTTTGAACATTTACTATAGTACTAATTAACTGAAATTAAGCTGACTTGTAAGTTGTCAACATTTTTTCATTTGTAAATCATCTTTTGGTGCAATAAAGTACTATAGCGCGATTTGTTGGTCGCGAACAAAACTATTTTTTTCGTTGTTACACAAAACCCGGTTTCTTCTCCATCCGTTCAGTGCAAACCGTATCTTGGTATCTTGATTCGTTTTCGAATAATTCATTTTTAAAGTTCGTCCTGACTTTTGGATCACCCGGTATAAAAAAAAAAAAAAAAAAAAAAAAAAAAAAAAACATTATTAGTTTTTACTTTTTAAGGTGACTGCATTCTTTTCCAGAACCTTATCGATTCAATTCTACTCTGCATGTATACATATTTATTTGAAGTTTTACACGTTGCATTTAACTGTCGTCTAGATTTTGTTGAAGCGTAATCTGTTTTTCAATTATTACTTTTTATTAAAAGATATCACGGCGCTAGTGTGCATATTTTTTAACTAAAAAAAAATAAATAAAAATAAAAATAAAAATAAATAAAAAATAAAAAAAGTGGTGAGACTTTAATAATTTTTTCTTTTTACCTGTTTACATTTGCCATCACATCTTTGCAACATAATTTATTACACTTGCCTCAATTCCATCTAAATTAAGTCATTAAATAAGTAATTTAACGACTGGCCATAAAAACACATTTCGGTTACATAAAAGTTTCACTAGAGAGCCCAACTTTTACGGCCAACTCCAACTGCAATTCTTTACAATAATCGAATTTTATGCCTGTCTCTTAGGGTCTCTGACTGAAAATACGATTTTATAAGTAATACTTGTAGAATAACTGGGGTAATAATTACTGAAAACTCTCTAAATTATAAATTGTATTTGATGAGGTGCATAAATATATTTAAATTCCTTCTCGAATAGTAAAATAATTATACAAATGATGAGTGTAATCTCTAATGTTTACTCAGCTGATATAATGAGTAATTTGTATTCAATAATTAACCATTTCCGGTACGGGGTCCTTAAGAAAGGATACTTTATTTTAATTTTACTGGAACCAAGAATATTTAATTAAATTTTTCTTTTATGACGCACCTGAAACTAACAAGGAAGGACTCCATCCATACGAGCATACTCCGAAAAATCTGAAAAAATTACAGAATGTTCTTCTCAGGAAGATATATACATTTATAAAAAAAAATTGGCGGAATCTCCATACAGAGTCTATAAAATAATAATGAAAATTTCATTATTTTGCAATTTTTCGTTGGTTGGCGATAGAATACAATTTCAAAAAATATCAAATACACTTTAAGGGGGGAAAAAAAGTTTCATGTTGAACTAAATTTAATTTAAATAACATTAGTTTTGTCAGTTTTAGTTTGTTTTAAGTATAATTTTATTATATCGATATTTATATGTATTTATATTTAAATTTAACCATCAAAATTTGAGATTTAAAACGAAATTCATAATTTAAATTAATTAAAATGGTTTCAAGCTCAAAATCCAATTGAGCATTGTCGATTCGATCGTGTTGCTATGGAAACATCTAGCTTTTATTTTTGAATACACTTAAATGTATGAAAAAAAAATTCTTAATATGAATTTTTTTGTGTATAAAAATATTTTCCAGCACTGCAGCAACAAGCATTATATATAAGTAATACAATATATATGTATATATACATATATAATATATTAAACTCTCTTATTATGTTTAAATTCATTAAATATCATTTACACGCATTCTAAAAATTTATCATATTTCAATTGCATTAAACTCGTTTGCTTTTGGCGAGGAAAAATTTCTGTTTGCCAAACCGCGTGACGCTTTCGTCTTTTCACGGCAAATATTTGAAAATATTTTATTTTTTTACAGACTTTGTACTGTAATTCCGCCGATAAATTTGAGAGATCTTTTATTACATACATAAATAGTTTAATTAGTATTTTTTCAAAAAATTCCACATATTTGTATCCACATATTAATTTTGGCCCCGTGTCAAAAATATCCACATATTTGTATTCTACAGCGATAAATCGTTTCATGCATTTTCAGGTACAGGGTGATCCCAAATATTTCTGTTATTCTTTGATTTTTCGTCGGCCCCCTAATTGCTCTGCTTATCAAATGGATGTTGATAAATATGAGGTCAAACGTAATCTTTATGATCCTGAAGTTCCAGAAGAATCAGACAAGTATATTTTTAAATATTTGACAAAAAGTCAAAAATTGAAAGTGTCCAAACACTTATTGGTAGATACTGTACAAATTCAAGGAAGCAATGGCATATTACCTTCCAACGTTCCAAATATGTATCTGGGTTTGATCAGATACTCAATGATTTTAATTTTTAAAAACTCCTCCTTCTCCCTCCATCTTTTTTCTGTTTTTCACCATGTTAGTATCATCCACCTTGAAACATGATGAACGGTTTTAAAGCCGGGTTTTTATGAATCAGATATGGACGAGAAACATTCCTAGCACCAGTTTCAATTTTCAATCCTGATTAATGCTAGGTATATAGCCGAAAGTACTTGATTTTTTAAACATCTTTTAAGCTGCTTTAATCAGATTTTAGGTAGTGAATCATTTGCGTAGTTTATATTGCATTATTTAGATAAATTTTAGCATTCTGAAGTAGATTATGTTATGCCATTTCATTTTAGAAAAACGAAACTGTTGAATTTTAATATATAATGAACATATTAAAAGTACTCGAATAATAATACATTAAATACATATGCAGCATTCAGCACGAAAGTAATTTAAAAATAAAAGAATACTTATACTTTTTTAAATCTTAACTATTCTATTGTGCAAACAAGATCCGCCGGTACAGCAACTTTTATTATTTATCTGCTCAGTTGTTGCATTTGTATTCATATCCATTCAAACTTTTATATGTCAATTAAAGAATTTAAAACTCTTGTGCTGTATTTTTGAGAACTAAATACAAACAAAAATCTTTTTTTGGTTTAAACATCTATTTAAAAAGTTACACACTGTAAACTTTCTTCAGAAAAAAAAAAGATCCTACACTATTTGTGAGAAATACGCTCGGATAAACATGTTTGCTTCGTTTTACACTATCTGAAACTTTCTTTAACAAAAAAAAGACTAGCTACATTTAAAAATAAACAATCAAGCTATTTCAGCAGCTGCGATTATCTCGAAAAAGGCTTTTCATAAAAAAAAAGAATCTTTTTAAAAAGAGACTTGGCTGGGTTCAATCCCCAAAGATTTCTTGGTATAAAAATGTTCCTTTCACAGAAACTTGGTTATCGGAAAATATTGGGAACAGCTGGTAAAAAAAAAGATCTAAAACTCAGTTCAACACTTTTTTTTTTTTTTTTTTTTTTTTTTTTGTCTCTGCTACATACTTTTTATTTATTTATTTATTTTTCTTTGCAAGAAAATATCGGAGAAAAAGATCAAACGAGTTTTAATTTCAATACAAGGCAGACATCGTTTTTAGAAGTGATACACCAGTGTATTAGTTTTCGGTTCGAAGTAAAACTATAAAAAATAAATATATAAAAAGTAAAGAAAATGATCATTTTAAACTTTTTCATACTTACATATATGCATTTAAATGTATTTTATAGAAATTATCTAAAAAGAAAAGACAGAAGAAATTTACAATTAAAAAAAAATGTTTGAACAAATATTAAAAAAAAAATACCAAAGTATACATTAATTATGTATCTCAATTTTTTTAATGACAGATACAGTAAGAGGAATAAAGGGATGTACAATATATGAGGAATTCAGACCTGAAATGAATCAAGAGCAATGATTTGCATAAAAAAAAAACACCCTCCTTCCCCATTTTCTTCTGTTTTTAACCTTATTAGAGGTATCGACCACGGAATCCAATGATGGATTTTTAAGCTGGGCTTTCGTGAGTGAGATATAGACAAGTAGCGTTCTTAACAAAAGTTTAAATCTTGAATCCTGATGAAGACTAGGTATATAGCCGAAAGTACTTAATTATTTTAGCATCTTTTAAGCTTCTTTAATCATATTTTAAGAAGCAAATCATTTGTTTAGTTTATATTGTATTATTTTGATAAATTTTAGAATTTTCAAGTAGTTTGTGTTATGTCACTGCATTTTAGAAAAACGAAACGTTTAAATTTAAATATTTATTGAACACGTTAAAAGTATTCTCACAATAGTACATTAAAAACTATGGTGCATTCATTACAAAAGTCATTTTAAAAAAGAAGGTTTCTTTTTTTTTATCTTAACTATTCTATTGTGAAAATAAAATTTTCCTGTACATCACTTTTTATTATATATCTATCTGTTCGGTCGTTGCATTTGTATTCATACTCATTCAAACTTTTACATACAAATTAAAGTATTTAAACTCTTCTGCTGTATTTTGGAGAACTAAATACAAACAAAAATGTTTTTTTTTTTTTTTTTTTTTTTTTTTTTTTTTTTTTTTTTAACATCTTTTTAAAAAGTTACACACTGTAAACACTTTTCAAGAAAAAAAATATCCGACACTATTTGTGAAAAATATATGCTCGGATAAACATGTTTCCTTCGTTTTACACTATCTAAAACTTTTCTTCACAAAAAAAAACTAGCTACATTTAAAAATAAACAATCAAGCTATTTCGGAAGCTGTGATTATCTTGAAAAAGCTTCTCAAAAAAAAAAAAGTTCTCTTTTAAAAAGAGACTTGGCTGGGTTCAGTCCCCAAAGAGTTCTTGGTATAAAAATGTTCCTTTCACAGAAACTTGGTTATCGGAAAATATTGGGAACAGCTGGTAAAAAGGAGATCTTAAACTCAGTTCAACACGTTTTTTTCTCGGCTACATACTCTTTATTTTTTTTTCTTCTTTGCGAGAAAATATCGGAGAAAAAGATCAAAGGAATTTTATTTTGAATACAAGGCAGACCTCGTTTTTAGAAGCGATACTCCAATGTATTAGTTTTTGGTAAGTAGTAAAACTACAAACAAATGTAAAGTATATAATCTTTTTAAACTCTTTGACACTTAGGTATGTACATTTTAATGTATTTTATAGGAATCATCCAAAAAGAAAACACATAAAAAAAATTCCAATAAAAAAAGTATGTTTGAACAAATATTTAACAAAAATGCTACAGCTTACATTAATTATGTATACATTTTTTTAGATATAACATACAGTAAGAGAACTAAAGGGATGTGCAAAATATATGAGACGTTCAGAACTGAAATGGATCAAGAACAGTGATTTGTATTAAAAAAAAACTTCTTTCTCCCCCACTTCTTTTCTATTTTTAACCATGTTAGTGGTATCGACCATGGAATCCGATGAACGATTTTTAAGCTGGGCTTTCATGAGTGAGATGTGGACAAGTAGCGTTCAGTTTAAATCTTGAATCCTGAGGAAGGCTAGGTATATAGCCGGAAGTACTTGATTATAATAGCATCTTTTAAGCTTCTTTAATCATATTTTAGGAAATGAATCATTTGTTTGATTTATATTGTATTACTAAGATGAATTTTAGCATTGTGAAGTAGTTTATGTTATGTCACTGCATTTTAGAAATACGAAACATTTAAATTTTAATATATTATGAACATATTAAAAGTATTCTAATAATAATATATTAAATACATATGAATCATTCAGCACAAAAGTAATTTAAAAATAGAAGGTTTCTTTTTTTTTATCTTAACTATTCTATTGTGAAAATAAAATTCTCCTGTACGGCACTTTTGTTATATATCTCTGCTCGGTCGTTGCATTTGTATTCATACCCATTCAAACTTTTATATGCAAATTAAAGAATTTAAACTCTTGTGCTGCATTTTTGAGAACATCTTTTTAAAAAGTTACATACTGTAAATATTTAAAAAAAAAAATCCGACACCATTTGTGAAAAAATATGCTCGGATAAACACGTGTCCTTCGTTTTACACTATCTAAAACTTTTCTTCACAAAAAAACTAGCTGCATTTAAAAATAAACGATCAAGCTATTTCGGCAGCTGTGATTATCTCGAAAAAGGTTTTCATAAAAAAATAATCTTTTTAAAAAGAGATTTGGCTGGGTTCAGTCCCCAAAGATTTCTTGGTATAAAAATGTTCCTTTCACAGAAACTTGGTTATCGGAAAACACTGGGAACAGCTGGTAAAAAAGAGATCTAAAACTCAATTCAACACATTTTTTTTTCTGCTACATACTCTTTATTTTTTTCCCCTTTTTTGAGAGAAAATATCGGAGAAAAAGATCAAACGAGTTTTATTTTCAATACAAGGCAG